>CALYLW010000137.1:192133-792133 GCA_944989445.1 Ampullaceana balthica | reverse complement strand
CTAAGCAGTATAAGTCAAAGATGACGTTTTTTATAAGAAAACTACCAAAAAAACACAACACGGCCGGGCCGAATAATGTGTGCTATTAATATCGCCACGACAGTTTTGCGTGGAATTTCGACTTCGCAGAATGCTGCGCGGACAAGTACTTACGTGGCATGGTGGTTCAAATATTGTGTTTAACTTGCAAGTAGTAATTTATATTACCATTTCAGTTTTCAGTAATTATTGTAAGGTAAGTTATTAAAAATTACATTTATTTTGTTTTTATTGCATTAAAGTAGCACACATAATTTGTGTTTTTCATTAAAATACGGTTATTCATTAAACATGTTACGCATATCCAATTAAAGTAATAGTAATGTGTAAATAATTTGAATTCATCTATTTTATGGAAAATTATTAAGATTTATGACAAGAATATGTAAATATTCAAATTTCTCTGTTAATAAACACCACAATAGGCATAATAATTTCGTAAAAGACATATTTTAAACTTTCAAACGTCTTGGAAAAATTGACATCTGAAGAGGTAACTAGGAAAACGAGATCAGATGCTGGAATTTTACTCAATTCTATGCAATCTTTTTCTCTTCTATGTTATCTCAATTTATGGGAACCCGTCATTTTTTAAAAATTAATGCAAAGCCATTGCATGGAACAAAAAGATATGCTAATACAAAATGCTGTTATATCAGCCAAACAATTTGTGAAGAGATGGAGATATCAACTGAACGCCTAGTTAGAAGGAGAAAAATATGAGTAGGGGAAATTCAGAAGACGTGGTTCTATCTTAAAAACAAGAAGTACAACGAGAAATGTTTTTATCCATGGATGGAATTATAAAAGAAAAAAAATAACGCTTTGATGAGTTGCATTTCCTTGCAAGAAAATATCCGTATATAATACCATTTAACCTTATAAATGAAGCATTTGAACATCAAATAAATTACTTTATTGACATTGACAGTTCAATATGGAAAGAAAAAGGATCCAGGTTTTTATGGCTGTACCTACACTACAAGAAGAGGCATTATATTAGAAAAACGGGGGGAAAGGCACCTTTGATCTATTACAATTTATTCAACAGTATAGATTGGAAAATTCTGTACCCAACATTGTAATTTTGCTATGACTTTTTTCAGCTATTGCTATCAGTGTCGCTAGTTGTGAATGGAGCTTCTCCAAACTAATGTTGATAAAAAAGTATCTTCGTTCCACAATGAGCGATTAAAGACAACAAAATCTTGCAATACTGTCCATAGAACAAGATATTACAAATAATTTAAATTTTGAAAGCATAATACACGATTTTTCTATTATGAAAGTTAGGAAAGTAAATGTATAAATATGTTAACATACTAATGTACAGATGCATAACTGGGTTTTTGACGCCCTTGCATGGCTAATTAATTTTTGGCGCTTTTTATTTAAGTAAACATTTATAAAATTACAGATTTAGCGGCGCCCTTTTGAACTGGCGCAGGCCGGCGCCCTTGTCAACTGCCCAAATGTCAAGCCACTGCTAATGTATACAATTTCTTTGTTTGTAAAAAAAATCAATGATTTATAAATACAACATAAAAGAATAGTAATAGTAATTGGTAATGTTTTTTTTTGGGTTGTAAATTTGGAATATGTTTTGTCTCACGGAAGGGGGGGGGGTCCTGCGTACTCAGTAACTTTCTTGTGGCCTTTAAAAAAGTATCTTGTATTTTTATAAATGTGTATTTATAGGTATATAATCTTATGCGGCCTATTTTATTACTGCTTACATAAATATGGCATCCAATGGTAAACATGTTCCCCACCTTTCCTTCGTTTCAATTACAATTATTTATTCATGTCCATTAATTTTTAAAAACCATAATATAATCGACTAAGTGGCTGTCCATAAATGAAGCACGCTATTTTGGCTGATTTTTACACCCCCCCCCCTTTCCCCTCGTCACACGTCGTCAAAAAAACTTAGACTCCTTCTTCAATAAGACGTCATAAAGCCGTATTTTGTGTTTTAAAAATGAACATGTTTCAAATAAAAATTTTGCCATTTAAGTATGTTTTTAGTGTAAGGCTGCATTCTAATATCGTAACACGCGTTTTACATAAACGTCATTAAATAAAGTGTCAGTAATCAAATATTTAAGCGGAAATTTATTTAAAGTTGCGCGTTTTGACGTGACGTCACATTTCTTAAACACCTCCCCCCTTCGTCACACATTGTCACAAACCTGTGACTCCCTCCCCCCCCAAGTGCGTGACGTCATTTATGGACGGCCCTTAAAAAGGGCGGCAATCAGAAGACCGCCCCGGGCGGCAAAAGTTCTAGCTACGCCACTGGTTACAGGTATATTTTCATTTTTCTGATTATTGAAATAGTATCCGCTGTTTTTGAAAGGAATATTTTTGTTTTCGAAAATATTTACTACCACATAACAATATGAGCATACAAACAATCAAATTTACTATAGAAACCACTCATACACAGTTTCATATGAGTGCCATACAATCGCCCTTGACCTATTTAATCATCGTGTTTTATTGTTAGCTTTGAATTCAGCTGTGGGTGCGCAGATGGCTTGTGAGACGTAAGAGGGCTATATATATATATATATATCAATAATAATAATAATTCGCAATAGAGGCGAGTTTTTCTTTGGGGGAGAGTATTTAATTTTTCTATTATTATTATTATTATTATTATTATTATTATTATTATTATTATTATTATTATTATTATTATTATTATTATTATTATTATTATTATTATTATTATTATTATTATTATTATTATTATTATGTCTCTGATATGCAACACCCATTGAGAACCACTGTTCCAAGACTTTGAAGCTGACTCCCCTGACTTCATTCCCGGGTATAGCAGATCTCTCATCGTCAGGGTCGAGTAATGACGCCCCTGGCTCTACCCACCAAGTGATGAACAGTGTTGGTGATAGAGGCTCCCTTAACTCACTGTCAGGCCCTCGACAACCGCTCGTTATTTATTGGCCAGGCGACAGAGGAGCTCGTACGGAACACTCGGTCAAAGTTTCAAGACTTCAACAGAAAAGAAGAAAAGAAGAAACGTGAAGGGAAGATTCTTTTCTCTCCTGGACGGTATAAATTCTTCAGACTCATGGGATAGTTATTTGGTGGGACGGTTACCTTGTGGGATTGTTCGACTTTAAGTGGGGGTCGAGTATCCAGTGAGAGATTTATGGGTATTCTACGTAATGCTACTGATATCTGACGAGATTTTCAGCTGGTGGCTATAAGAAAAAATTATAATTGTTGATTTAAAGCAGTGCTTGTCAAAGTGGTGGTCCGCGGACCTGTGCCGGCCCGTGGGCCATCCGCTGCCGGTCCGCAGATGTTCTCAAAAAGAAGGACAGAAAAAATTGTCAGTGCAGGGAAAATAGTGCACCGGTCCCGGGTGCAATGGAAAAAAATCCTGCCGGTCCGCCATACTAAAAAGTTTGAGAAGCACTGATTTAAAGTATATACACACACAAACATTCCGAGATCTACATTTTAAAAAAAATATACTTATTGCTTTTATAATTAACTAAAGTAGCCTGATATAGAATTTGCCTATAGACACGTATGTGACGACAGATCTGAAAACAAGTCTCGGTATCGACTCCCGACGTCCCATTTTGAAGACGTCACTCACCAAACGAAAGCAAACGCGAGCTAGGGTTGTATGACGTGAATGACGTGTATGACGTGATCTCCATAAGAGACGATCCGTGTACGAGGGCTTGCCTTATACAAACCCACAACGAGCGGTCTCGTTTATTAGCGTGTCAGGGACAATCATCCAGCGGTGGAACAGAAGGAAGCACCTTGTTACTTGCCACTTAACGTACGATGGGCTGGATTCCAGGGGCAGAGCTTCTCGACATGCTGGAGGTGGCGACCAGACATTTTGAAGAATTTAAACAAAACTTGGTGTATATATATTTTTTTTAATATTTAATTTTTTTTTAAATAGAAAAGGAATGAAATTTTTTTTAACTTAAAAAAAAATGAAAATGAGGTAATCTTTCTCATGTACTTTTTTCGTCTTGGTTAAAATTAATAAACAACAATTTTTTAACGATAATCGAGTAAATCCAAAGCATCTATACAACGCATGTGCAAAAAAGGCTCTATAACTATAGTTCATACGAAATTTTGTTTTGGAGTTTTTAATTTTATTGCTGTTATTATAATTATAATTATTTTTTTTCCATAATTATTATCGTCTTCATTATTGTTATTGTCTAAATCTAGAGGCCTTCATTATTACTTCTATCAATGTATTTTATAAATATTTGTATTTCATTCGTGAACCAATCAGAGACAATATAAGAGAATTTTGATTAGAAACAAAAAGTTGGACAGTTTATAATGATACGAAATAATATAATCGCCCCCCCCCCACACCCCTAATTTTTTGGTGGTTCTAGCAGCCAGGACAAGACTTCCTCCACCCCACCCTCCTCCAGATAATTCCACGAAGGCTATATCGTCAAACTTCAAAGAACCCCCGATGCACCTGTTACACAATAAGGTACACGAACTTATGACTTAAGACATAACTAAAAATGAAGCTATTTTAAGACCTGTCCACTTTTCAACCCTCTGAGAGTTAGGTAAGCTGGAAAGTTATTTATTATTCTGTGAAGGAAAGTTGAATAATCAGATCTCCTCCCCCCACCCCCGCCATGTAGGACTATATGAGGTGACGTATTGTCTAAAGCAGTGGTTCCCAACCATTTTTGGGTGGCGACCCCTTTTTATAAAAGCCATGTGACCCGCGACCCCCATGAAATAAAGTTTTTACAAAATAGTGAAAATTTGTATTATAGTGAATATTTTTTTAGTCGACAGTTGGCGACCTCCAGAAATTCCGTCGCGACCCCCAAGTGGGCGTTGCGACCCACGGGTTGGGAACCGCTGGTCTAAAGGGAAATGTCAAAACTAGCGTCGCTTTATACAAGGCAATCAACTAAGGGTTAACTGTGTTTATCCCATTATATCTACGATGATATCCTATTATGTCTATAATGCTATACCATTATGTCTCTGCCTTCCCATTAATGTTCAAGATATCTTATTGCGCCTCTGTTATCACATTATCTCTACAATATCACATCATCTCAATGCTATTCCAATGTTTCTACGTTATCCCTTTATGTCTATGCTATCCAATTATACCTAAAATATTTTTTTACAACCTCATTTTAAATACATATAATTTTTAAAATATTGGCAATCATTCAGCTACTACATGTTTTAGCAGTTGTGAGGGAAATACCTGGAAATACCTGGAAATACCTGGAAATACCTGGAAATACCTGGAAATACCTGGAAATACCTGGAAATACCTGGAAATACCTGGAAATACCTGGAAATACCTGGAAATACCTGGAAATACCTGGAAATACCTGGAAATACATGGAAATACCTGGAAATACCTGGAAATACATGGAAATATATGGAAATACCTGGAAATACATGGAAATACCTGGAAATACCTGGAAATACATGGAAATATATGGAAATACCTGGACATTTCGACCTAAATCTCACTGTTTGAAAATAACACAGGCTTACACAGGTGACATTGTTTCAAAATTTATTTTTTTAAAATTGAAATTAATTTTGTCTAAACATAAATTTCATTCGAAAATTTTAAATCGTGGTGTCTGGTTGAACCCTTGATTGCTTGTCGGTCGCCAAAACTTTGGATCGAATTTAACCCACTTACTCGTAAGCTAGCGAGTTGAAATTTAGCAGGCAGTTTGGTGGCGATGGTAAAACTATGTATCAAAATTTCAAATCGATCACATGTACCGTAATTAAATTATTGAATTTTTAGATTATTTTATTTATTCCTATGTAGCATGTTAATTTTTTTAGATAGAGTGTCGCGGTGCGTATTATATTGAACAACCTTTCTGTCGCGCAATTAGGTGCGTATTTTATTGACAATACTTTTTATAAACATATTACTGATCGGTGCGCATTATGTTAAACATGTTTTACGACACAACTGCAATTTTGTATTTTTGGATGGTCTTGGTCTGCGTATTATAATGAACATTATTTTAGTTACGTCTCGTACATAAAGGATTTATAGTGAAAAACTTGTTTTTTTACGGGTTTTTTTATTTTTAGTTTAAAAAGGCGAAGCTGCAGTAGAGAATGGGCACAACATCAACTCATAAGTGTCTGTTAAGAGCAACAGAAAATAAAAATCAAAATGTTTCATTCATAGAAAACAACTAATCCAAACTAAAGATGCAAAATACTTAGGAGTCAGGAGTAATATTAATTTTGAAACTATCATGGAATCCCCATGTCAAGGAAATAATTTAAAAATTGAAATAAAAATAAAAATCAATTTTAGGCTTTATAAGAGAAACTTTTATTTTACAAATGTAACAAGAATATAAAACTGAAATGCTACTTTACTTTGGTGAGACTCGTACTAGAATGCGTATCTTCTGTATGGGACCCATCCACCAAAGAAAACATATATAAACTAGAACGAATTCAACAAACAAAAAAAAACAAAAAAAAAGAGGCCAAATTCATTACAGGAAAATATTCAAAACTGACAAGAGTAACACCGTTGGTTAAATTCGGTTAAATCATTAAACCTTGAAGCACAAGAGGATAGAAGAACAAAGACAAAAGAAGTACAAATACACAAGGTAATTAATTCTAACTAAATACAACACAAAGATAATCTAATACTACCTTCAGATAGACATAGGGATTAAAACACATTTCTTATTCCGTATGCAAGAAAATACACATACAAATTCTCGTTCTTTACGTCCGGAATGTTGACGCGGAATGGGTCTGCTGATGAAATCAGTAAAACCAACACTCTGTCAACATGTAAAACTCTAATAAAAATGCAAGATTAGACATAAACCATGGATAAGCGTAGGATGCAATAATCTTCTGTGCAGAATGAGCATTGTAACATATAAGATACGATCAGATAAGATAAGTAAAACTAAATATTATTTTTCAAAATTCCATTTCGAACAAAAATTTTGTTGGAGCTAATTTAGAGAGAGAAAATTGGATTATCGCATTTATCAAATCAACAACTCGTGATAACAACTCGTGATAACAACTCGTGATAACAACTCGTGATCGTTTTTAACACGTTAGAAAACAAGTTTAACAACTATTCAAAACGTTTGATTACGTCACGATGGCATAATTCCGTTAGCTTGACCCAAACACAATTAGTTGAATCTGATAAATCTAAGGCTAGACTTCAAGGAACTAACTGTAAGACATTACATTCTAAGCGTGCAAAAAATAAATTTATTGTAACAATACGTAAGTGTAAATTCATCTATCTCCCTTCCCTTATAGCTGTTTCCTGGAGTTCCTCAAGGTTATATGGTCTCTGTAATTAATTACAAGTGGAGATATCAAGGTGAAGAGGCGTCCGATTAGCGAGACCACACAAAACAATAATAAGAAAATAATTTTACAATATTCACTTTAAAATTTAAAGAAGGGGTTTTCAGATGAGCAATCCAAATATCCACACCACCACTCACTGGACAGCACTCCCCCCACCCCACCCCTTTCCCAATAGGCCCCAACTATCCAGGTTCAGTACCGTTTTTAACTAACTGATAAGAAAAAAAAGTTTTGATAGAAATTCTCGGCACACGCCTTGCGATCCGTTGTATATGTGCAGTTACCTTTAACTGTCATTAAGCCAATAACTGTCTCTTGATATGGTTTAAGACGTTTAAGAGATAATGGGGGTGGGGGAAAGGGGAGTAAGAGGATACGCGGGTAGATTGTTGGAGGACACACATTCCGAGAAAGGCTCTCACACTGCTGTCGTGTTGGAAGACACACTAGTTGTCATCAATTGACTGTTTTGGGATGGGCAGGTTTTCGAAAAGACATTTTGAGAACCACTGTTTAGTCCATATTTAGCCCTTTTTGTTGTTTTTTTTTCTTTCTCCACAATTTGAGGACCCATTCTTATCTTTTTTCGGGGGATATGATGTTCAATGACGCACAATTTGAGGACCACTGTGTTTCAGTATGGTCGGGTTATGTTCGGCGACACCCTCCCCCCCCTCCCCCGACCTACGAGACACATACATCTCGCGGCTCCACGAGGGAAGACACTTTAAAGAGCTTAGCGTGTAGTGAGCCACCGCAACGAATAGCGCCCCGGTGAAAATGGATGCTAGGCCCGCCGTGACGTTTTCTGTTTAACTACACCCTTGTCCGACTTAGAGACATTTTCAATTACTTAGGGCCTTTTTTTAACCCTCGCCGTGTTGTCGGGTCGGCTGGGGGGCGGGGGGGGGGCTAGTAAACAAGTCGGTAACTTAAGACCACGAGAAAGATGATAGGTCCTAAGAGATGGCAGGTTTTTCATTGTTGGGATTACATATTGGGGGGGAGACATGACAATTTTTAGTTAAAATACGGCGTATGCGAGAAGCAGAGTGGTTCTCAGGATTCATGTCTACAGTGGGGTACAACTTTAAAGACGGTTTAAATTTTGTATTACTCTAATCGATTTGAAAATTAAATTTGAATATTTAGAGAATGGCATATTTTCTAGGGTTCTTAACAGAGTTATTGAGGTCCCTTAAGATTCCCGCCTTTTCTTTCGAATCTATATCTATATATATATATAATTCACCAAAGCGAGTATGTGCAAGTGAGCATGACGAATGACCCTCGCTGGGGTCGACCAATCAAGCGAAGTATGGTGGTTTTTTTTTAAAAGGGGGTGGGTTGGGGGCATGTTTCGAGACCAACACTGCTCCTTGGCTTCACTTGCGTTGTTCATTTACAGAATAACATGTGATTCGTAGAGTTGTTATCACGTCCGCCTTACACGCGGAAGGTCCTGCGTTCCATCCCCAGAGAAAAAAAATATTTTTTAATTTTTAAAAATGTGAGTTTGTGTCCGTTCTTTCCCCCCTTTTTGCGAATATGGCTGACTCTCGATAGGGTTGTGGGCAGGTAGAAAACCGCAGTTCGAATGACTTGAGTCCAACAATGCGTCGGTGGTTCGCACACCGACGTTCACTCGCGTTGTTTTGATATCTTCGTGCTGTAGTTTGTGTCCGTTCTTTCCCTCCCTTTCTTTGCACTATCCATGAGCAAGTCTGCGGAGTATTTTTGACCATTTTTAACTCCCCCCCCTCCCCCTGTCACAAAGTGTCACAAATCTTGGAACCCCCCCCCCTAAAGTACGTCACACTTTCGAACAAAAATGTTTTTTTATTAACAAAATAGTTAAAATTAGGGCTGTTATCGATTAATTTAATTTTAATCGTTAACTTTTGAAAAATTATCGATTAATTAATCGATAATTTCGATTAAAGCCAAAAATTGAAATTTATGACGTCATTAAACTGAAGATTTCTCACGGTAATTGAAAATTAAGAATATTTTGAACTAAATTTTATGACAATGTGTTGATACTAGATCGGATGTTTGTGCTGAAGGTGGTACGTCAGCGATGTACTTGATCCTTTAAAAGAGAATTGTTTATGGCAGTGAACACAGTAAACTTTTTAACCATCTTCGACTTTGCCATCCGCAGTTAGATTAAAAACAAAATTTTTGCTCAACTTTCTAGTTATATTCTTAAATTTAACTGCGCTGATGCTGTCAGCCATTTTTTAGTTGACGTCTGCCGGTCCACATATACTAATAAAATAAATTATAATATTACGCGGGAGAAGTTTGTACGTAAAAAATATATATAAATTAATATTAATTATTAATAATTAATTATTTATTAATTAAAAAAAATAAAAATATTATAAATATTTTCTTTAATTTTAATCGAATTTTTATCGATTAAAATAATTTTAATCGATAAAAAAAATTAACGATTAATCGAGAATATAATTTAAAACACCGTGACGTCACACATGGCCGGACCCCCCTCCCCCCTGTCACACTTTCTTACAACCCCTCCCCCTCTCTGGAGCGTGAAGTACTTTATGGACGGTCACTATGCTACGCCACGGGGCGTATCTAGTAATATATATATTTTTAAATCAGTTCCGTGTTTGGTTACCAAGAATCGCCCGTCAAAAGCATTCATTAACTCTAACGAAAATTATGAGGCAAAGAATAACGTCTGGAGTGGGGGGGGGGTGTTTCAACTGAACTAACCTGCCTTGACCATAAAAGAAAGAATAAAGTGTAAAATAGAATGTTGGTGAATTCGTTTTGTCCAATTGGTCACAATTAAAGAGTACTCTTGTCCAGCTATCATTGTCACGATCTAACACTGGATATTGTCTTTTAAGGTCATCTAAACCCCCCAAAAACACAACCCAAACCCATACCTAAATCCCAAGCCCCGCCCAGCCCCGAAATCCTAAGGTTTGTTTATATGAACACGACAACCAGAAAGAAAAGAAAACAGAAAGAAAGTAAAGAGAACAACTGATCAGAAATGTTCAATCGACCTCTTTTTGTGCCATTGTTATGCTATTTTAAAATCCCTTATATTAACTACCCCGTCTTGTCTGTCAAAATTTCAGATCGACAGAATTTACCGTTATTAAATTAATGAATTTTAGTATCTCTATGTAACATGTAAATTTTTGTGAGCGTCTGTCGCGCTTTACGTATTATATTGAATAAACTTTTTATAATATAATACCGATCTGTAAATGTTTATGCTAGTATGAACTTAAATCAATACATTTAGTTATGTCTCATATATGAGGGATTTATAGTCAAAAACTTTGTTTGTTTTCCGTGTTGTTTTATCTTTCCGCTTAGGTCACACTTCTTACTCCCGATGTCCGCGGACGACCGAGGACCTGTCTGACTAGAGGGCATGCACCAGAGACGTGCAGCGCAAGTGACCCGCTCCTGCATACCATTTCCTGCAGTCATCAATTAGCCGCACTTAGACCTGTGACAAAACAGCCTGATTGTCTCTAAATGAAGCGTCAAAATATTACGTGGTTTGTCTTTAAAAGCAACACAGCACAGCACAGCACGGCACAGCACGGCGCGGCAATTAATTGTATAACTAAATGAATAGACTTAACTTTTCGCCGTGGCCTTAGAGGAGCGCCAGCTGTAAGCTTCTTAGCATATTTAGAAACATGAAATGTGGTCTAATTAACGAAACGTGTCAACGAACCAAGGAAGACCGTTAAAATATTATCATGTGGGGCTTTGGTTCGCGGACAAGTTTAGGTAATTAGACTCAACCGCCGTGTCACAGTAAATTATTTCTATGACGGTTATAGGGGGGATTGTTCAAGCCTTGTTTCCTTGAGTGGATGACGCAGGCAACTGTTCGAAATAGATATAATTTATAATTGTTACCGGCGTGGTATTTAATCATTGAGACTCTATTAAAAGATCCTAAGATTGTTGATAAGAAAGGACAATAAGTGAATATTCCATTTTCCATTATTTTTTTAGTAAAAAAATGGACTCCTCGAAAATGTCACGCTAACTACAAAACCTAATGTAAAATTGACTAATCGCTCCCACTCACATCCCCCGTAGCATAAAAGAAAACAATACTAAGAGGGAAACCCTTATTTCTGATATCTTCGTACGCCAGAGTAGTCCTTCCTTTGGTGAGTCTAAAAGTACTACACGCTAGGTCAGGGGTAGCGAACCTTTTTTAGGGGCCCAGTGCCCCAAATTAGAAAAAAAAAGACAACACACTTATTTATAGCAAAAAGTAATATTTTAGTCGCGTGCCGGTTGATGAGGCCCTGCGTGCCGACTGTTGCACACGTGTCATAGGTTCGCCATCACTGCCATAGGTCATATACCTGAACTTGATGTTTTCTAATTGGTGTTTATTAAAGAGACGATAATCTCACATTTCATTCTGATATGAGTAGTTACCCCTGAGCATCCTGATTATTTATTGTTAATTATTGGCCTTTGGAGAAATGAAACGGAACGCGCGCACGCGCATACACACACACACATACACACACGCACGCACACAACAAACATACCAAGAAGAAGAAAAGGAACGCCCCTTATCTGACATGAAATTAAACCGAGTTACCAAAAATTCTACCTGCACGAGCATATTTCCTCATATTTCACTATGCGTGACCCCTTGTTACTTGGAAACAACAGTGTGAGACCCCTTGTTAACTGGGATCAGCATTGTATTACCCACGCGGTCCCTGGGTACAATAATGTATTACCCGCATGGTCCCTGGGTACAATAATGTATTACCCGCATGGTCCCTGGGTACCATAATGTATTACCCGCATGGTCCCTGGGTACCATAATGTATTACCCGCATGGACTCTGGGTACAATAATGTATTACCCGCATGGTCCCTGGGTACAATAATGTATTACCCGCATGGTCCCTGGGTACAATAATGTATTACCCGCATGGTCCCTGGGTACAATAATGTATTACCCGCATGGTCCCTGGGTACAATAATGTATTACCCGCATGGTCCCTGGGTACAATAATGTATTACCCGCATGGTCCCTGGGTACAATAATGTATTACCCGCATGGACTCTGGGTACAATAATGTATTACCCGCATGGTCCCTGGGTACAATAATGTATTACCTACTTATGGGCTGGGTAAAATATTGTATTACCCCCGTGTTTACTGAATGGGTACAAAAAATGTATTACCTACGTATTGCCATGTAACAATAATGTATTAATCACGAGTTCCCTGGGTAAAGTAATGTATTACTCCATGTTCCCTGGGTATAATAATAATTATGTATTACCCCTGTGTTTCCTGTGTACAAAAATGTATTACACGTTATTCCACACATGTTCCCTGTGTACAATAATGTAATACACCCATGTTCCCTGTGTACAATAATGTAATACACCCATGTTCCCTGTGTACAATAATGTAATACACCCATGTTCCCTGTGTACAATAATGTATAGCCCCCGCGTTTCCTGGAGGAATCTTAACCCTTAAGTACGGCCATAAATTAGAAATTAGAATGGACGCACAATTTATGGTGTTCGAGATAATGCAATGTCTTAAAACATCATTTATAAGCTAATATTGAGGATGCATATCGGCTCGGGCTGGCAATATAATACGAGGCGCTGCGTCAACGACATCTCTACGAAAGGGGGGCGAGTGCCATGGGCTGAGTGAGGGTGGTGGGGGGGTCTTAGAATTAATGCTTTTGGGCAAATAGCTTTTTCCAAGGATATTGTAAATCCTCAAAGGCGAAGATGGCATCAAGAACGGTAAGTTACGGCCGAGGGGTCAGAGAGGGCTGTAGATCTGATGCAGTTGTCTGCCCTTGGCAGGTGTACCACCGGAAGTCGGTCATTTTGTTATCGTGTTACGACAACTAAAAATTGCCCAACGACGAATTTATTGCATTCCTATCGTTTCGTGTTGCCCCAGGTCGGCGTGTCAAACGAAGGCAGATCCAATGGCGGTTGTTATGCCGTCTGCTGTGCAAGGAAAGGGTCAGACGGTTACTGTGCAGAACGGGCAGACGGTTATTGTGCTGAACGGGCAGACGGTTATTGTGCCGAACGGGCAGACGGTTATTGTGCTGAACGGGCAGACGGTTACTGTGCAAGGAACGGGCAGACGGTTACTGTGCTGAACGGGCAGACGGTTATTGTGCTGAACGGGCAGTCGGTTACTGTGCCGAACGGGCAGACGGTTATTGTGCTGAACGGGCAGACGGTTACTGTGCAAGGAAGGGGCAGACGGTTACTGTGCAGAACGGGCAGACGTTATTGTGCTGAACGGGCAGACGGTTACTGTGCCGAACGGGCAGACGGTTATTGTGCTGAACAGGCAGACGGTTACTGTGCAAGGAACGGGCAGACGGTTACTGTGCTGGACGGGCAGACGGTTACTGTGCAAGGAACGGGCAGACGGTTACTGTGCTGAACGGGCAGACGGTTACTGTGCAAGGAACGGCCAGACGGTTACTGTGCTCACAGGCAGACGGTTACTGTGTAAGGAACGGCCAGACGGTTACTGTGCTCACAGGCAGACGGTTATTGTGCCGAACGGGCAGACGGTTATTGTGCTGAACGGGCAGACGGTTACTGTGCAAGGAACGGGCAGACGGTTACTGTGCTGAACGGGCAGACGGTTATTTTGCTGAACGGGCAGACGGTTACTGTGCAAGGAAGGGGCAGACGGTTACTGTGCAGAACGGGCAGACGTTATTGTGCTGAACGGGCAGACGGTTACTGTGCCGAACGGGCAGACGGTTATTGTGCTGAACAGGCAGACGGTTACTGTGCAAGGAACGGGCAGACGGTTACTGTGCTGGACGGGCAGACGGTTACTGTGCAAGGAACGGGCAGACGGTTACTGTGCTGAACGGGCAGACGGTTACTGTGCAAGGAACGGCCAGACGGTTACTGTGCTCACAGGCAGACGGTTACTGTGCAAGGAACGGCCAGACGGTTACTGTGCTCACAGGCAGACGGTTATTGTGCTGAACGGGCAGACGGTTACTGTGCAAGGAACTGGCAGACGGTTACTGTGAAAGGAACGGGCAGATGGTTACTGTGAAAGGAACGAGCAGACGGTTACTGTCCCGAACGGGCAGACGGTTACTGTGGTGAACGGGCAGACGGTTTCTGTGCCGAACGGGCAGACGGTTACTGTCCCGAACAACACAAACTCCACATTCAAAACACAGGACTAAAATAACCGGCCAATCTTTAGAAACAAGTAATAAATACTCGAATGAGTATTTACCTCAATTTAAGCGCCATTTTCAATTTGTCATTAAGAATTTTCGAGAAAAATTTATAAAAAGTGTTCAGCAAGTAAACAAAGATCACACATCTTATCTTATCTTATCTGTTTACAGACGCTCCTTCTATACAGAAGATTATTGCGTCCTACGCTTATCTATGGTTTGTGTTTAGTCCTGCATTTTTATTAGAGATTTAAATGCTGATAAAGTGTTGGTTTTCCTGGATTCTTCAGGCAACCCATTCCACGCCCGAATTCCGGACGGGAAGAAGGAAAACTTGTATGTGTTTGTTCTTGCATACGGAATAAGAAATGTGTTTTTATCCTTATGTCTATCTGAGGGTTGTATTAAGTTATCTTTGTGTTGTATTTCTAAATTAGAATTAATTGCTTTATGTATGATTACTACTTTGCTCTTGGTTCTTCTATCCTCTAGTGTTTCAAGGTTTAATGATTTAACTAATGGTGTTATTCTTGTCAGTTTCGAATATTCTCCAGTAATGAATCTGGCAGCTCTTTTTTGAATTTGTTCTAGTTTATCAATGTTTTTTATGGTGGATGGGTCCCATACAGAAGATGCATATTCTAGTACAGGTCTCACCAAAGTGAGGTAGCATTTTAGTTTTATATCTCTATTACATTTGTTAAAGTTCCTTTTTATAAAGCCTAAGGTTTTGTTTGATTTTAAATAACAAGTGATTCAAACCCTTCTTTTGCGGTGAAAACAACGTTGAGTTGAAACAAAGAATTTCTGACTTTTTTTATACAAGGGAAATCATTCTAGATTACATTAAAAGTCATTTCAAATCAATAATTCTGAAAGTAAATAAAACAATTGATATCTACAAATTGCTGCTAAAAATACGGGAGTCAAACGAAAATAGATTTTTGAAAAATTCCTTCTCCATAATTGTTCTAAATATTATTAGCTATCGTTTGGCGTTTGTTTTAACCAGTTAGCTGTTATGGTTGGCGAGAAATTGACAAGATACTGATACTTTTTTTTCGCTTTCATTTTTATTGTATAGAAAATCCAGTAAACCTTTTCGTTAATTTTTTGGCTCGTGCACATCCTTGGGACCTCTTTAACATATTTGTAAAAGACTCGAACCCTCTATCTGGTATAGTTCATGAGTGCATGGTTGCTTGTGCAAGCTCGAACAGACATCCATACCGGACAGATTTTTCAAACCTATAAGCAAAATTTCCCCATCAATTTCCTTATGTGGAAATTGAGCTAAAAATATCTACACTTGAAATCTTTCTAGTTCATTTTGGATATCATCATAAAATGTACTCATTCACTACTTGGAATTTGTTTTTTGGCCCAACTTGGGGTTATGGGTAATGTGTTACATACTTATCGAAATGTGTAACCGTAGGTGTGTAAACTATTCTCATTTAGTCTCACCGATAGCTCTAATAAAAACAACAACAAAAATTATTAATCAATTTTCCATTTGTACCACTGAATGTATCCGGATTTAAAAAAACCAGTTATAAAAATACTGTTATAAACAATGAGGCAATTCTTCAGTAAATTTTACTCGTAAATTAGTGAAACTTATAACCGCATGTGTCCTATAGCAAGTTATCCAAACAAACCTTGTATATAAATAACATTGCCACAGCTGGTTGGGGGCCGTCCATAAATGACGTCACGCGATTTGGGCCGATTTTTAACCCCCCTACCCCCTCGTCACACTTTGTCACAAAAACTTAGACCCCCCCTTTTTTTCCCCTCGGTGCGTGACGTCATTTATGGACGGCCCCATGATTGTGTGTGTTTGTGTGTGTTTATTTTGTTCAATTTGCATTGTTGCACTCGCCGATTCCAGGAGTTCCTTCAGTGACTTCTTCGCTCCGTGGTAATCCGTTATTTCTCGGTGTACAGATTTACTTGGCACGACTATCACACGAAATAGATTTATGCGCGCTGAAAATAGACAGGACACAATTTTCAATGTGGGTAGCAGATACATCACTCTACAGCAAACATGGCGCATCCAAAGGGAGACGACTACCGCAGACGGTCTGGAGAATAACGAGAGCAGAGTAATTGAGGTCGATGTCGGTGACAACACTAGTTATCTGCGTGCAGACGTCATAAGATGGCGGCATGTTATTCGTACACTGCGCATGCCTGCACATTCTTGACATATTTACAGAGACGTCGCGGACTTCCCCGAAACTGGTGGCGGGAAAGCGGTGGCGGGGGGTGTTTACAACTAATTAATTATGATAAGCCAAGACAGGGGTGGTGATAAGGGGAACAGAAAGCATTCTGGGTAATCCAAGATGTCGGGGAGACGGTGTTTATGTCCCCGTGCGTCGGGTTAGTTCTCGGGTTTGTATTTCTCCATCAAGTGGACGATGCCAAAACGAGTCGATATCAAACATTGAGTCGCGTGTTGTCGCTTGCTCAGATCTACAAGCAAATCAAAGCAGACATTACCTTGATAACGGTTGTGTGAATTACACGAAAAAAATTGTTTCCATAAAGTCTTGGTATTCCTTGTATGTTGTTTTACGTAAGGCATATGACATATATGGGCGGCAACGTTCCGCGCAATATTCTGACCAACGACGCGCAGCTGTTAGGAATTACCCCTCAGCAAATTTTTTAAAATATTGCCCCCCACACCCCCCCCCCAAATGGATGTTGTGCAACTTCGCATACGAGTTTGTTTTTTTTACTTTGCAAACGGATCAACGAGCCTTAGAGGGAACATTGATGGAGGGTATAGCGGTATAGTGCAGGGGTTGCTGAACTTTTTTGCATGATACCCCAAAATATAGAATTTTATGTTGAAATTACCCCCACCAGGCGCGGGCTCTAACGGATTTTATATGCCAATTAATAAGTCTACACCCCCCCTCACCAAATAATAATAATAATAATAATAATAATAATAATAATAAATTATAACATACAAAATTATTATTATTATTATTATTATTACAAAATTCGTGTTTACACCAATGAAGTTAATTTACCCCTGTTCCCCGAACCCTGGTATCGTGTAATGAGTTCTAGGCAGGGCCGTCTTAACGCATAGGCCAGTTGGGAATTTGTCCGGGGGCCCACGGGCATAGGGGCCCCATGGGAATATGTTTATTGGTATATATTATGTATATTTATTTTTTATTCCTGCGGGGGAGGGGCCCAACACTATTTCTTTGCCCGGGGGCCCAAATTGGTGTAAAGACGGCTCTGGTTTTGGCTTAGGCTATTCTATCCTAGAAAATAATGTGATAAACTATATCTATACTAGCGTACACCCATCAAAAATGACGGAAGTTTTCAGCTGAAATCTATTTATTTTATAAAAAATGCACTTTTTTTAGAGTCCTACGGCACCGACCTTTTTCAAAAGCCCAACTAACTTGTCCTTGTTTGATAAATACGAAATATTAAACTTTCTGAAATGTACACAAAGTATTTAATAATAGGGGCCTACGGCGCCCCGTTTGTTTTTTTATTTTATAATTAACCACCATCTAATTCTCTTTTTACAATGTTCCCTTTTCTAAAATTGAAAATATGAGCTAAATCAATGACGTCATTTAATATTTTTTACAGCGCATCTTTAATTTGCACACCTTTTGGTGCATTGGTGCAGTAATTTGGTTTTCCGTGCTTTCTAAAATTAGTAGCGTCAGGACAGACTGACTGACTTGCGTGACAATTGCAAATTATATTGTTTTATTATATCAGACCAGTTTCAAGTACCAATTCAAGTAACTCATCTTGCACGATAATGACCTTCATTTTTATTCATACTATAAAGATTCGAGTCTGTAGCTGGAATAAACAATTCCCATAATGACATATTGCTATTTCCTTTACGATATATATATATATATATATATAGATATTAAATATAATTTATATGTATCTCTTTACCATGAACACGCACCCGTTTCATGCAGGACATAAATCAGTCAAAAGATCAGTAATCTTTTTCTTCCCATATCCTCCCCCATAGAGGCGTCACTAGGGTTGGTGTCAACCCTTTGCGGTAGCTCAATATGTAACCACCTTACAACGAACTTTCCCTCCAAGGTTCGTTTGTCCGTGTATAAAGTTAATAAACAGATGTAAATACAAAGTTTTTGACTATAAATCCCTTATATATGAGACATAACTAAAAGTAGTGATTATGTTTAAACGCGACATTTACAGACTGAAGCAGAATTACCTCCCCTTGGTTTAAAGCCGGGCGCAGCGACGGTAGGGGGTGTGAACATCGACGGTCGGCGTCAACGCGTGAACTGAACTGGCACGTGAAAGAATTATAAACAAATAGTCGGTTCGGATGTCCGATTAAACTTACAAAGCAAGTTAATACATGGGATTTTAAAAAAAACATCAAAATAACTCTTGGACAAAGTATCACAGCATCGATTCTGTGTGCAATATTTAACCAAATTTGATGCGCGGTAATTCTACACTCATACACGGCGTCGGTCAGATATCTGCGCGGCCGCGCAGCTTTAATGGAACATTGCTCACGACTTACCCCAAAGTCCTCCTCCGAGTCTGCCAGTGCCAAATAAAGGGAACGCACAGAATTTTACTCTTTTGTATCAACCCCTTATGATGGTGTCACTCTGTGCGGTCAGCACCCCATAGTGACGCCACTACATCCCCATTTTCGGCAATTAAAAAGAAACTATAGCTCTTTTTAACGGTTTTTCTAATTTAAAAAATTATTGCTTTGTTGCAGTTTTATAAAAGGTACATATTTTAATTAAACTGCGTAAGCTCTAAAATTTATTTGAAAAAAATATTATTCTCCGCATTCTATAAATGGTGGCATACGCCAAACAGTCAAATACTGCATGCCCTTGGGCACAATTTTAAGCACGCTACAGAAAATAGAACGATATTTAGATCTATGCTCAATTTAGTGTATAGATACTCAAATTTGCAGAATTGTCTTTTGACAGTGAATAATTCAATAACTACTTTAGTTTGCATATAATGTACTCTTGAATTTTGTCTGTTTTTATACTCTATCAGGCCTCCTTGTTAGTCAAGTGAGAGATTTTAAACTATGTAACAGAGTCTGTGGCCCCTGAAGTACTAATTAATGGTACACCATTAATGATACACCATTCAACTATTTTGTATTACTTTACATTATTGCTTGGATCATCCAATATTATTTTTAGAAAATATTTGCAAGGTCGAAAGATGTTCACGGTATACAGTTGTTTACCCACACACATAAGACAAACGCGAATGTAAGTTTAACTTAACAAGACATTTTCGGGTATTCTAAATAGACCACCAAACGACCAGAAAAAATCGTCGATTTTCGCCCAAAATTAGCCATACTATCTTAGTTTTAATTAGTACATTTTTAACCTAGCATTTCGAGGGGTCTTTGAGTATGGGCTCTTTGAAATAGAAGGCCCAAATAAAAACGGTCCTGCTTTATAACCCTGCTGTTCCCCTACCACCAACACTGCCACAGCTTTATGGCCCTGCTGTTCCCCTACCACCAACACTGCCACAGCTTTATGGCCCTGCTGTTCCCCTACCACCAACACTGCCACAGCTTTATGGCCCTGCTGTTCCCCTACCACCAACACTGCCACAGCTTTATGGTTCTGCTGTTCCCCTACCACCAACACTGCCACAGCTTGATGGCCCTGCTGTTCCCCTACCACCAACACTGCCACAGCTTTATGGCCCTGCTGTTCCCCTACCACTAACACTGCCACAGCTTTATGGCCCTGCTGTTCCCCTACGGCCAACACTGCCACAGCTTTATGGTTCTGCTGTTCCCCTACGGCCTAACACTGCCACAGCTTTATGGCCCTGCTGTTCCCCTTCCACCAACACTGCCACAGCTTTATGTCCCTGCTGTTCCCCTACCACCAACACTGCCACAGCTTTATGGCCCTGCTGTTCCCCTACCACCAACACTGCCACAGCTTTATGGCCCTGCTGTTCCCCTACGGCTAACACTGCCACAGCTTTATGTCCCTGCTGTTCCCCTACCGCCAACACTGCCACAGCTTTATGTCCCTGCTGTTCCCCTACCACCAACACTGCCACAGCTTTATGGCCCTGCTGTTCCCCTACCACCAACACTGCCACAGCTTTATGGCCCTGCTGTTCCCCTACCACCAACACTGCCACAGCTTTATGGCCCTGCTGTTCCCCTACCACCAACACTGCCACAGCTTTATGGCCCTGCTGTTCCCCTACCACCAACACTACCACAGCTTGATGGCCCTGCTGTTCCCCTACCACCAACACTGCCACAGCTTTATGGCCCTGCTGTTCCCCTACCACCAACACTGCCACAGCTTTATGGTTCTGCTGTTCCCCTACCACCAACACTGCCACAGCTTTATGGTTCTGCTGTTCCCCTACCACCAACACTGCCACAGCTTTATGGTTCTGCTGTTCCCCTACCACCAACACTGCCACAGCTTGATGGCCCTGGTGTTCCCCTACCACCAACACTGCCACAGCTTGATGGCCCTACTGTTCCCCTACCACCAACACTGCCACAGCTTTATGGTTCTGCTGTTCCCCTACCACCAACACTGCCACAGCTTTATGGCCCTGCTGTTCCCCTACCACCAACACTGCCACAGCTTTATGGTTCTGCTGTTCCCCTACCACCAACACTGCCACAGCTTTATGGTTCTGCTGTTCCCCTACCACCAACACTGCCACAGCTTTATGGCCCTGCTGTTCCCCTACCACCAACACTGCCACAGCTTTATGGTTCTGCTGTTCCCCTACCACCAACACTGCCACAGCTTTATGGTTCTGCTGTTCCCATACCACCAACACTGCCACAGCTTTATGGCCCTGCTGTTCCCCTACCACCAACACTGCCACAGCTTTATGGTTCTGCTGTTCCCCTACCACCAACACTGCCACAGCTTGATGGCCCTGCTGTTCCCCTACCACCAACACTGCCACAGCTTTATGGCCCTGCTGTTCCCCTACCACCAACACTGCCACAGCTTTATGGTTCTGCTGTTCCCCTACCACCAACACTGCCACAGCTTGATGGCCCTGCTGTTCCCCTACCACCAACACTGCCACAGCTTGATGGTTCTGCTGTTCCCCTACCACCAACACTGCCACAGCTTTATGGTTCTGCTGTTCCCCTACCACCAACACTGCCACAGCTTGATGGCCCTGCTGTTCCCCTACCACCAACACTGCCACAGCTTGATGGCCCTGCTGTTCCCCTACCACCAACACTGCCACAGCTTTATGGTTCTGCTGTTCCCCTACCACCAACACTGCAACAGCTTGATGGCCCTGCTGTTCCCCTACCATCAACACTGCCACAACTTGATGGCCCTGCTGTACCCCTACCACCAACACTGCCACAGCTTTATGGTTCTGTTGTTCCCCTACCACCAACACTGCCACAGCTTTATGGTTCTGCTGTTCCCCTACCACCAACACTGCCACAGCTTGATGGCCCTGCTGTTCCCCTACCACCAACACTGCCACAGCTTTATGGTTCTGCTGTTCCCCTACCACCAACACTGCCACAGCTTTATGGTTCTGCTGTTCCCCTACCACCAACACTGCCACAGCTTGATGGCCCTGCTGTTCCCCTACCACCAACACTGCCACAGCTTGATGGCCCTGCTGTTCCCCTACCACCAACACTGCCACAGCTTTATGGTTCTGCTGTTCCCCTACCACCAACACTGCCACAGCTTGATGGTTCTGCTGTTCCCCTACCACCAACACTGCCACAGCTTTATGGCCCTGCTGTTCCCCTACCACCAACACTGCCACAGCTTTATGGTTCTGCTGTTCCCCTACCACCAACACTGCCACAGCTTTATGTTTCTGCTGTTCCCCTACCACCAACACTGCCACAGCTTTATGGCCCTGCTGTTCCCCTACCACCAACACTGCCACAGCTTTATGGTTCTGCTGTTCCCCTACCACCAACACTGCCACAGCTTTATGGTTCTGCTGTTCCCATACCACCAACACTGCCACAGCTTTATGGCCCTGCTGTTCCCCTACCACCAACACTGCCACAGCTTTTTGGATCTGCTGTTCCCCTACCACCAACACTGCCACAGCTTTATGGTTCTGCTGTTCCCATACCACCAACACTGCCACAGCTTTATGGCCCTGCTGTTCCCCTACCACCAACACTGCCACAGCTTTATGGTTCTGCTGTTCCCCTACCACCAACACTGCCACAGCTTTATGGCCCTGCTGTTCCCCTACCACCAACACTGCCACAGCTTTATGGCCCTGCTGTTCCCCTACCACCAACACTGCCACAGCTTTATGGCCCTGCTGTTCCCCTACCACCAACACTGCCACAGCTTTATGGCCCTGCTGTTCCCCTACCACCAACACTGCCACAGCTTTATGGCCCTGCTGTTCCCCTACCACCAACACTGCCACAGCTTTATTTCCCTGCTGTTCCCCTACCACCAACACTGCCACAGCTTTATGGCCCTGCTGTTCCCCTACCACCAACACTGCCACAGCTTTATGTCACTGCTGTTCCCCTACCACCAACACTGCCACAGCTTTATGGCCCTGCTGTTCCCCTACCATCAACACTGCCACAGCTTTATGGCCCTGCTGTTCCCCTACCACCAACACTGCCACAGCTTTATGGCCCTGCTGTTCCCCTACCACCAACACTGCCACAGCTTTATGTCCCTGCTGTTCCCCTACCACCAACACTGCCACAGCTTTATGTCCCTGCTGTTCCCCTACCACCAACACTGCCACAGCTTTATGTCCCTGCTGTTCCCCTACCACCAACACTGCCACATCTTTATGTCCCTGCTGTTCCCCTACCACCAACACTGCCACAGCTTTATGGCCCTGCTGTTCCCCTACCACCAACACTGCCACAGCTTGATGGCCCTGCTGTTCCCCTACCACCAACACTGCCACAGCTTTATGTCCCTGCTGTTCCCCTACCACCAACACTGCCACAGCTTTATGTCCCTGCTGTTCCCCTACCACCAACACTGCCACAGCTTTATGGCCCTGCTGTTCCCCTACCACCAACACTGCCACAGCTTTTTGGTTCTGCTGTTCCCATACCACCAACACTGCCACAGCTTTATGTCCCTGCTGTTCCCCTACCACCAACACTGCCACAGCTTTATGTCCCTGCTGTTCCCCTACCACCAACACTGCCACAGCTTTATGTCCCTGCTGTTCCCCTACCACCAACTCAGCCACAGCTTTATGGCCCTGCTGTTCCCCTACCGCCAACACTGCCACAGCTTTATGTCCCTGCTGTTCCCCTACCGCCAACACTGCCACAGCTTTATGTCCCTGCTGTTCCCCTACCACCAACTCAGCCACAGCTTTATGGCCCTGCTGTTCCCCTACCACCAACACTGCCACAGCTTTATGGCCCTGCTGTTCCCCTACCGCTAACACTGCCACAGCTTTATGGCCCTGCTGTTCCCCTACCACCAACACTGCCACAGCTTTATGGCCCTGCTGTTCCCCTACCACCAACACTGCCACAGCTTTATGGCCCTGCTGTTCCCCTATCACCAACACTGCCACAGCTTTATGGCCCTGCTGTTCCCCTACCACCAACACTGCCACAGCTTTATGTCCCTGCTGTTCCCCTACCACCAACACTGCCACAGCTTTATGGCCCTGCTGTTCCCCTACCACCAACACTGCCACAGCTTTATGGCCCTGCTGTTCCCCTACCACCAACACTGCCACAGCTTTATGTCCCTGCTGTTCCCCTACCACCAACACTGCCACAGCTTTATGGCCCTGCTGTTCCCCTACCACCAACACTGCCACAGCTTTATGGCCTTGCTGTTCCCCTACCACCAACACTGCCACAGCTTTATGGCCCTACCCTGATGAAAAAGGTAATACCTCACCAACTCACCTTTACAAAGAAACCTTTGATCTAACCTGAACAAATAGTATAGCAAGGTTTACTCTTCCCTCCCCCCTCTACATCTTTTAATTGAATGTCCCTCCCTCCTCCTCCCTGTCCCCAGACTCTCAATAACACTAATTTTTCCTCTACCTGTCTGTTTCGTTAGGGGCGTGTCCGTCGAAAAAGAGGAAAAAGTGTCATCAGTCATTACCACGGCAGCCAGACAATCACGTGACCCGGGGTACCCCAACAAAGCTGAAAGGACGACAACTGGGCGGAGTAAGCCCCGTAAGACTTTGGACAGGAGTAAGCCCCCCTCCCCCTACACTTTCTCCCCGTATGGCCACCGCCAACGGGCGCATCATACATTACTGATTTGATCCCCCCTCTCGACGTCATCCCGGCTCGTCCAGGATGCCGATTCAGGAAGCATTCTGTCATCCCGGCGCTGGCAACACAAAGAACACGTGACAGGCGATGGCAGTACAAATGAGAGCCTCTTGCGTGTAGAGTGGAGCCCGGGGCCGAGGCCTGTCCGTCACATTAACACGCCGCACCGGTGTAAATGTCCCCCGGAGACATGGCCCGTCACTCAAAGGGGATTCGTCACCGTCCGGAGTTGGAAGTTGGTTTATTTTGAGTACCTGTCTCCACGCCTCGGCTGACATTTGGTGTGTCCACGCCTCGGCCGACATTCGGTGTGTCCACGCCTCGGCCGAAATTCGGTGTGTCCACGCCTCGGCCGATATTCGGTGTGTCCACGCCTCGGCCGACATTCGGTGTGTCCACGCACTCGGCCGACATTCGGTATGTCCACGCCTCGGCCGACATTCGGTGTGTCGGCGAGTTGTTGGCATTTAGTGTGTTTGTGAGTTGTTGGCATTTAGTGTTTTTGTGAGTTGTTGACATTGAGTGTGTTTGTGAGTTGTTGGCTTTGTTGGTATTGTGTTTGTGAGTTGTTGGCATCGTGTTTGTGAGTTGTTGTCAATGTTGTCATTGTGTTTGTGAGTTGTTGGAAATGTTGGTATTGTGTTTGTGAGTTGTTGTCAATGTTGTCATTGTGTTTGTGAGTTGTTGGAAATGTTGGTATTGTGTTTGTGAGTTGTTGGCAATGTTGTCATTGTGTTTGTGAGTTGTTGGCAATGTTGTCATTGTGTTTGTGAGTTGTTGGCAATGTTGTCATTGTGTTTGTGAGTTGTTGGAAATGTTGGTATTGTGTTTGTGAGTTGTTGGCAATGTTGTCATTGTGTTTGTGAGTTGTTGGAAATGTTGGTATTGTGTTTGTGAGTTGTTGGCAATGTTGGCAATTTTGGCAATTTTGGCAATGTTGGCAATGTTGATATTGTGTTTGTGAGTTGTTGGCAATTTTGGTATTGTGTTTGTGAGTTGTTGGTATTGTGTTTGTGAGTTGTTGGCAATGTTGGCAATGTTGGTATTGTGTTTGTGAGTTGTTGGCAATGTTGGCAATGTTGGTATTGTGTTTGTGAGTTGTTGGCAATGTTGGTAATGTTGGTATTGTGTTTGTGAGTTGTTGGCAATGTTGGTATTGTGTTTGTGAGTTGTTGGCAATGTTGGTATTGTGTTTGTGAGTTGTTGGCAATGTTGGTATTGTGTTTGTGAGTTGTTGGCAATGTTGGTATTGTGTTTGTGAGTTGTTGGCAATGTTGGCAATGTTGATATTGTGTTTGTGAGTGGTTGGCAATGTTGGCAATGTTGGTATTGTGTTTGTGAGTTGTTGGTATTGTGTTTGTGAGTTGTTGGCAATGTTGGCAATGTTGGTATTGTGTTTGTGAGTTGTTGGTATTGTGTTTGTGAGTTGTTGGCAATGTTGGCAATGTTGGTATTGTGTTTTTGAGTTGTTGGTATTGTGTTTGTGAGTTGTTGGCAATGTTGGCAATTTTGGCAATGTTGGCAATGTTGATATTGTGTTTGTGAGTTGTTGGCAATGTTGGCAATGTTGGTATTGTGTTTGTGAGTTGTTGGCAATGTTGGTAATGTTGGTATTGTGTTTGTGAGTTGTTGGCAATGTTGGTATTGTGTTTGTGAGTTGTTGGCAATGTTGGCAATGTTAGTATTGTGTTTGTGAGTTGTTGGCAATGTTGGTATTGTGTTTGTGAGTTGTTGGCAATGTTGGCAATGTTGATATTGTGTTTGTGAGTTGTTGGCAATGTTGGCAATGTTGGTATTGTGTTTGTGAGTTGTTGGCAATGTTGGCAATGTTGGTATTGTGTTTGTGAGTTGTTGGCAATGTTGGTATTGTGTTTGTGAGTTGTTGGCAATGTTGGTATTGTGTTTGTGAGTTGTTGGCAATGTTGATATTGTGTTTGTGAGTTGTTGGCAATGTTGGTATTGTGTTTGGGAGTTGTTGGCAATGTTGATATTGTGTTTGTGAGTTGTTGGCAATGTTGGCAATGTGTTTGTGAGTTGTTGGCATTGTGTTTGTGAGTTGTTGGCAATGTTGGTATTGTGTTTATGAGTTGTTGGCAATGTTGGTATTGTGTTTGTGAGTTGTTGGCAATGTTGGTATTGTGTTTGTGAGTTGTTGGCAATGTTGGCAATGTATTTGTGAGTTGTTGGCATTGTGTTTGTGAGTTGTTGGCATTGTGTTTGCGAGTTGTTGGCAATGTTGGCAATGTTGGTATTGTGTTTGTGAGTTGTTGGCATTGTGTTTGTGAGTTGTTGGCAATGTTGGCAATGTTGGCATTGTGTTTGTGAGTTGTTGGCATTGTGTTTGTGGGTTGTTGGCAATGTTGGCAATGTTGGTATTGTGTTTGTGAGTTGTTGGCAATGTTGGCAATGTGTTTGTGAGTTGTTGGCATTGTGTTTGTGAGTTGTTGGCATTGTGTTTGCGAGTTGTTGGCAATGTTGGTATTGTGTTTGTGAGTTGTTGGCAATGTTGGCAATGTTGGTATTGTGTTTGTGAGTTGTTGGCAATGTTGATATTGTGTTTGTGAGTTGTTGGCAATGTTGGTATTGTGTTTGTGAGTTGTTGGTATGCATTGTGTTTGTGAGTTGTTGGCAATGTTGGTATGTGTTTGTGAGTTGTTGGCAATGTTGGTATGTGTTTGTGAGTTGTTGGTACGCATTGTGTTTGTGAGTTGTTGGCATTGTGTTTGTGAGTTGTTGGCATTGTGTTTGTGAGTTGTTGGCAATGAGCGTTTTTGTTAACTTTTTAAAAAACAGATTTTACCCTTGTACTCATACAAGGTATACATATCTTTTAATAATTATCCAATAAATGACACACCCTGAGTACAAATCCAGTGTACAGATTCATCAATTTATTGATCCTGTCTTTGTTAGTTTGTATTTCTCACCAACAACTCCAGTACATAAAAGTAAACAAGTCTGATACCGATATTTGTTAACATTCCATCATTGACTAATTTTCTCCGTAACTAAATGTTTCATGCCACCTCTTCGACCGCGAGTGTAGCTCAGCTCAAAACGGATAAGCCTTTTAAGCTTGCATTATTTTTTATCTCCATGTGGGAGTGTCATAAAAATACATGTTCGTGGAACTGGTTCGTGTGACTCGTGGAACTGATTCGTGTAATTGGTGGAACTGATTCGTGTGACTCGTGGAACTGGTTCATGTGACTCGTGGAACTGGTTCATGTGACTCGTGGAACTGGTTCATGTGACTCGTGGAACTGGTTCATGTGACTCGTGGAACTGGTTCATGTGACTCGTGGAACTGATTCGTGTGACTCGTGGAACTGGTTCGTGTGACTCCTGGACATCGTGAAACTAAAAAGCGTTCAACAAATTTTCTAGCGTTGAAGTTCTGCATTTTAAAAGAATTTGTGATATATATTTTTAATAACCCTAAAATATGTTTATTTATCCTCTTGGCACCCCTGCAGCTACATCTTGTCAAACCGTTGCCAGGGGCGTGAAACTTCATAGTTTACTGTGCGATTGATCTTATTTAAACTTCAGTGAACTCAAGAAACAAAACTCTTCTTTTCCACAAGTCTACTACTTATATTGAAGGAAGGACATCTATTGTACCTCATGAGGTCCTAACCGCTGGATATTAGGATATTTATTCCCACTTTGTCGGACGTCTCTAGCTGGACACCGCCATTTGGCTCCCTCTCACCTGAAACGTTGACTAGAGCAGTGCTTCTCAAACTTTTTAGTATGGTGGACCGGCAGGAATTTTCTCCATTGCACCAGGGACCGGTGCACTATTTTCCCTGCACTGACAATTTTTTCGGTCCTTTTTTTAGAACATCTGCGGACCGGCAGCGGATGGCCCACGGACCAGCACCGGTCCGCGGACCACCACTTTGAGAAGCACTGCACTAGAGAATGTACGTTTTGCGAATCCATTGAAATTACTGTAGGTTTCATTGTAAGTTTTAAAATAAACCCACAATCATCAAGCTATCTTTAAGAGGAAGTGCGCATGTTACATTTGATGATGATAAAAAGGCGACAAAAGAATATTAATTAAGCTTTTTTTAAAAAAAAATTTAATTCACGAAAAGAATTCAACTGAAGTCAGATAATTGATTATATTTTTTTTTAAATAATAATTTTTAAAATTTGAATCATAACATGAATTGTTTATTATTTATATTTAGTGATTAATTTTAAATGATGACTTTTAAACTTTATTTAAGAGTCTCGTTCTGGTGTTATGCCATCGAGGGGCGGATTAAGACAGCACGGGGCCCCTGGCTGCAATTCAAACTGTGGCCCTATCCAGCCAGCGTACCTTTAGATAAAATGATTGCTAGAAGCAAATATAAGACTGTAACTTGTAACTATTCAGCCAAAATGATTATTTATGAAAAAACCGAACACGAAGAAATAACTGTTTGCCGGTATTCTAAAATTGAGTGTAAAAGAAAATGAAAAAAATAATAATTCACACCCCACCTGGGGATCGTTCCCTCCACCCCTTGTACCACCTCAAGCCTATATACTTCTCATTCGACCACGAGAGCTCCACGAGGATTTCCCCTTTAAATATATAAATAATATTCTTTAATATTTTCTCTTATTGATATTGAGCCTATCAAATCAGGTTTTTTCGTTATACTAAGACTATCGTGTCGCAATAGAGATCAGATTAATAGATGAGATTTTATTAATTTATTTAATTTATCATACTTGCAGCCGCGATTCATGTAAACATTTGTCCACATTTATAATAAAATATACTAAGTTTGGGGGCCCGTTCAGACCCCCCCCCCTTAATCCGCCATAGATGCCATCGCATATATAAATTTTAGTTGTGAAAAAAAAATGTTTGTAATAATATTAATTAATTGGACCCGTCAAAAGTTCCTTTAACTTTAAAGGTAGTATTGATGGTTTTTTTGGATGGCTCGCACGTCAAAGGAATATAAACGATATTATTTTTTTTTGCTGTTTTTTTTTAATGTTGCTGAACTATATAGTTGATTTTTTAATTTATTTTTTATTTTCTTCTTTTTTTTTAACTGACAAAAATGTCAGACTTTTCCTCTTCATTATTTTTTTTTAACTTATCGCTCGCGCTCCAAAAAGAGTTGAATACCTGATAATTGACAAGGGGTAAAATAACAGCGGTCGTTCAAGAGAAATACAAAAACATCACGAGGAAGACATTCCAAAGAAATATGCCCTCGACAACTGTATCCTACCAGCAGATGTGGCGCCACAGTTTATTTCGGCTCTGACGGATGAACGCTTTTCAAAAGGAAAGATGTCAAACTGGCATAACGCAACCCGGGAACAGGCTCGCGGCGCTGAAAAAACAAATATGGAGTTCAGCTAATGACTTCAGTGGGAGACAGCGGCGTAGCTGGTAGTAGGGCCGTCAGGGGCGGGACAACACTTCTGTATTCTCTCTGCCAACAACAACAGCAACAACAAAAACCACTCAGCAGTTAAAATGTCTCCTCTAAATTTACTATAGATAAAGTTACACGAAGATCAGACCACCACTCTAACCCCCCCCCCACATCCCACATCCTACGTCGGTAAGGTTGGGGGGGGGAGGAGGAAGCTTTACAGAAAAAGTTGTTTTAAAAGTTCTGGAAAATTTTGGTCAAGATACTTAAACTAAAGTAAGTCTTTTTTGAAAAAGACAAAAAAGGAAAAAAAAATAAATAATAAAATAAAATAAATTAATAAATCTTTGAATAAAAATACTTTGTCAGAGATTCCTTAGTTCTGGACCCTTTAAACACGCCCAGCAGCATCTACTGTAAGCATACAACTACATGCGATAATAACTCCCTGTCCAACTCGTTTTCAAGCACCCCAAACACATCAACGTTAGAGTATTCATAGATTTCTATATATAAAACCAGCTATTAACTACGCCCTCTCATGCTCCCCCCTCCCCCACCCTCCCCCCCCCCGATAATGTTCAAACAACTCTTTAGAATCCTTTGTGATAACAATACAAAACTCACAAATGAGGAGTAACTTTGAATTTCAATGCTAAGAGTTGGTGCAACACGTGAACTCCTCTGCTCACCAAACGTGTTCCAAACACAAACTGTTGGAGAGAATTAGTGTTACAAACACAAACTGTTGGAGAGAATTAGTGTTACAAACTCCAGTACGCCTCCCTGCTCCTTATCCAAAAGATTCTCGCAACAACTTTCAGCTAAAACCCTGGTAACCTATTTTACACGCCACGAGGTTTTCCCATTTCACCCCCCCCCCACACACACACACATCTGCCCCAACTCACCCACACACATACGCACCCTCTCCCCCTTACCCCTCCTATCACACCCCTGCAGCTATCCCCCCCCCCAATACTTACTTGTCCTTTTTGGCAGCCCATCTGTTTAGCGAGCTACATTTACAGCCATAACATTTTGACAGCTGCTTAGTCAAGTCAGCTGACAGAGGGAAGTCAAGATGTTTCGTGTCAGTCACAGTGCCTGTAGCTCACCCAGCATCAGCGGTCCTCAACTCAGGGCCGGCTTTAGGCATAGGCAAACTATGCAGCCGCCTAGGGCCTCCGATTAGTATCATCACTAGTGGGGGCCTCACACAAGAATCTTTCCATATTTATTTTTTATTTTTCTATTACATTTGGGACCGCCAAATTCACTTCGCATGGGGCCTCAAATTCCCTTAGGCCGGCCCTGCTCAACTCGTGTTTAGTTAAAACATATAAGTGTTGTTCGGTTATAAACCCTGGCTAAGGATTGCTTACCATGCCATGGGACTAAGATTCTCTGAAGGTTTGAACGTTCCCATATAGTTAGTAATCGACTGAAATGACATGCGTCTGCACCCAGCCGTCATATTGAGTTCAAAGTTAATGTAATATTTAAATCGAAAACCACATACGAATTTAGACACAACAAAGGCAGGGAGAGGAAAATTTGTGCAAAGTTTGCAATTTTTTATATTGTATATAAATGTATGAATATATATTTTATGGAAAAAAATCAGGCTGAGGGAGTTAGCGATATACGAACCCATTACCCAATCGTATTGGACGAGCGCAATGTCCAGTTGAAAAGATATTTCTAGAACGCTGGACAGTTGCAACTGTGAAGCCTTAGCTATATTTCTACAATGATTGCAGTGGCAACTCTATGCCTAGCAAAATTTCTTGAACGATGAACAGGGGCAACTTGTAAGCCTTAGCTAGATTTCTACAATGATTGCAGTGGCAACTCTATGCCTAGCAAAATTTCTTGAACGATGAACAGGGGCAACTTGTAAGCCTTAGCTAGATTTCTACAATGATTGCAGTGGCAACTCTATGCCTAGCAAAATTTCTTGAACGATGAACAGGGGCAACTTGTAAGCCTTAGCTAGATTTCTACAATGATTGCAGTGGCAACTCTATGCCTAGCAAAATTTCTTGAACGATGAACAGGGGCAACTTGTAAGCCTTAGCTAGATTTCTACAATGATTGCAGTGGCAACTCTATGCCTAGCAAAATTTCTTGAACGATGAACAGGGGCAACTTGTAAGCCTTGGCTAGATTTCTACAATGATTGCAGTGGCAACTCTATGCCTAGCAAAATTTCTTGAACGATGAACAGGGGCAACTTGTAAGCCTTAGCTAGATTTCTACAATGATTGCAGTGGCAACTCTATGCCTAGCAAAATTTCTTGAACGATGAACAGGGGCAACTTGTAAGCCTTAGCTAGATTTCTACAATGATTGCAGTGGCAACTCTATGCCTAGCAAAATTTCTTGAACGATGAACAGGGGCAACTTGTAAGCCTTAGCTATATTTCTACAATGCTGGCAGTGGCAACTCTATGCCTAGCAAAATTTCTTGAACGATGAACAGGGGCAACTTGTAAGCCTTAGCTAGATTTCTACAATGATGGCAGTGGCTACTCTCAAGCCCGTGACATAAAACAACACAATTCATAGTTAATTTGAAAATGCAAGATAAAACGACAACAGCCAAATTAAGGTAGTGGGGGTTTCAAAAATGTTGAGGACCACTGGCTAAAGGAAAAAAAAACCACGGGTCTCAACATTCAGCCCGGCATTTGATAGACGGATGGCCAGGGAAGACTGCTGCTGTGATGGATTGACAGCTGCCTGTGTCCGGAAGTGACGTTGTACAGCGATCCCCTTACCGTTTGTCTCTCGCGGTGCAGGCTGTCGATAGATCACGAGCCAGCCGCCGAGGGCGAGCAGCTCTGTTTTTACTTATGTTCCATGCCATGAACAACTGGAAGATATCCACTGAATGGCCGACGCCTTAATGTACATTTTCAGGCGGGCACACCCAGCTTTTATAACTTCCGTTTCGAGGGGATATGCTCCACCTGTTCTATAAATGGAAGTCTTCTCTTATTCCAAATACAATCTTTCAAGTTCATTTTTTTCGTGTCCATTTCACGTGTAGACAAAAATGACTTTCAGCCATCAACTCTCCTGTTCCACAAAATACTTCCCGCCATATTTACTCTGATACACAGGTCGGCAACGTGTTTGTATATCGGCTATTAGAGAGTGACAAATTAAGACGTGCCATTTATTTACCGCAACCGATGACTTTTAAGATGCCCCTTTAAGTTGTTAAACTCATCATTTTGATCTGTCGAGTACCAATAAAAATCTCTAGCAAGGCCCAAACTCACACACTAGATATATATATATATATATATATATATATATACATATACATATACATATATATATATATATATATATATATATATATATATATATATATATATATATATATATATATATATATATATATATATTAGGGCTTTTATCGATTAATTTAAATTTAATCGTTAACTTTTGAAAAATTATCGATTAATTAATCGATAATTTCGATTAAAGCCAAAAATAGAAATTTATGACGTCATTAAACTGATCATTTCTCAAGGACATTGAAAATTAAGAATATTTTGAACTAAATTTTATGACTGTGTGTTGATAATTGATCGGATGTTTGTGCTGAAGGTGGTACGTCAGCGAAGTATTTGATCCTTTAAAAGAGAATTGTTTATGGCAGTGAACACAGTAAAATTTTTCACCATCTTCGACTTTGCCATCCGCAGTTAGCTTAAAAACAAAATTTGTGCTCAACTTTCTAGTTATATGTTTAAATTTAACTGCGCTGATGCTGTCAGCCATTTTTTAATTGACGTCTGCCGTCCACATACCGTAATAAAATACATTATAATATTACGCGGGAGAAGTTTGTACGTAAAAAAATATATAAATTATTATTAATTATTAATAATTAATTATCTATTAATAAATTTTTTTTTAAATATTATAAATTTTTTCTTTAATTTTAATCGATTTTTTATCGATTAAAATAATTTTAATCGATTTTTTATCGATTAAAATAATTTTAATCGATAAAAATTTTTAACGATTAATAAGGAAATTAATCGTTAATTTCCACAGCCCTAATATATATATATATATTAGGGTTGTTATCGATTAATTTAAAATTAAGCGTTAACTTTTGAAAAATTAACGATTAATTAATCGTTAATTTCGATTAAAGCCAAAAATTGAAATGTATGGTGTCATAAGTAACATTTATTAAAATACTTGTCGAAAATCGAAATAACACTGGAATGTCTTCTTTATATGGCATCTTTTGACCAACAACGCAAACAGACAAGTGTATTGACATTATTTGGTTCAAGTCATGAGCGGGTCTTATTGACAATATAACCAGCCGAGCTGAAAATTCGTTTACATAGCTTTAGATTGTCTCAACTGAAGTTTATAATACTGTAGTGGATGTTTGGTTTGCAGGTGATATGTAACCGAAGAGTTAGAACATTGGTAGCAATGTTCCTTTTAAGCAGCGCCGCTGTGCAGATATTTTACCGACGCCACGCAGCAGTTTAGAATCACCGCGCAGAAGGAGAAGATCATGTCTAAATAAAGGAGAAGATCATGTCTATATAAAGGAGAAGATCGTGTCTATATAAAGGAAAAGATGGTGTCTATATAAAGGAGATGATCGTGTCAATATAAAGGAGAAGATCAAGTCTATATAAAGGAGAAGATCAAGTCTATATAAAGGAGAAGATAAAGTCTATATAATGGAGAAGATCGTGTCTATATAAAGGAAAAGATGTTGTCTTTATAAAGGAAATGATCGTGTCAATATAAAGGAGAAGATCAAGTCTATATAAAGGAGAAGATCAAGTCTATATAAAGGAGAAGATCGTGTCTATATAAAGGAGAAGATCAAGTCTATATAAAGGAGAAGATCGTGTCTATATAAAGGAGAAGATCAAGTCTATATAAAGGAGAAGATCAAGTCTATATAAAGGAGAAGATCGTGTCTATATAAAGGAGAAGATCAAGTCTATATAAAGGAGAAGATCAAGTCTATATAAAGGAGAAGATCGTGTCTATATATAGGAAAAGATCGCGTCTTCGTGTTCATTATAGATTGTTTTCTTCACAAGCACACCATACAATGCGCTCATTCATTGAGAAAACAGGCGGATAAATAGAACTTCGTATATTATATAAGACCAATCATTCAAGTTACACAACGTACTTGGGTGTCTGGATGGCCTGCATCAAATCTTTGTTGACGTCACATGACTTTTAACCGGCTCATCATCCATTTAGTGGAGAGTTGAAGAGACAGTTTGTCACTCCAAACTACCACCGTGTGCGAGCTTTGATGGACGTGACCTCTGTGCGTACCTGTCAATCCTTTATTGATCGAACCGACCCTGTCCTTCCTGTCTGATCACAGCTGACCGATCGGCTCTTCCCTGAAGTTTAACTTGACCATCCATCTTGAGAATTTCTTGATCGGCAAATTTCGTTTTTGTTTTTGAAAAAAAATAAGTTGTTGATGAACGCGTTTTCTTTGTATTTTTAAATCCTTTATATTAACTCGTGGTGTCTGGTTGATTGTTTGCTTGCTTGTCGAAAAAACTTTGGATCGATTTTTAACCCACTTTCTCGTAAGCTAGTTAGCTGAAATTTTGCAGGCAGACTCGTGCCGATGATAAAAACGATGAATCAAAATTTCAGATCGATCGCATGTACTGTAATTAAATTATTGAATTGTTAGTGTATTTTATTTATCTCCATGTATCATGTTATTTTTTGAGATAGAGTGTCGCGGTGCGTATTATATTGAACAAAATTTCTGTCGCGCAATAAGGTGCGTATTTTATTGACAACACTTTTTATAAACATATTCCTGATCGGTGCGCATTATATTAAACATGTTTTACGACACAACTATAATTTGTTTACTACTACTACTACTACTACTACTACTACTACTACTACTACTACTACTACTACTACTACTACTACTACTACTACTACTACTACTACTGCTACTACTACTACTACTACTACTACTACTACTACTACTACTACTACTACTACTACTACTACTACTACTACTACTACTGCTGCTGCTACTGCTACCACACCACCCCCCTCCACACGATCGCCTTGGGCTCCACTACCTGCAATCAGCACCACCACTACAAATAACAACCATATCCACAATAGTGAAACTGCGTGCCTCTATATTTTTGACTGAACCAAACCCATTACATCCCTGCTAAGTTTGTGCATTTCACGTTTAACGTTGATTTTACTGTTTGTTCGCGTAAGAAGGCTTCCTGCCTACAAGTTCCTTGTTTCTTCTCTTTGTCGGAATTCCTCCTGCTTTGTGAAACAAATGTCCATTTTGTTTAGTGCAGTCTGCACACATCACATGATGGAAAGGTTTCAGATAGATTAAGATAAGATTAAATTAATCTTCTAATAGTATTAATACCGAAGGACTAATTAAGACATCGAAGAGTAGTCTTTCCTTGAAAAGTATATTTTCTAATTACCGTATATACTCGTTCGCAAGCCGACCTTTTTTGGACAAAATCTAGGGGGAAAAGTGTGTGTGTGGGGGGGGGTCGGCTTTTGAGCGGGTCATAGGTGATTTCTGCATGGATATTGAATATCGGTGTTGTTATTGTAGATTATCAATGTGCTTTTAAACATTCTACAAGATTCGACTGCTCTATCAGGATCTATAATACGTAGAGTATCATTCAGCACTTACCTTATTAAATCATTTTATTTATTTTTGTGAACGTTTTAATAAATTGTTTTACAAATTTTGTTTTCAACCACGGATTTTAATGTACGCGCTTTCGTCACGGTTAACCAAATAGTTTTTGTTTTTAAATACCGGTAACTCTTGCTTAACAAAGAGAAGAAAGACAAAGATAGGCAGTACAAAGTAAACAATCATAATGACCGATTTAGCTTGTAGTTTTAAAAAAATATATACCATTTTTTTTAAAGCTGTCCTATTATTTTGGGGGTCGGCTTGCGATCGGGTTATACACTTTTAATACTTTTCCCTTCCAAAAGTGTGTGTGGGGGTCGGCTTATGACCTACCGGGCTATAGAACTAGTATATACGGTAGTTTCTTCCCCCCCCCTTTCCCCTTCCTCCGACCTTATCTTATTTTCACGCCTTTAGCTTTAATCCTTACACCTCTAAACACTAATCCTCATCCCCTCCCGGAAGCATTTCGTAGAGCCCTCGCCCTCGTTAAAACCGTCTCGTGTTACAGCCAGCTCAGCTCAGAAGAAAAACCGTTTGTTTCAACGCTCACCAACACCTCCTCATTACACGTAAGCCCGGACGTCATTGCAACGTTTAACCCTCGTGTCGAGCTCAAGATTCTGTTTCACTCAAAAGGCCTCAGCTCTGCTCACAACCCTCGCTACTCTCTTCAAGCACTACCCCCTCCCCCTCATCTTCCCCTCACCCATCTGCCACATTCCTGGCTTCAGTTTTGTTATGGACCCCTAAATATATGACCGCCATTACTTCTACACTCTAATGATTTATTTCAGCCGTTAAACGTCACCCCTTACGTCATTTTAAATCCTCTATCACCGGAGCCACCCCTCTCCCTCGCCATTCTTCTCTCTCTCTCTCTCTCTCTCTCTCTCTCTCTCTCTCTCTCTCTCTCTCTCTCTCTCGTGATAGTATTTCCAATATTTCGGTAGATTACCCACACACCCAGTTATTGAAAACTTTCATAGGCGCGTTTTTTTTTAAATGCTCCGTTTAAAAAACATAAAAAAGAAGGTAATTTATTCTTATTTTCTTCGTTATAATGGCTCTGTAAGTGTTGATCGCATCATTCCGTCAATCCATATTCAAAATCATGTTTGCGAGATGAAAGACCTCGGTTCAAGCGGGCTACCTTATCCGAAGAGATCAAAGCCGCTCGCCTCTACGCTGCCTAACGTAGCGAATTTTATGATCTCCGAGTTTTCCAACGGCTTGCTGACGCCCCCCTCCCCCCGGCCATCATTCCCACATCCCAACCCGCTCCATTAATTTCCACCCAGGCCTCTGAAGATATTAAGAGAGCTGATTGCAGAAGCGAGGATTTGGAGGTTGTAAGAGGGATTACGACAGGTTCCGTTGCACCCAGAAGATTAAGGTACACAAGATCCCCATGCCTGATACCCCGGAGGTAAACGGCACTTAACATATTGAATTCTTATTCTATGATCTGACCTGCTTAAGTCGAGGCCCGGGTGCGCTGCGAATTGGGAGGGACTTGTTACGGTGGAGTCGAGTGTATAGCAAATCGGATAAAGCAACGTTTAAAAAATGCGCAACCGTTCAAAAAACAAAACAAAAAAACAACAACAACAAACAAACAGAAGTGTTAAATCACATAGATTAACACAAGAAGCTTGTTAAATTTGCGTTAAACCCATGGATATTTAATCTTCTACAGGCTCCTGATCCTCGACTTCACTTATCACCAAGAATCCAGAGAGTTTACGAGATGCTGATGTGGAGAGACTCAATAACGTATGTGATACCTTTGGCACCCGAAGCACGAGTGGCCACAGTTGAACATAAGTGCATGTATGTGTCTAATATATAGGAAATGTAATTTAATTAAGCATTACAAGAACTGTCAGGTATATTGTGGTCAGGGAAGCTCTTTGCTTGTCGTAAACAAAATCTGAAATTTGGAAGCATGGTTTGGCATGTCCGAATGGTGAGGCTTTGGGCAGAGTCAGCGTGAGGCGATTCGGACATCTTTTCAATTTAATGCAATACGAACAATCTGACAGAGAGAGAGAGAGTGCGAGGCTTTTGGTGTGTTCAGCGAGAGCCATTGCTGGATTCCTGACAGATGGAGGAGCCGTCTGGTGGACACTTGTAGCATCTTTTTTTTGGTGAAAAAAAAAGAAAGAAAAAAAAAGAATTTTTTACAACATTCTAATTTGGGTGATAGTCTTCAAAAACTAACTAAGACGGTTTTCGTCCCCTTAAGGTTGAAAAAAAATTTCTATCACAAAGTGTAGAATGTGTCCACATATCATCCCTAGAGCAAAGTTCCCGAGATTAAATCATATAAACAAGTGCGTGATTGTAATATATGTACATGGTACATAACAGTTGAAACACATAACATGTTTAATTCCAAGCTAAAAGAGAACCACAATCTCGTTACCCGCATTTTCCATTCATTTACTGACATACAGAGTAGTTAAATAGATTTTCAACATACATAAAATGTTATGAAATAAAACTTAACCGTAAGTTTTTTCTGTGCATTTCTTTCTGTGACACGACCTCAACTAATACTGCTCCCCCAACCCCCACCCACGTACAAACATGGGCATCTCTGGGCCTGGAACTATCCGGGTAATTAGCGCCAGGGGTGAACAACGGGCGTTCAGCTGAAGACGACATTCGGACATCCTCTCCCCCTTTGGTTTCCGGACAATCGGAAGAGCATGGGGGCCCGTCACCAGCAAACGACGTCGTGGTGACACACGTTCTCCCTCGAACATGTCTCGGACAAAGCGAACATCCTTCACGAGTCGGCTGGTACTGCCACTGAAAGGTTCGATCGATGAGCCTTCACTTCAATCCCGGCCGCGGCTCGTGGGATTTCGGAAGGGGGAACATTCTCCACTTTTGAGCTGATCGTCGAGGGCTTCTCGGCGTGTGCTCGTGCTTGCGGTGGCCACCAGATGGTTGACGCACGAATGTGTAAAATGGCTAATGATGGGGGGTCTGGGGTCGGATTTCGTTAATCTTATTTGAAGTATTAGTTTAGTCCATGTCTCATGATTAACTCTAAGTGGCCGTATTATACTTATGCAATGACTACGTAGGAACAGCTTTAAAAAATGTATTTAACATTAGTTGTTAATAATATATTTAAGCGGATTATAAACTTTTGGATTAATCAATTATTTACCAATCACAGGTTATTGAATACATATTTTCAGAGGTTCTAAAACTTACCTTTCTTTCCGTCGCACTTCTGGTGGTTGTGTGATAACAGACAAAACCTTTGAACTGTTTGCTCTAGTCAGGTAATGAGATAAACATTGGTCGACATATTTTCAATCAATGTTGATACTCCGGATTGTTTGGATAACTTCTGCGATTGAAAGACATCTGCTGTGAAACACATTAGGCGGCCAAACTGATGGCGTCATTTATCGCACCTGCTTTGGTCTCATTTTATTAACGAACAAAATGTCATTGCGTATTTTGCTTCTTTTTTTGTGTGTCCGCGTGTGTGCGTGCGTGCATGCGTGTGTGTGTCTCCGTGTGTGTCTTCGTGTGTGTGCTGGGTATTGAGGTCATTTGTTTGTTACTTTGAAATTCACAAATCCTGCCACACTTACACAAACAATCAAACATATCAACAGATCACTAAAAATCTTTGATCGTCCTCAGCCGAGGTACAAAGAAAAAAAATTGAATCAGAAATTGAAGACTGCAGTTATTTATAAGATTGGAGATGAGTTACTGGCGGCCCATACCCCTGGCTAAGGTGACGGTAAATAATGAGGGTGATACCGTCTACTCTCATCATGACACTAGTGGACACCAAAGTGGACACCAAAGTGGACACAAAAGTTTCCATCCAACTGTCTGGATTGATTCGTGTCTACACGTGGCAGAAGTAAAGTTGCCCTCGTTTGTCCCCTTAGTATCACTCGTTTCTCTTGGCTGCCAGCCGGTTGTTGAGCGGCTTGATACACAACTTTTCCATGTTATTTCAAGGGGAGGCAAAACAATGCGGACAAGTGGTTTGAGGAGATCACACCACCCCCACCCCACCCATCCAGCCCCACTCTTAACACCCCCCCTCCTACAGACAGTATTTTTCTAGTGACATTTTGGTGGTGTTTTTTTCCCCCCGACAACTGCAATATTTTCTGTTTGATTAACAATGCCCTCCCCCTCTCTTTTTTTAAAAGGGGAAGATGAAAGTGGAGATATTAAAGCATGAGAGAGAGATGGCAAGAAAGAGAGAGAGAGAGAGAGAGAGAGAGAGAGAGAGAGAGAGAGGGAGAGAGAGAGAGAGAGAGAGAGAGATGGCGTGTGTGCGTACAAATAAAGAGAATGTGAAGGAGGCTGAGAAAGAGTAACGAGTTCCCGATTCCATCTGTAAATTAAAAAGCATAACTTGTTCCCCACCCACTCGAAACCTCCGCCTCTGACATCAGCTTTAAATCCAACAGTTCTGGTACCCCCCCCCCACCCACTCCACTCAAACCCTCCAGGCATCTCTCTCTCTCTCTCTCTGAGGAGCGATGTCACAGCTAAATCTCCCCCAACAAAGCCCGTGTTAGAGGTGAAGTCCTCGGGACAGGCGGAAGACATTCGGTTCCCGTCTTTTGGCCCCGATGGCAAGTGCGTCTTCATTGATTGACGAGGGGAGGAATGAAAGGAAATCAAGGGAGATGGGGGGGGGATGTTCACGAGACGAGGGGATGTAAAAAAAAAGGGGGGGGGGTGAGGACGAGAGTGGTAGAGATGCATTAATGTTCTCCGGCAATTATCGGTGTTTGTGGACCCCCCGGCTGGAGTGTTCAGCTGTCAAAAGAAAACACTGTCACGCCCGTCCGAGCTGTCCGTCCCCACGAGTGTCCCCCTGATGTTTGCCTCACGAGGACGTCTGTCGAGGGCGTGTTTTTCTCAGCGCGAGCTCTTTCGCGCCCTGAAGCTTCAGAGCTCCGGGCGCAGCGTGCGAATGATAACATCGCGTTTACCACCCATTACCCATCCGTTATGGTGTTGTTTCCCCTTTCTTCTCGCCTTTCCTGGAAGAATAAACGTCAAGGCTTGTCTCACATAATTTCATTGGAAACGTGGAATTAATCGTCCCCAAAGTCAGCCATTAAGTTAACTAATCACTGGGGGGACGTCAATACGAATTTCCCCAATTCTATAAGTGGAGCCCCAGGCCCGCAACTGTTGCCCAATTGTTACACGTCAAATTACAGTCAGCCATGGATCTCCAAGGGCTTGACGGGGTGCACGCGGGAGGGTGGAGGGCAACAATAACAGCAGAACGTTCTGTTTGAACAAAAATCAATGGCGAGTGTTTCTGTCATCTTTACTTTCGGGGAAAGGTGGTGGAAAAAAAAGTAGGGGATGGGTGTTTCGAGGTGCGATTTTAATCTGCTTACATATATGCTACTTAGTGTAAGATGTAATTGGAATTGAAGTCTAGGGATGTGACAAGAAAAGTATTCATATTATATCCACCCCCCCCCCTTTTCTAAGTTTGGTGGGCGGGGAATGGTTTATGAAATAGTGTATATCGAAAGCGTGAAGAATTTTGGCTTAAATTTCTTGACATGGACTATTATTTTAGTGTGTAGGAACTTCTCGCCATTGAGGACCGTGGCCCCACTCAGTGATAATTGCCCTGTTTCAAAGTTCCCCTTGTTATCATAGTTTCCTGGGGTTTGAAGGTGCGTCTTGTCGGTCAACGTACTATAAATTTGAGAATCCCTGCTACAGTAGATGCGTATATGGGTGTGTTCACACGTCAACGCTCACCGTTTGGAAATAGCTCAGTCAAACCACAAGTCATGACTGAACTTTGGGCACCTATTGGTATCTCAAGTGGATTTCATCAACACTATTGAAAATAGACAAAGTCACCAGTACCTCTAATAGGGAGTTAGGTTATCGGATTCTACCAGAGTTAGGTTATCAGATTCTACCAGAGTTAGGTTATCGGATTCTACCAGAGTTAGGTTATCAGATGCTACCAGAGTTAGGTTATTAGATGCTACCAGAGTTAGGTTATCAGATGCTAAAAGAGTTAGGTTATCAGATTCTACCAGAGTTAGGTTATCAGATGCTACCAGAGTTAGGTTATCAGATGCTACCAGAGTTAGGTTATGAGATTCTACCAGAGTTAGGTTATCAGATGCTACCAGAGTTAGGTTATCAGATGCTACCAGAGTTAGGTTATCAGATTCTACCAGAGTTAGGTTATCAGATTCTACCAGAGTTAGGTTATCAGATTCTACAATTGTTAGCATCAGGAATAACTAGTACCGTAGTTGCTGATGCAAGGACTGACTGTTTTTTTTTCTACGACTATCTTTTGTAGGAAGAATTATCTATTATAGGACTGACTGTCCTTTGTAGGACTTACAATCTTTTGTAGGACTTACTTTCTTTTGTAGGACTTACTATTTTTGTAGGACTTACTTTCTTTTGTAGGACTGACTATCTTTTGTAGGACTAACTATCTTTTGTAGGACTGGCTATCTTTTGTAAGACTGACTATATTTTGTAGTAAAACTCATGCCACTCTCCCCCTACCCCCATACCTTTTACTCCCACCGCCCTTCCACCCAAGTACAGGAAGTGGGCCCCCAATGTTGGGCGGGGGGCGCGTACCTCTGGTCCCGTGCAAGTGTTCACCGCCCATTCTCCAGGTGTCATTCCTTTTCGCAGAATGTTCCCCATGATAAGTGTCATTTACTGGCCACCAGGTGTCATTCCCTGTCGCAGGATGTTCCCCATAAGTGTCATTTACTAGCCGCCGCGACACAACATGTCCGACATTTTCATGGGCATGTACCGGTAACACGAGCCGGCATTCGACGGCAGTAACCGCCACTCTTACGGCCAGCTGACGTCTCCAAATGGAAGAGTAGCCTCCCGTTAAATGTCACGTGCGCCGCTGTGAAATCTTTTATCATGGCGTGGTCTAGTGTTACATAGGATGTAACTGTCAGTTACTTTCCCTGGCTATAAAATAAGTGGGGTGTGAGGGCGTAGATGGGAGGAGGGTATCTTCTTCAATAGGGCACCTGGTCAGTTGGCCTTGAAGACAACTTTTCCAACTTATAGCAGAAAAGAGATTTGGATATTATTATTATAGATGATGAAATGGAAATGCATGCGATTTCCAATTTCAAATATATATTTTTTCTTGTCTTGTTTTGTCTACTAAGAAGGCCGTAATATGACTTTAATTGCTGTTGTTTAAAAAAAAATTCTCGCTATTTATTAACTTCCCACAGAATTAACGCAACCCCGGACCATGTAAGTGCCTTGGCATCAGGGGCGGGTAACAAGTAAGTGCCTTGGCATCAGGGGCAGGTAACAAGTAAGTACCTTGGCATAAGGGGCGGGTAACAAGTAAGTGTCTTGGCATCAGGGTTGGGTAACAAGTAAGTGCCTTGGCATCAGGGGCGGGTAAAAAGTAAGTGCCTTGGCATCAGGGGCAGGTAACGAGTAAGTACCTTGGCATCAGGGTTGGGTAACAAGTAAGTGCCTTGGCATCAGGGGCAGGTAACAAGTATGTACCTTGGCATAAGGGGCGGGTAACAAGTAAGTGCCTTGGCATCAGGGGCGGGTAATAAGTAAGTACCTTGGCATCAGGGGCGGGTAACTGCATGCAAATAAAACAAACAAATACACACACATACAGACATATTCACCTATACAACATAAAAGTGTTTCAAGCCAGTGTACACTATTGTTTACTCCCAGCCCCCGCACATCTAAGATATTACACTACTAGCGTATCACCCGTCAAAAATGACGGAAGTTTTCAGCTGAAATCTATTTATTTTGAAAAAATTCACTTTTTTTAGGGTGCCTACGGCGCCGACCTTTTTCAAAAGCCCAACTAACTTGTCCTTGTTTGATAAATACGAAATATTAAACTTTCTGAAATGTACACAAAGTATTTTATAATAGGGGTTTTAGGGCGCCCCCTTTGTTTTTTTTTATTTTATAATTATTCATCATCAAATCCTCTTTTTACATTGTTCTCTTTTCCAAAATTATAACATGAGCTAAAACAATGACGTCATATAATATTTTTTTACAGCGCATCTTTAATTTGCACACCTTTTGATGCATTGGTGCAGTAATTTGGTGCGCTGCTTTCTAAAATTAGTAGCGTCACGGACAGACAGACATGCATGACAGACAGACGTGACAGAGATTGCAAATTATGTATATTGATTGTGTACTCCCGGCCCCCGCACATCTAAGATCATACACTATTGTTTACTCCCGGTCCCCGCACATCTAAGATCATACACTATTGTTTACTCCCGGTCCCCGCACATCTAAGATCATACACTATTGTGTACTCGCGGCCCCCGCACATCTAAGATCATACACTATTGTGTACTCCCGGCCCCCGCACATCTAAGATCATACACTATTGTTTACTCCCGGTCCCCGCACATCTAAGATCATACACTATTGTGTACTCCCGGCCCCCGCAAATCTAAGATCATACACTATTGTTAATCCCGGTTACCCGCACATCTAAGATCATACACTATTGTTTACTCCCGGTTCCCGCACATCTAAGATCATACACTATTGTGTTCTCCCGGCCCCCGCACATCTAAGATCATACACTATTGTGTACTCCCGGCCCACGCACATCTAAGATCATACACTATTGTTTACTCCCGGTCCCCGCACATCTAAGATCATACACTATTGTGTACTACCGGCCCCCGCACATCGAAGATCATACACTATTGTTTACTCCCGGCCCCCGCACATCTAAGATCATACACTATTGTTTACTCCAGGCCCCCGCACATCTAAGATCATACACTATTGTTTACTCCAGGCCCCCGCACATCTAAGATCATACACTATTGTGTACTCCCGGCCCCCGCACATCTAAGATCATACACTATTGTTTACTCCCGGTCCCCGCACATCTAAGATCATACACTATTGTTTACTCCCGGTCCCCGCACATCTAAGATCATACACTATTGTGTACTCCCGGTCCCCGCACATCTAAGATCATACACTATTGTTTACTCCCGGCCCCCGCACATCTAAGATCATACACTATTGTTTACTCCCGGTCCCCGCACATCTAAGATCATACACTATTGTGTACTCCCGGTCCCCGCACATCTAAGATCATACACTATTGTTTACTCCCGGTCCCCGCACATCTAAGATCATACACTATTATTTACTCCCGGTCCCCACACATCTAAGATCATACACTATTGTTTACTCCCGGCCCCCGCACATCTAAGATCATACACTATTGTTTACTCCCGGCCCCCGCACATCTAAGATCATACACTATTGTGTACTCCCGGCCCCCGCACATCTAAGATCATACACTATTGTGTACTCCCGGCCCTCGCACATCTAAGATCATACACTATTGTGTACTCCCGGCCCCCGCACATCTAAGATCATACACTATTGTGTACTCCAGGCCCCCGCACATCTAAGATCATACACTATTGTTTACTCCCGGCCCCCGCACATCTAAGATCATACACTATTGTTTGCTCCCGGCCCCCGCACATCTAAGATCATACACTATTGTTTACTCCCGGCCCCCGCACATCTAACAACCTACACATCCTACACTGTTGCGTTCCCAAAATAATGATTGTATGTCATCTCGTCAACTAACATCAACAGAAGACATGACATTCATACGGCGGCCCTTGATGTCATTTCATATTTAACCAAAACACACACACACACTACTAACCACTCTACCACTATATAATTATCGGTGTATGTTTAAATTTAATACTAACACGCTATGCCGGACAACAACGAATTGTAAATCTCAATAGGCATAAAAGCACATCGTCATCAGTCATTTTGTTCATTTGTTTTAACATGAATGGTTCTCATGCTTTATCTTTGCAAGCTTTTATTTCGGTTGCACCCTCTACACGATACTCTATTTTCAGCTATTAAAGTAATATAAATCCACCACGTCATATACTCATATAATCTTATTTTGCCACCATTCACCGCAGTATTTGTTTTCCCACAGTCAGATTAAACTTCTGGGCGCCTTGTGTAATCAAAAGACTTAAGAGCCCTATCCTTTTCTTTATTATAATCTTTGTTGTTATTTTCTCTCAACAAATTAAGTTCTCTTGGAAATGAAGCCGCTTGAAGTGAAAAGAGAGACTTAAGATTTATCCGTTTTACCCTGTTTTAATAGTCGTATAAAGATGTCAACATAAAACAAACAGACAAACACAACCAAAATTAAAACGATCTTTAGATTAAGACTAATATGCCTTCAAGTGTTTCCCATGATACTTGGCCGTTCGTCAGATTAGCGAAATTACTTGATAAACCCTTAAAATGTTTGATCAAAAGAAAGAAACCATTACAATAATATTTCTTTTCGTTATCGATATCTTTCCAACGAGCCTCGTGACGCCCCAGCCCCCTCCACCACAAATAAATGACCCCCACCCCCAACCATGTATCAAATCACCCACTCTTGTGGGATCGCCTTGAGTCCCACGATGTCTGGAAACGCCTGAAGTTATTAATATTTTTGTTTTAAAGTGAGAGGCTATTGGGAAATTTTACATTGATGGACAATACACAAGATGATGATGTTTGGTGGTGGTGATGATGGTGGTAGTGGTAGCTAAAGCGCTGTTTGTCCATGTTTGTCCAATGTGCTTACCTCGCTCTAATTTTCAAAACTTTCTTTAAAGTTCATTTATTTAAAAAGTACTTTGATTTGTCTTCAATGTCGCCATGTCGTTATATTCTCACAATGATTCGGGACGACTAGTCCAAAAGAGTAAAAATTGAAGAGTAAAATCGGACATAAAACTAAATAAACATATCTAATTTTTTATTTATTTATTTTTTTTTAAATTTTATTCTTCGCTTTCTGCCATCTCTGTTTCATCGTTGAAAATTTTTTTAATACTGACATTCTTAAGAATCAGTTGCAAAAATTTCTCGAATTTTAATCAGGCCAAAAAAAAATTAAACTCCACGACATCGACAACCCCCTCCCCCCAAGACTCCCCCACCCCCAAGACTACCCCTCCCCTCCCCCCAAGACAACCCCTCCCCTCCCCCCAAGACTACCCCCTCCCCCCAAGACTACCCCTCCCCTCCCCCCAAGACAACCCCTCCCCCTCCCTTCTCTTTTCCACGCCAAATATTCGAAAACTCAGCCCACTGTGCTTAGAACTACTTGACGGGGTGTGACGTATGAAAATAACATATTCCGGGGTCAGAAGCTGCGCGGCCACGCAACCAGAAAAACCATTTTCACTAAAAGGCCATTTTTCACCGCGGTGCGTCCCGGCTTGGAAGTGAAGTTTAAAGCACGGACCGTAAAGTTCCGGGGGAGAAAGTAATTGCCAATTTTAGGCGCTTTGTTCCCAAACGTCAGGCCCGATCGTGAAATTGGCGAGGTCGTCAGTGAGTCAGAAGAAATATGGCGGCCGGGTCAGAGGTCATCGATTGTTGGATTATTTTACACCGAGGGAGCGTAACCCGAGGAGGGCGAGGCCCGGGCCCGTGGCTGAGTACTGACAGCAAGGGACCTGCAGGAAATTTATGACGGTCTGTTCGGGGGTGAGGGTGGGGGCGGGAGCTGGAGGGCATTGTATAGGGTGCACAGCTTGTGGTGACGTGCCTTCGATAAGTTCCAAATCGAACGGACACCAGTAGTGACAGGAGATGTCAGGCGTGACGTCAGTTATTGCAGGTTGAAACATTGATATGGGTAGCGTGTGTGATGGCGGTGCGAATGTTAGGTGGCTAAATTATATATATATATATATATCAATCGATCTATATATCCATCCATACATCTATCCACCCACCCATCGACCTACCCACACATTCATCCCTCTCATCTCCCTTCCTCCCTCCATCCATCCACCCATCCCCCCTCCCATCCCATGCCCCTCCCTCCTCCCCCCATCCATCCATCTGTCCATCCACCCACTCACACAACCATCCCTCTCCTTCTATCTCCTTCCATCCATCTATCCATCCACCCACCCATTGGCACCCAACCACAGGTCCATCCATCCATGCCTCCCTCCCATGCCGACCCATCCCATCCCATGTAACTTCCTCCCTTTATCCATCAAGTCATATCCTAGTTTATTGGTTTTCTGTATATTCTTCTTTGTCTGTCTGACCAGCTTAATCTTCCGTGTGTAGATCATGACATTGTTCTTAAGCTCCGGGCTAAAAACCTGGCGCTTCTTTCATCTTACAACGCCTTTACAGGTGATTGGTTTGCTGATCTCTGTCACTGTGCCCTAATGCAGCATCTTGTTCATTTTGGAGATTCATCAGCTTTTCAATGCCCGTTTTATTATTTTTATAATAACAATAATAATATAGTAATATAATAACTATTATTATCAATATAATATTATTGCATCAATATAATTATAAACCCCCAAGTGGTCGCCCTTTAGAATCAAGTGTTGTAGTGGAATTATTTCCCTTATCTAACCCCAGCACATGCAACACGCCAGGCTCACAAAAGTTGTAAATCAAAATTAATTGTTTTAAATCCCCCTTTTTTTTCTTCAAAATTTTCACTCACATTCATCATTTTCTGAAACCACTCAATACCTTTCGTTGTGACACGCACGGGGCATAAATTACCATTCCAGGCATGTAAAAGTACACAACATGAAATTACCGGGAATTTAAAGATTACCTAATGATATTATAGAGCATAAAGATATCTCTTAATATTACCGGGCATGTGTCGGTCTTATACAAGAACAGCATGTGATATGTGCCATCTCATTAAAGAGCACTATATGATTTATGTCGATCTTATAAAAGAGCACTACATGATTTGTGGGGATTTTTTTTTATAAAAGAACATGAAGTAATATTACAAGGGTTATAAAATCGATATTTAAATTAACAATTGTCAAAGCAGTTGGGCGATGTTCATAAAAATTTGTTGTCTAGGGGTCGGGATTAAAGCCGTTGGTCCTTGAGTGCGCTTCCTTGCAGGGGGGTGTATCAAAGGTGTCAGCTGGGGCTGATGAGATGGTAACGAGGTTATCATACCTCCATAACAGCTCAAACTTCGGAGACCCCGTGAACCGGTCTCGAAACGACCCGAGGGACCGACAGAGGATCTACTTCCAGTGTTTTATTTTTATTGGACCGTAAATATGTTTTTATGCTGCAGACTGGCAACGTAGCGTTCGATGATCGGTGCCGGTCCACGGACCGCCATTTGAGGAGCGCTGAGCAATGGACCTTTCCCGTCATATCCCGAGCCCATTGAACGAGGGCTTTTAGCACCGAGTACGTATGCAAAACTGGCCGATAAATATGTTAAGCGAAGTGCGGTTGTAAAATAACGGAGCATTGCATTTGAGGGTTGTATTGTTGGTGGTGACGGGTGGTGGGGGGGGGGCAAAAAAAACAAAAAAACGGTGGAAATAAAAGATAAATTCCAATCAGTGGATGACCCAGATATCAGAGTCATCATTGTCAAGGTCATGTTAGGGTGGGAAAAGTTTTATTCTACATGTATTTGTTTTTGTTTTTAAATTATATCTTTATAGTCCGAAATAGTGCAAACTCCCGGGAATTTATTTTGCATTTCTATTGGACGCGTCATGATCTTATTACATACCTGGAGAATTATATTATGGAATTTACATTTAAAAGCTTCTTCTATTCTTTCTGTTGTTTTTGGTTTAGTTTTTGCTTTTAAGCTAACAAATGTATGTATAGCTGAGTGGCAGTCTGCTATAAAAGATATAATGTCTTATAAAATTTCTGCGTTCAGGTCCAATAAATAAGATGTGTCAAGAGGTATTTTGAAACATGAGATTAAGAGACCCCATAAAAATGGCGGCTAAGCCAAAAGGCCTTAATCAGCTAGGAATATAAATATATACTTAACTATCACATCAAAAACACGATTATTTTGTATTTCAATTCACAGAAATAAAAATTATTCTCTTAGAGACTGCATTTAATTTAAAGCTGACGAGAAATGTTTACCAATAGCCTTTGATATTCGACTTAAAAACAGTTCTCGAACAGTTTGTCTCAAAGCCTTCTTCCGTAGTCAGAAGAAGATCATGCTTTTTGCGTGAGGGACTATGGAAAAATGGGCATGATGACAAATACTTTGGTCTAAACAGACTTGATAAACAAGTGACACTCTTCTCTGTAGAAGTTAGTCATGTCAATGGCAGTGACAAGAAATGCATGATACATTTCGTTAAAAATGCGATCCGAAAATTACTTCTCAGAGTAAACAAGTGTGGAGATATCCATCTGACGCCCCCCCCCCAACACCCCAAGACTGTAACCCATTCGCTTCTCTCACGAACACCTCACCGGAACACCTGCCCCAGGTGTGTCTTAAAACACCATGTCCCCTCTCTAGCACTCGTGTCTGTTGTCACCCGAGTGCCAAGAACTGATAAGAGCACTGCTGTAGAGTGGCATCGGGCGGGCCTAGCATATTTTGAACATGAAATAATAAACAACTTGTCACGTTAACGAGATGATGTAGAGAAAGATCTACAGTAGCTGGGTATCCAATCTTGGAGAAGAAAAACATTGGTCAGGTCTGAGTGGAAGGAGGTGGTGAGGTAGGCCAAAGCATTGCATGGTCTGTAGCGCCACAGGGATGGATGGATGGATGGATGGATGGATGGGTTGGTGGGTGGATGGATGGATGGATGGATGGATGGATGGATGCATGGGTGGATCGATGGATGGGTGGATGAATGGATGGATGCATGGGTGGATCGATGGATGGATGGAATAGATGCATGGATGGATGGATGTCACGTTAACTATTTAGCACCATCTTGCTTATTAAAATTGTTCCATGTCGATGGTGTGTTTCTCTACCTTAGCTGCACTTCCTCCTCATTTTGCGCAGATAAATGCACAACCTATTTATAGGCTTGAAAATGCCTTTAAAAATAATATCTAAAATAAAATAGGAAAACCCTGTATTTGATATCATACAGAGTGGGGGGAGGGGGAGTGGTCATACTTCACAATCGATATTCATTGACCAAATCCTGGCTTTTCAAAAGAACGTGGAATATTTTATGTGATTCTGGCACATTTTCTTTATGAACTTGATTCAACTTTTAAAAGATGTTGGTCCTATTGTCGTAAATTCTGAATTTTTTAACCGCCGAATCCCACCGCATCCTAAGAGATATTTAAAATGTAACACATTACCGAGAATGTATATAGGAGCAGCGCGTGTTTGGGTAGTAGCTGCGAAGGTGTATGGTGGGAGAGAGATGTCATAGTTCTGAACCCGATGGTAGCCGTGGTAGTGGATGGTAGGAGAGGGGTGTAAAAGTGGTGATTCTGGTGGTAGTAGCTGCGAAGGTGTATGGTGCACATGTGAGAGAGATGTCACAGTTATGAACCCGATGGTAGTCGTGGTAGTGGACGGTAGGAGATGGATGTAACATTGGTGATTCTGATGGCAGTAGCTACGAAGGTACTCACAGTGAAAGTCCATTTATTTCCCATATTTCTTCATCCTCGCCACTTAGATGTCGGGAACAGGCAATAGGAAAGAAACACCAGACGTTTAGATGAAGGAACACGGAGTATGGGTTGGTGGGGTGGGGTGGGGGTTAGCTGTGGGCGCATTTCAAGAACCACATTTCTCAAGTGGACAGATTTTTTTTCTAAAACTTCAAAGGAGTTATTGTCCTTGGCACAGCACTTATCCCAGTGGTTGGTTAATTAGCTGGATGGTGCTTGAAGTCTATGGGAACTGGTTCCTGGAACTCTTGGGCTCCTTGTTTCATTCAAGTGAGCCTTAAGCTAATTGATTAAATCAATCCATTGCTTTTTTTTGTGGTCTGTCTGTTGTTGTAGTCAGTGATTCCTAAAATAATTTATCAGTAGCTAGAAGTAGAGATTTCAGGTAAAGTAAATGAAATCGGGTAATCGATACCGAGGTAATGGTAGTCATTATGAAATAGAATTGATAACGCAACTCAAACAATTTCAGATTCAGAAATTGCAGCTTTTCTCTCATTTTTAAAAATGATACGTTCGTTGTATTAACATAATTGTATATATGTGTACGCAAGGGGTATTTAGATCACAAATAACATTAGATTAGATACTCCAATATGATTAAAGATTCTCTTCAAATTTCAATTAAAACAGCGTAACTCTGCCTTGGTCAAAGGGAAGCCATCGGTAATGAAAACACCGATGATATAATCAGTCACAATTTGACAGGGTGACACGGATTCAGTGAACTAGGCGTAGAGGCAACACATCACAGAAACATATGAGGGTAGCGAGCGTCTCTTTAGTTAGCTGTAAGGTAACATTTACAATTATATAGTATTAATTTTTATTTGAAAATGCCCGTAAGCTAAGGTCTTTTTCACCTCGCCCCCAAGTGAAACAAAAAAAAACAAAGAGTTTGAAATATATTCTGATCTCGTCTTATTCTCATGTGTCTCGCCACCAGCCTCGTGTTATGGAGATGCAGCAGTGAGCCCATAAAATCGTGACATGTACTTTTCCACACAAATAAAATTATTGTGGTGCATTAGGAATATTTACTTCTAATTACAATTTATACCCACTACACACACACACATACATATAGATAGACAGACAGACAGATGTGAAAGACAGACAGACAGACAAATATAGATATAACAATCTAAATAAAATTAACTTCAGCAATGTAAAAGCACTTAACTCACACGGAAAAGTGTTAAGCAATAATCTTAGAGTGTTATAAAACATAAAGTTTCTTATTAACACTTTCCTCACGACTTAAGACCGACAAGAAGCACTTCTAACAGACATTGACAGGCCGCAACCAGCCTTTCCCTACCCCCTTACACGTACTCCATTTTTGGGGGGACTACCCCTCGAAGAGATTAACCATTAGCTCGTGAACAAAGCCACTGTTTGGAGATCGGCTCTTCACTCTATTGACCCGCCGGTCCGAGGGAGGAATCCCCCACTGATCCCCCGTTTATTGACCGAGCCTTCGGTCAGACACGGTGTCAAAGTTGACACAACGACCGCGGACGTGCCGGACACTAGTGGACAAGCACAGCCGCCGGAAGTAGGTGAGCCTCGCGCAGAGCAATATCAACAACGAGGCCAAATCTCGTGTTGTCGCGTGAGACTTTGCTTTAGCAAATTGGCGGAAGTGATCAAAAACCCCTCGCTCCTGGCCTCGGAACAAAAAGTTGGGATTGAGACGAGTGCTGGGTGATTGGGAAAATGGAAAAGGGGGAAAAAAAGAAAAGTAATCCGTTTTTGTTTCGTGTTGCGTTCCTATTGATAGGTTCACTAACAGAAACAGGTTGTGTCTATATATTATGATAGAGATAGAGATGCAGGCAATGGTCAGTGTGGTAAATTCAATGCATGAACAAGAGAGATATCATTGTCAGCATAACATGCTAGATTGTTAATTTAAGACAAGAACATAAACTAAGTATAGCTGTACAGATAGAGGGAGAGAAGGGTGGGGCGGGAGAGAGAGAACGATAGAAGGAGAACGATGGAGAGAATGTAGAGGGAGAATAATGAAGAGGGAGAAGGATGAAGAGAATGATGGACAAAAAGGATCTAAGGATGGAGAGAGAGAAGGATGAATAGCTGGGGCAGAGAGAGGGAGTAAGATATGTGGTAGAAGACATGTGATGTAGAAATATATGGGGGGTATATTTTGGTGAGGGCGGGAAAGAAAGGTGGAGGAAATTTGATTTGGTCGTCAATACAGGAAGATAGAGGGCATACAGTGGTGGAGTCGAGTTGGAGTAAGTTAAATAGAAATATGCTTAAACTAAGGAAGAGAGGGACCGTGCGGGGGGGGGGTGAAATTATAGCTGGATATAATTATCTTAAAATAGCAATACGATGGTTTAACAACCAGAATTAATAAGGCTTATATTTAAATAGCACATGGACGGCCAGTTATAAAGTTTGATTTTACTGGACCGTGCATGAGGACATGAATGACCGTATGGCTAACACGATGTGGCGCTTTGGAAACTGTCGTCTGGCTAAATGTACATTCATAACGGTGCGTCATTCTGGCGACTGAAAATTGCGCGATATTACACATGCGTCACAGGTAACCAGGAGACGGGGGCATTCTCTCGGAGAAGAAGTCACACCATCAAAAAATGTTTGCCGTAGAGCTGAGGAGATAATTCTTGGGGGCCGTTCTGTGGTCTAAGTCTGTGTCCCACATCCCCTCTGGAGTCCTCAAACCAGTCGGGGTTGTTTCATTTCATTGTTGGATGGACGTTCACGGACAGGGTAAGATAACCCACTTCGTCGGACAAACGTCTTGCGCCACTGCGGCTTTGTAACAACGCCGGGGGAGAAAAAAAAATGCCACCAAAGGGGTGTAATCGGTGACAATCTCCGCGGTGAGGTCCCTTTGACTGGACCTGTCAGGCGTCTCAGTGTGAACATGACAGGGGGGCCTCTTAGAGCACTTTGTTGAAGAGCATCTGCGCTGGTTCTCACGTTACACGATTTTAAAAGAATCTTTGAGTGTAGCTGGATGTCTTTTTTAAAGTAAACGAAATTCCATTGGTTATCTTATCAGCATTCAGAGCTACTTTCTTTGCCTTTCGAGGTTTTTTTTTCAATTAGACAGCTAACATCATATCGCCATTAGCTTTATGAAAAGTTGCAATCATTTCATTCCTTTGATAAATAACCAACTCAAAGAAGCTCCAGGTAATAACGCATCCGAATTTAGAAAATAATACTTATTCCCCCCATCGCTTATGACGGACTGATTAATATTCCATCCTCTCTTTCCCAATAACTAGCAACACTATGTGTCCTACTATTCTAGGTAAAATCATCTACAATTTTGATTATAAACATGAACCATTCCAGCTATAAACATCAGTCATTACAGATCAAAACATCTCCTGCAATCCCAGATATAAACGTCTCTTGTCATCTCAGCTATCAAACATCTCATACCATCCCCAGATATAAACATCTCATACCATCCCCAGATATAAACATCTCATACCATCCCCAGATATAAACATCTCTTGCCACCCCAGCTATCAAACATCTCATACCATCCCCAGATATAAACATCTCATACCATCCCCAGATATAAACATCTCATACCATCCCCAGATATAAACATCTCATACCATCCCCAGATATAAACATCTCATACCATCCCCAGATATAAACATCTCCTGCAATCCAAACTATAAAAATATTCTGCATTCCCGGTTTATAGCCAACGCCCTTTCCCGCCCAACACACTATAAACGCCTCAATCCCCAAATTTGTTCTGTTTAAATAAGACTATACAGACTACTTGATTAGAGCAAACACAACACAGCTATCGAACTTATGACGGCAATACCACATTTCAGCTTGGAGTCATTAGTTGTCACTGAGTGTTAATCAAAACTTAATTTACATTTACATGGATGGAATCAAACTGTTCACACTGTTAGTCACTGACCTAGGAATTAAGGAACCTAATTTTTTCTTATTTATCCTATAGCGGTATTTAAGATGAACTGCCAAATTTTAAATTTTTTAATCGTAGTTGGTTACGGCAAAGTACTACCCACTTCCCAAACAGAACCCACCCCCCCCCCTTTCAATAATTTCAGTTACGTTACTGTTTTGAAAACTACTAATAATCAAAAGACTCGGCTGACACATATCAAGATGTAGCCATGTAGTCGTCGGTTGGGGGCTTTGAAACAGTAGCTCTGAATTCTATTCCCTAAAGAAAAAACCTTTTCTTAATGGATCCCAATCAAGATAGACTTGTTCCTCTCGGTCCCTCTATAACCCCCGCCCCGACCCCCCTAACCTCTTAACATCCCACCGGTAGGTTACACCGACTCGAGTTACAGCTACAAACTGATTCTATGTAAAGCCCCACACAACACGAAGACAATTATACCGGTGGTCTCGGGGACACGAGAAAAGCGTCAAGAAACGAGACCGGGGTCGAGTCGTTCAGATCTTATCACGAGCAAGCGGTTCCTCGCCGATATCTGAATGATAATTGAGAATTATTACACATGAGATCACACGAGATTAAAGGTGTAGTGTGTCACCTTGATAAAGATTTTGTCATACTTCAACCGAGCCATGTCCATCAAAGGTAGATTACAGGGATCTCCGAGATAAAAACAAAATCTAAAATTTATTTAATAAGAAATGTTTAATACTCGTCTCAGTATTGTTCAGCTTTAAACACTTCTTCCGTGATATCTGATGTGTTATTCAAAACGCGAAGATCAAATCATACGCCCATCAAAATAAAAGATCGTTATTTAGATACAGACATGAGTAAACGGCTCACCAGAGTATGTCTTTTTTTTGTAGGTCGATTTTTCAATAACTATTTTAAAGAGGTATTAACTTGTCCGATGTTACTGTACAAAAGTACACCACACGGTGGGTATGGGCGACTAGGAGGAATCCATTTGTAAAGGTTTATTTAGAAACTCCTCAGTTTTGCTATGGGGTCAAGCAGCTGGGTGGTCTTTCTTTGATTTTTAAAAAAAAATGAACTTAACAATAACACGTCAGCATAATTAAACCAGACCCTTTGTAAACCTGAGACATATGGTCAACCACCCAAGACTAAGATGTCTGATCTCGTGGTGGTCCAGACTCCAGACAATGCCTGCTTCATAAATAAGACTTTTTTCAAGAGCGTTTTTTGTTGTCAGTTTTTAAAAGCAAGATTCCCATTTGGCGGCTTGTAGCTAGTATGTGCCTGAAATCCTCCTTCTCGTAGTTGGGTGGAGGGGTGGTGGTCAAGGGATGGGGGGGGGGAGGGGCATGCCAACTTAGTTTATGGATCAGCCCCGAAGCTAACCCCCATTCTTCAGCCGGACAGGAAACATTGTTCTAATATGCTCGTATCTAAACGGCCCGCTGGGAACACGGCCTCGCGGCCCATTTAAAACCCTCGCGCGCATGTTTACGACGGCTCGTTCTGTACGGTCGGACAGTTCAAAGCATTCGGTGATTATTCCCGGCCTGATTCATGGTCCGTAGCTGTCACTGCTGTCAATGGCAACTGTCTCGTGCTGTTAGTTACCGAGTCCTCTGCCGGCCGGAGCGTGTGATTTCAAGTGGACAGAAGTGCTAGAATTAGTTGACCCTTGCCCTCTCTGACCGTCCATAAAAGTAGTTTTACCTGGATAACAGCGAGATGGAACGTAAAATAGAACAGTGGTGTGTGGAGGGGGAGGGCAAGGGGGGGAGGTTTAGGGAAGTGAGTGGTGTGGTCGGAGCGAGGGTCAACAAAGGAAACGTTTCTTAAAGCGCGGGGGGCTTAAAGATGGAACGTTAGTTTAATTACGGTGAAATGTGATGCCTCCAGGGGTCAAGTGTCGCTACGATGAGTGGTCATTCGGTTGACGAGGGTCATTAACATGACGAGTGCATATTTATAATATCTTGAAAATAAAAAAATAATTCTTTTTTTTATTTTCAAAATAAATATTTTGCTTTGTTTGGGAGTTTGTATGTTTGTTTGTGCTTCAGGGTATGCCTTAGCCTTAGACTTTGGATATTTGGGAATCTAGTGGTCAAGAAAACGTTAACCTGTGTGGGGCTTGGTATGAAGAGCCTCGAGAATCATTTATGATCTTCGTCAAAAAGATCTTTGAGACTTGTTGTTGCTTGTAGATTGTAGAAGTGTGTCCTTGGTTTATATTAGAAGTGTGTCCTTGGTTTATATTAGAAGTGTGTCCTTGGTTTATATTAGAAGTGTGTCCTTGGTTTATATTAGAAGTGTGTCCTTGGTTTATATTAGAAGTGTGTCCTTGGTTTATATTAGAAGTGTGTCCTTGGTTTATATTAGAAGTGTGTCCTTGGTTTATATTATAAGTGTGTCCTTGGTTTATATTAGAAGTGTGTCCTTGGTTTAAATTATAAGTGTGTCCTTGGTTTAAATTATAAGTGTGTCCTTGGTTTAAATTAGAAGTGTGTCCTTGGTTTAAATTATAAGTGTGTCCTTGGTTTAAATTAGAAGTGTGTCCTAGGTTTATATTAGAAGTGTGTCCTTGGTTTAAATTAGAAGTGTGTCCTAGGTTTATATTAGAAGTGTGTCCTTGGTTTAAATTATAAGTGTGTCCTTGGTTTAAATTATAAGTGTGTCCTTGGTTTAAATTAGAAGTGTGTCCTTGGTTTATATTAGAAGTGTGTCCTTGGTTTATATTAGAAGTGTGTCCTTGGTTTATATTGTGTTTGTGGTTACAGCAGTCATTCAGTTACTGTTAGTTACTGTCAGTTACTGTCAGTTACTGTCAGTTACTGTCAGCTACTGTCAGTTACTGTCAGAATGCGGGTGCGGAAGTTGGTTTACCAATGTATCACTATTTAAACTTATATTTCCCCTTTCAAAGTCAGCGTCGAAACAGCTCAATGAAATCTTTTTGGGGGAAGCTGTTTATTTGGTGTGGTTTGAATATGGTCTCCTTGTTTGGTGTTACTGCCTAATTATGCTGGTAAGAATCCGTGTTGGAAAAGAAAGGTCACATTTTTATTAGTGCGTGGATAAGAAACTATGGCTGCTAGGACTTAAGGAAAGACAACCAAAGAAACAAATTTTTTTTTATATTTTTGGTTGAGACGCTGCTTAAGATTAAATATTATACATTTATTCACATTTACAAAATAAAATTAAAAATCATGAGATAGTTACTACTATTCTAATACGCCGGGGTCGGTATGTCAACTTTGTCACCTGGTGTTATTCTTGTTTAATTGTTAATGGTTGCAGGTAGGGTAGGTGTTGTGGTGAGCCACTGTATCTGTGACCTTGGTATTATTTCAAGATTATGCTTATAACAAGATTTCTTTTTAAAAAATAAATAAATAAAATTACGAACCGAAGATATTAAAAAAAAACACCTAGTCGTTGATGTATTGGTGATGAAAGTACAGTTGACAGATTCGAACTAAACTAAACACATATTCTGTAGGCCTGAGACTAGTCTCTTAAGGCCTTGGCTAATACCTGGGCAACCTGCTCCATCTGCTGAGCAGTGCCATACAGCATTGTCTTAACGTGGGACTCTTTTGCCTCCCTAACCTCCCCGGCTATGTCTAGCGCGGGACAAGACGTCAGCAGGTGTAGGGCTGACTCAGAGGCTTGGCTGCAATGGCGGAAGTTTTAGTCCCTGTTGTGGTCACTAAACTCTGGTGTTTGCGACTCAAGTTCCACCACTGGTCTGAACGGCTTGCCCTGGGCATGCCCTGGCTGTCGAGGTGTCAGCCCACTCCTGGTACCACTTGCTCCTTAAGTGGTCGTTTAGCCAGGTTTTAGCCCCGAGATAAGTAACTGGGGTATCTGGTTGGGGCAGGCCCGCTCCTGCTTTTGCCAGGCAGTCTGTTTTTTTCATTGCCGTCAACATTCACAGATTCGAAATAAATGTGACCCTCGAAATCAGCTGAAAACCATGAGACTTCATTAGGTCCATTCACCACCACGTCACATTAACTAAACAGGGTGTCTACGCAAGAGTTGGTCTTTTCTTGAATCACGTATTTTTGAACTGTCAGCGACATCTCGACCTCCCTTTGGCGTGACACACACAATACACTCTCTCGATTACGCCTCGTTGTGAACACAAAAAAATCCTTCTCGAGAGGAGCCGCCGTCAATAGTCTCCTTCTGGCTGTCACCACCTGTCATGGGCGTCTCTTTCATCTCGCGGTGATACCCCTCGCGGGAAGGACGCGTTTTGTCAGCGCTGCCATTCACATGTCAGACACCTTGCTGCCAGACACCTCTAACACCTCACTGTCAGACGCATTCCGCTGGCTTTCTCACCTTTCGTTGTCCCTGCCTCCCCCCACCCCCCACGACACACATGCCTTGTCGCCGTGCATCCTAAACAGGTGGCACCAGGGATCACAATACATCGGCGGCTTTTTTAAAATCCTGTTGGTCGGTGACCCTGACATACAGATCTCTTGTTCAACCATCAAACCACTTTGGCCGTATCACTTTGGCCGTATCACTTTGGCCGTATCACTTTGGCCGTATCACTTTCAACTTACACACGCATTTTGATATATTATGGCCCAACACTATGTTTACACCAAGCCATGTTACGTTTGTTGCCGGAAAACGTGTATGGACCTGATGTTCTGGTGTCTTCTGTCCACATAAAGTACATTTCCCCAACTCTTATTGCAAACGTTTTAACAAGACACTTTGTAGCGGATGCAACTACATTTCTCCACTAGAGACAGAGAATTGTTGGAATGTGAATTAACTCTCTTTTAAAAGATAATTTTTTTATTTTTTTTAAGTGTTGCAATTTTAGTAACTAGGAAGTGAACAAAATAATTTTGGTCAACGTTTTTTACATAAGAATAAGTTGTGTTTTGTGTGTGTGTGTGTGTCATTATTTTTCTTTATTTAAAAAAAAATATATTTTTTCCGTTGCTTTGGGAAAAAATGTGTGTGTGTGAGTGCGGAGATTCCCATAAGGGCCACGGCTTTTTAACGGGGTCTCAAGTCCCCGCTGACAGGTCCACACTTCTGAATGTCCCTTTCCGAGCCCGTCCCGTCACTCCGGCCTGTCCAGCTGCCGTGTCGTGTTGTCACTCCTGGACACACTCGTCGTGTCGAGGGCTTCAGCTGGAGATCGCTCCCCCCCCCACGTGACAAGTGTCCACTCCAGGGCCAATGAAGTGTTCCTAACAGGAACCTTCCCATCCATTGTAGATGTCACGCGGGGGAGGGGGTGGGGGAGATCTGGAAGCACTGACGCAGAAAATATGCGATATGAGGAAACATTTTAAGTTGACTCTCTTTACTCATGTGTTAGATTTTAAGCGGGAGGCAGTGTGATTTAAAACAACGCACAGTTGTGTTCCGAAAGACAACATCTAATGATATTGTTGAAATATAGATCTAATATTTTACGATTTCTTTGTTTTTTTCAAGCGAGAGAAAAATTACATATTTGAAGGGAGATAATACAATAAATTTCTTGACATTTTAAAAACTGTTTAATAATCTTTTTTTTTAATTGAGAATGCAAACCATCAATGAAGTGTACAGTCTATATCAGGATCCCATGACAGTCGCAGAAATATATATATATATATAAGAGGGGCAGACTGCGCTGTGCAGGTGTCCTTAGATAGAATGACAGAGGAATGAGAGGGTGCACCACCAAAACCCCAGGCCCAGTGGAAAGGAAAACGGCTCAAATTCAGACCTATGCTAAGAATTGTGGTAGGCTTGATTGGTAGAGAAACATTTACAGCAACTGGGCATCAAACGCCATTGGTTAGGCCTGAGTTGAAGCAAGCAGATATTGCAGGGGTGCAGCGGCACAGTGATGGATTGGTTTATTTTAATTTATTACTAATAACAACCTATTTGATTATAGATAGCCAGGGCTTTAATTTTAACCTGGGTCTCTTTGATCTGTCGCACGAACGCCAAAGCATTGCAATTTGCCGTATAATGTGCAATGCCATTTAGAGAAACCATGCACATGTTATGGAAGTTTTAAAAAATTAGAATTGACGTTTGCTTGAACCAGCAGATGTAAAAATATATTAACATATATTTGAGGGTTACTGAAGACATAGACATTCTTTTTAAAAAAGTAATTTAGGGAGAAAAAAAAATGAAATAAAAATTTTTTAACGAGGAAATTAATCTGTATGTTACAATGATGTCCTTACTGTGCCTTACAAAGCAATTATGTCTGTTGGTTGGGGGGTAGTTAGGCCCATAACTCAACTGTTAAATAACCAAGGTAAATGCATAAAATAAAAACAGGGTATTAGTAGGCCTGACAGGACGTAACACAACAGCGAACGTTTCGGCAAAGAGCCTTCTTCAACGGACAAATAGTACACAAATGAAACGAATAAAACGAAATAATAGAAAAAACACTTAGCTTCGGTGAAATCCAAGTAGTCCAGTAGAGATAAAGCAAGGAGAGAAAAGTAAGAGCTTAAATAGGAAAGGAAAGGGTGGGTGTGGCCAATCAATCAGCTTGTCAGTGCGAACACAACGTTGATCCCATGTGGTGTAAGAGTCCCATATTCATGGATTAGTCTATTCTCCAGACTGACCCGGCCGGGTGTGTTTGTACAAGAAACCAAGGCGGTGACAGACATGTCATCGACGCCCATGTGGTCCCGTCCATTGAAGTGTCGGGAGACAGGACACTGTTTGTCTTGTTTAATGGCACGTACATGTTCCGCGATACGGCAAGAGAGTAACCTCCCCGTTTCACCAATGTACTTCAAAGGACAGCGCTTACACACAATGGTGTAGACCACATTGCGGCTAGTACAAAGATAGCCATTCCTAATCTTGAATGTCCCCTTAGGGAAGACAATCTGGTCCGTCTGGGTAACAAAGGGACATGTCTTGCAGCGATTACGACCACATGGCTTAGTGCCCAGATGGGAGGACGGAATAAGCAGACGGCTACGAACCAATAGGTCTCGCAGATTTTTGTCCCTCCTGAATACAATGAGGGGTGGGGTGGAAAATATGTTGTTTGTCTCAGGGTCCGCGAGGAGAATGGTGCGGTTTTTCACAAATATTTCCTTTGCTCTGATGTTGTGGGGATGGTATGTGAGCACCAATTTGCTCCTTTCATTACTATCACTGGAGCGTGATACAAAAGCGTCGGCACGAGTGAAGTTTTTAACTCGCTGAAGTGCAGATTGAAGTATAGCTTCAGGGTAAGACCTTTGTCTAAAAAACTCCACCATTTCCAACGCCTTTTCCAAAAAGTCCTCATTAGATTGACACAGCCTACGGAGGCGAAGGAGTTGTGAAAATGGAATAGAATCCTTACAGGATTTGGGATGAGACGAGGGATAGAGTAGGTAAGAGTGACTGTCCGTAGGTTTGAAGTAGGCCGAAGTGAGGAGGCGGTTCTTCTGGAGAGTTACAGTAATGTCCAGGAAATTAACCGATAGTTCGGAAATCGTGTGAGTGAACTTAATGGAGGGGTGAAAAGAATCAACAAAGTTGATGAACGTGTCAAGTTCACTCCTCTCCATATGAGTGACCCCAATGCCGTCATCAATGTATCTTTTATAAAATTCGGGGAGGCGACCAGTGTATTCTTGTTCCACTCTGTGCTCGAAATGGCCCATGAACAAGCATGCATAGCTGGGTCCCATTTTAGTCCCCATGGCGACCCCACTGATTTGGTCAAAGAACTGGCCATTGAACTCAAACGAGTTGAGGGTTAAGACCAATTCCGCCAAGCGTAGTAAGGCATGTGTAGGTATATTGGGGTGAGGTTGTCTGTCCAAAAAGTATTGTACAGCCAGAAGGCCATCGTTGTGGGGAATGGATGTATAGAGGGAACATACATCAAGGAGGAACAGATAGTTCTTTACGTTTGGATTGATGCTCAGAGAGTCGAATGTCCGTAAGGCATGGTTGGTGTCCTTAATGTACGTAGGGAGGGATGCCACTATCGGTTGGAAGACACTATCCAAGAATTCAGAAATGTGTTCTGTTGGACAAGAACATGCAGAGACAATAGGTCTACCAGGGTTACCATCCTTGTGAATTTTAGGAAGGAGATAAAAGGATGGCTTGCCCAGGTCACTGTCAAAAATGTGCATCCTGGACGCTGATTGAGGTAGAGCGCATTCTGTTATCAACTCATCGATGGTCTTTTTAACCACCGTGTTGTTTTTCATGATGGGATCAGTGGCTCTCTGTTGGTAGAACTGGGTGTCCTCCAGTTGTCTCTGAGCTTCCTTAATATACAACTCCTTATCCCATACAACTACGGCCCCGCCTTTGTCGGCCGGTTTGATGACAATGTCTTTACGGCTGCGCAATAAAGACAAGGCTTTCGACTCAACTTTAGAAAGGTTGGATTTACGGAGTCGAGGAAACAAAAGGTTTTTAATATCATTCTCTGTGCTTTTGATATATAAGTCCAGAGCCTTGGATTGACCAGGCGGTGGTGTCCAAGTAGATTTCCTTTGTTTTTTGAATGGGAATAACTCATCATCGGGAAGCGTGTTGTTTTTCCCGGCAAAATGGAACTGAAGTCTGAGAGCGCGGAAAAAACGTTGAGAATCGCTCTGTAGTTGAAAACGGTCGCAAGAAGGTGTAAGAGGAATAAATTTAAGACCCTTAGATAGAAGGGATCTTTCATTACGACATTGTCATCAAACCGGCCGACAAAGGCGGGGCCGTAGTTGTATGGGATAAGGAGTTGTATATTAAGGAAGCTCAGAGACAACTGGAGGACACCCAGTTCTACCAACAGAGAGCCACTGATCCCATCATGAAAAACAACACGGTGGTTAAAAAGACCATCGATGAGTTGATAACAGAATGCGCTCTACCTCAATCAGCGTCCAGGATGCACATTTTTGACAGTGACCTGGGCAAGCCATCCTTTTATCTCCTTCCTAAAATTCACAAGGATGGTAACCCTGGTAGACCTATTGTCTCTGCATGTTCTTGTCCAACAGAACACATTTCTGAATTCTTGGATAGTGTCTTCCAACCGATAGTGGCATCCCTCCCTACGTACATTAAGGACACCAACCATGCCTTACGGACATTCGACTCTCTGAGCATCAATCCAAACGTAAAGAACTATCTGTTCCTCCTTGATGTATGTTCCCTCTATACATCCATTCCCCACAACGATGGCCTTCTGGCTGTACAATACTTTTTGGACAGACAACCTCACCCCAATATACCTACACATGCCTTACTACGCTTGGCGGAATTGGTCTTAACCCTCAACTCGTTTGAGTTCAATGGCCAGTTCTTTGACCAAATCAGTGGGGTCGCCATGGGGACTAAAATGGGACCCAGCTATGCATGCTTGTTCATGGGCCATTTCGAGCACAGAGTGGAACAAGAATACACTGGTCGCCTCCCCGAATTTTATAAAAGATACATTGATGACGGCATTGGGGTCACTCATATGGAGAGGAGTGAACTTGACACGTTCATCAACTTTGTTGATTCTTTTCACCCCTCCATTAAGTTCACTCACACGATTTCCGAACTATCGGTTAATTTCCTGGACATTACTGTAACTCTCCAGAAGAACCGCCTCCTCACTTCGGCCTACTTCAAACCTACGGACAGTCACTCTTACCTACTCTATCCCTCGTCTCATCCCAAATCCTGTAAGGATTCTATTCCATTTTCACAACTCCTTCGCCTCCGTAGGCTGTGTCAATCTAATGAGGACTTTTTGGAAAAGGCGTTGGAAATGGTGGAGTTTTTTAGACAAAGGTCTTACCCTGAAGCTATACTTCAATCTGCACTTCAGCGAGTTAAAAACTTCACTCGTGCCGACGCTTTTGTATCACGCTCCAGTGATAGTAATGAAAGGAGCAAATTGGTGCTCACATACCATCCCCACAACATCAGAGCAAAGGAAATATTTGTGAAAAACCGCACCATTCTCCTCGCGGACCCTGAGACAAACAACATATTTTCCACCCCACCCCTCATTGTATTCAGGAGGGACAAAAATCTGCGAGACCTATTGGTTCGTAGCCGTCTGCTTATTCCGTCCTCCCATCTGGGCACTAAGCCATGTGGTCGTAATCGCTGCAAGACATGTCCCTTTGTTACCCAGACGGACCAGATTGTCTTCCCTAAGGGGACATTCAAGATTAGGAATGGCTATCTTTGTACTAGCCGCAATGTGGTCTACACCATTGTGTGTAAGCGCTGTCCTTTGAAGTACATTGGTGAAACGGGGAGGTTACTCTCTTGCCGTATCGCGGAACATGTACGTGCCATTAAACAAGACAAACAGTGTCCTGTCTCCCGACACTTCAATGGACGGGACCACATGGGCGTCGATGACATGTCTGTCACCGCCTTGGTTTCTTGTACAAACACACCCGGCCGGGTCAGTCTGGAGAATAGACTAATCCATGAATATGGGACTCTTACACCACATGGGATCAACGTTGTGTTCGCACTGACAAGCTGATTGATTGGCCACACCCACCCTTTCCTTTCCTATTTAAGCTCTTACTTTTCTCTCCTTGCTTTATCTCTACTGGACTACTTGGATTTCACCGAAGCTAAGTGTTTTTTTCTATTATTTCGTTTTATTCGTTTCATTTGTGTACTATTTGTCCGTTGAAGAAGGCTCTTTGCCGAAACGTTCGCTGTTGTGTTACGTCCTGTCAGGCCTACTAATACCCTGTTTTTATTTTATGCATTTACCTTTTTAAAAGCCTGATTGCAGTCTCACCCCCATTACTTTTGTTAAATAACCAGAAGTTCTACCACACCTGGTATGTGTCAGCTTCAAAGACTGCAACGCCAAGCCCCAGACGATGATGACTTTAAGTCAGCACTAGCGTATACGCTACGACGGTTACACGGTTACGTGGCAACAACAGGCCTAGAGTGGCGTATGACCGTATGACCACACTGTAAGTTACTGTACACTTTCCGCCAGCGACGCATATTTCCGTATTTATCCGGACACGACCTTAAATTTCCTAAACGGATGATTAGACCTGGGGATCTTAATTAAAATATGTCCTCGGGCCTGGAATGAAATTGGCTTTTATTTCGGGGGATTGGGAGAGGGGGGTGGGGTGGTGGAGGAGGAGGAGATAATCTTGTCGTAAACATGGTTCTACCCGTCCCAGCCAAAATGTTCGACCTCCTCTTCGGTTTTTGGCCTTTCCACAGAGTGGTTGTCCCCTCGTCACATTATGGCTGTCGTAAAACAGTAACGTGATTAGTCGGTGACATGGCAGCGTAATGCCGCGTAATTCGGCGTAATGCGGGGGCTCTTTATGAGCTCATTTACGCTAACGCGCCTCGCATTACCCCACTAACGAGTCCTGACAAACAAGATGGCCGACAGAAACGTCGGGTCCCTTGTTCCTCGCGAGATCTCGGAGCCCAGAGTTTTTTTGTTTTTTGGGGGGGGTATTTTATTTTTTTTGGGACCTTTTTGGAGCCGGGGCTAAGTTCAGGTTCAAACACTGGGAGATCAGTCTTAATGACAAGGAGATGTACGAGGTATGACGCGGAGGTAATTTATTTACTGCATGAAATGAGAGAAGGATGAGGAGGCGGTGGGGGGGGGGCGTCAAGAACAAAAGTAGACTTTATGATAGGAGTGTTTTGTAGAGGTGACATTTGCTATTAATAAACACGTTAAACGTAATATTGTATTTTCTACCCATCATTGGGTATTTGGGGGTGGGGGGGCTATTTTTACCTGCATGGTTATATCATCACCGGGGGCGGTGTGGGGACGAATTAGCCTGTGACATGACGTCAACATCAATTACACCACTGGTCAGCCATCATTAAACACACCCGCGCGCGCGCGCACACACACACACACACACACACACAAACGCATGCACGTATTCAAATACATATCATTTCCCTAATGCCGGTAAGAAATTAATGACGAGAAAATTAACCCAGCAAGGGACGTAAACAAACAACAAAAAACACAGAAATATTTAGCAGAGTAAACCCACGATAAGAATATGCAAGGATATTTCTAACTTGTCATAACATCTCTTTTTTAATGGGCGCGTCATCGTTCATTCCAAGGGGAGTGTACACTCCATCTACTTGGGTTCTAGCCCTTGACAGAAATATTGCCATGTTTGTGAAGTCCGGGTTAATTGGATTTGTTATCAGGATCAGAAAGAAGGGGAAAAAAGTGATTAGTTTTTTTTTAAATGTTAGGGAAAGATTTTAAAAAATATCATCGTGTTAAAATTAGTAAGCGTCTCTCAAAATCCCGAAGAGAATTAGTTTTGACGAAGGTTACTCACTTTCAGTCCTTGGGGCCGAATATTGTCAGCGAATTAATTAGTCGGTTTATATTTCATAAAGTACGTCCCGCTCCAGAGGAGGGAGGGGGTGTAAGAAAGTGTGACAGTTTGTGACAGTTCCGGCCATGTGTGACGTCCCGGTGTTTTATATTAAATTTTTATTATTTTGTTAATAAAAAAGAACTTTTTGTTCGAAAGTGTGACGTACTTTAGGGGGGGGGGTTTCAAGATTTGTGACAGTTTTTGACATTGGGGAGGGGGGAGTTAAAAATGGATAAAAATAGCGTGACGTACTTTTTGGAGGCCCCTTATAGAAAATTGACGATGTTTACGATGTGATGAAATGCAAGTGGGGGTATGTGGAAGGTTTAATATTTTAAAGAGATTATGAAGAGGAATAAAGTTTGTGTGTGTGTTTTTTTTTAATAGGTCATAACCTTTTTATACTGTCATTTACTTACTGTCTCTGATTTAAGGGACCCCAATGGATGATATTTACAGATACGGTGTTTCCCCAGATAATGATGATCTGTCTTTCCATGACAATGACATTTTTTTAAAACAACAACTTTATAATCGACTGTTATTTTAGACTGTGTTTCAAAAGCGTCTAAATATTTCTTTAGGGAAAGTATTTTAAACCAAAATTAATTTTTTTAAAGAAAAGGCGTAACCGTCGCAAAAGTCTCGAAACAGGAGATTTTGGAAACAAATAGCTTATATAACAATTCTTTATGGCTAAATTTCAAAAGTTAAATTACAAAATTAAATTTAAAAAAAAAGTTTTTGTTTTGTTTTTTTTAAATGTTTTTTTTGGAAAAATATCAAACGGTGTAAGTATTAAACTTTACCCTCTCATCTTCCACAATATCTTATACAGTTACACCCAATGCTAAGTTCCCGGCGCACTTATTGTCATATCAGGTTTTAAGATATATTTCTTGTAACAGATTGCTATTTCACTGCTTTCCATGACCAGAAAGGTCACTAGCAACAAAAATAAACTCACTTTTCCAGTTTTATTTGTTATATATTCAAGGAAAAAAATAATTAAATTTAAAATAAACCGTTAAGAAAGTTTTGTTTTTTTAAAATAGAAAATGCACAACAAAAAATAAACAGCTTTGAATAAATATGGATCGTAGGTAACAAAATAAATAATTCTGATTGAAAGTATTAGAGAGATACGTTCATCGTTAAACAGTGCAATCGAGCAAAAATAGTCTTGACTTATCGCTGACTAGCTGAACACGACTTTTAACGTCATCTAGTCAGTATTGCATCTATACTCTATAAGGCATTTGAAAACAAAGGGGGACAGTACTCTCGTCACAATCTTTTTTCACAAGGGCTTCGATATTTAGAAGCTGTTCACTTTTTTTTTACCACCAAGACATCATCATTAAAGCCAGAAATCGTGTAACAAACAATCGCAGTTTTTTTGCGATTGTAAGTTTCCGTCATTTTGAGCTTCAAACATTAACAAAATTCTCCAAAGAAGTTATTTTTCAATTTTTAAATTTCCCCTTTTCCCACATTTGTTCAACACAATAATCCCAGTTTTATCGATGTTCGGACGAGGAGATGGAATCTTGAACTTTTTCATTGAGTTTCCCACGTGGGTGAATAGTTCATACTCCGAGCAGCACCATATCGAACTCAGGAATTTCTCGCCCTCGCTAACAAGCCTCGGGACACGCCAGGCATGTGTTCCGTCTCTGTGATGTCCTGGCAGCCGACATTCAGTACCCAACAGTCCCTTCGTTGTTTCCCTCTTCCTACACCTGGCACCTTGTTCAGGGGCCGCCCCTGTAGCGTTCACAAACATAGACCTTCTCATCAGGGGCGAAGACAAAACAATAAACCAACATCAGCATCTGGTACTGAACAGACGCGTGTGTTTATTAGACACAACGTTATATTATGTGAGTTGTGATATAGGCATTCTCATACCGAGGCGGTAATCTATTCATAGAAAATACAAGTCCTGGGTATACCGTTTGATAAATTTCATTGAGATAGTAATCAAATATCCGGGTTTTCTGAGAGGATTTATCGAAACAAATATGTTAATCCCACGTAAATTAAAATCATCTCAGTGGATTTAACGAATACAAAAGTTTGTGTACAGCTTTAGAATAATAATACGTTTTCAAACGTATTTTGCATTTCCAAATCTCATGCCTAAATCATTCTTCAATGAAAAGTAAGACATGGTCTAAAAATAGTAACATAACACAACGAGACATGACGTTTTTTCCGGTGTGAGAAATGACAAACTCTACTTCGTTGTTTAATATTAAAGAATAGTTGGAGATGGTGGAAATAGGAAGTGGTGTGGGGGGAAGACTTTGTTATGACTGAATGTTGTAATAAAATATAATAGATTGCTTATTGCATATTTCATTACATCGTTATCCACGCTTTTTGTTCACCCCTACCCCCTCCGCTGCCCTTGTATATTAAGTTTAAGGATCTTTTCTTCAGATCCCAGCGAAAATCTCATTCAAGACAGGGCGATAACTCACCGAATTTTTCGGCGGAAAAAAACAACTGATCTATCGGTGAGTTCAGAAAGAGAAGGGTGGGTTTGGTTAAGAGTTATGTCCCATGATATCGATCAGACAGCAGGGGGAGATCAATGATGCCACCAAATGTACTCGGGGTCTTAAAAGCCGATTCATCACAATAGGGGTCCGGGCGGCCCGGTCATAAAAGAAAACACAAAAATCCCGCTAGAGATGGAATGTCCGTCCTGACGTGGACTAACGTCTGACCGGGCAAGATGGCGACGTAGTTCCCGACCTCTCGAAGATGGATTGTGAATCAGCAGGCGATTGGAGTGGGAGAGATATGAAGCTATGAGGCCAGGGGCCATGCAATTTTCTGCCGGAACATATTAAACTGCTTGCATGCGGGGAGACCTGAGGCATGGACAATCGCTCTGGCTGGTCCAATATATCGGTGGGGTTAACCCCCCCCCTCCCCTCCACCTTTCAAATGTGTGTTTGTTTTCTTGAGAGCGAGTGTCATTTCTCTCATTGCCTCGTCGCAAACAACGTTCATTTCTCTTATTGCCTCGTCTCAAACAAAGTTCATTTCTCTTATTTCCTAGTCGCAAACAACGTTCATTTCTCTTATTGCCTCGTCTCAAACAAAGTTCATTTCTCTGATTGCCTCGTCTCAAGCAACGTTCATTTCTCTTATTGCCTCGTCTCAAACAACGTTCATTTCTCTTATTGCCTCGTCTCAAACAACGTTCATTTCTCTCATTGCCTCGTCTCAAACAAAGTTCATTTCTCTCATTGCCTCGTCTCAAACAAAGCTCATTTCTCTTATTGCCTCGTCTCAAAAAAAGTTCATTTCTCTTATTGCCTCGTCTCAAAAAAAGTTCATTTCTCTTATTGCCTCGTCTCAAACAACGTTCATTTCTCTTATCGCCTCGTCTCAAACAACGTTCATTTCTCTTATTGCCTCGTCTCAAACAACGTTCATTTTTTCTCATTGCCTCGTCTCAAACAACGTTCATTTTTTCTCATTGCCTCGTCTCAAACAATGTCTATTTCTCTTCTAGCCCTGTTCTTTCTTTTTAAAAACATTTCATTGCACGTTTTCTCTATCCTTCTATATCTCATTTTGTCTCCTTCTGTTTCTCATTTATCTCTCTCCTCTGCTTTCACACACACTCCTTTAGGACTCCTCAGTTGATCTACATTTCATATCCGTAGACAGGCCACTAACATAATGTTGTATTGCTCTGCCCCGAATTATAATGTAAGGATGGGAACAGTATTGGTAGGAATGGGTGCCGGGTGCCGTGTAGATGAAGCTGTGGATGTGACCAGTGTAGCTAGTCAGCGTTGCTGTGGATGTGATCAGTGTAGCTAGTCAGTGTTGCTGTGGATGTGATCAGTGTAGCTAGTCAGTGTTGCTGTGGATGTGACCAGTGTAGCTAGTCAGTGTTGCTGTGGATGTGATCAGTGTAGCTAGTCAGTGTTGCTGTGGATGTGATCAGTGTAGCTAGTCAGTGTTGCTGTGGATGTGACCAGTGTAGCTAGTCAGTGTTGCTGTGGATGTGATCAGTGTAGCTAGTCAGTGTTGCTGTGGGTCTGATCAGTGTAGCTAGTCAGTGTTGCTGTGGATCTGACCAGGGCGTTTTATTACATCGCTGGTGAATACATCAGAAAACATCTTGCGAATAATTCCAAACACTTTTTTGGAAAAATAAGAATAAGAAATTTTAAAAAATTATTTAAATTCTTTGCGTACCTTAAGGAAAACTTTGACTTTAGCAGACTTGACAGAGTTTTTAAGAAAGAAAATTGCGAGTTGTCTCTCTCCCTCCCCCCCACCCCATGATTTATAGTGCGGATTTATTAATTTTTTTATTAGATCCCAGTGACGTCATGGAGCTCAATATTGTTTTTTAATTATTCATTTGTCTCAGAAAATTGTAGACATGGAGATAAAAAAAGTCATTTTTCTAAAGGAATGGAAGTGCCATTTCAAGTGAGATAAAGACAGCATAACAGAAAGAGTAAACGAGAAAAAGAAAGAAAGAACGACATAATGAAAGAGAGAAGAAAAATGCCCTATGATTGTCATAATTTATTATAGCTTTTATCTATTCTCCGTTTAAGCGATCAAACCGCCGCCGCTAAGCCCAAAATCCCCATTAACCTTGACCCTGAGATGTATCTCTCTGACCTATCACCGTGCGGGTCATGGGAAAACATATTACAAAAATTCATAGACTCCCGTGGCGATGGACGAAACTTGTATCTGAAAATACCACATGACATAATGCTCGCTTCCTGTCTGGTATCCTGTCAGGTCGGCATGTCTATAATTATGACTCAACGCCCCTTCGCTGAACTTTGCACTGCAACCCGCACCCCTCATTCCGAATCATGTGATGGTTTAACCGCTTTCCTTTGACACTATTAACCTAGTCGCAATTATCTGTACTGTAGGAATATAGAGATTTTAATCGTTTCTTAACCATAAAAGATCAGTGGTGCAAATATTTACGAAAGAGTTTATAAAATAAAAGTGATCAATGTGAATACCTCAATGAATAAAGACAAGGGCCCCAAGTGCCTATTGGAACGGATCCTTAATTGTTTTAAACCGGTGCTTTGACTCCGTTCCTGGTCCCTACCTCAGCTATAGTATATCTTCGAAACAAACAATAGCGTTCGTGTGATAGAAGCTTCAAAGGTGTATGGGGCCTCACTGCTATGGAATTAATTATGCACAAAGTTAGCTACCTAGTGTCCAAAGCTAGCATACTGGTGCACATATATAGCTTCCTGGTGAACAAAGTTAGCTTCCTTTTGCACAATGTTAGCATCCTGGTACACAAAGTTAGCTTCTTGATGCACATATTCACCATCCTTATGCACAAAGTAAACTCCCTGGTGCACACATTTAGCTTCCTGGTGCACTAAGTTAGCTTCCTGGTTCACAAAATTAGCTCCCTGGTGCACACAGTCAGCTTCCTGGTTCATAAAATTAGCTTCCTGTTGCACAAAATTAGCTCCCCGGTGCACAAAGTTTGCTTCATGTTGCACAAAGTTAGTGTCCCGGAGCATAAATTTAGCGTCCAGGTTCACAAAGTTAACACACTGGTACATTTTAAATTTATTTACACTTTTTATGAGGCAATATGAACAAGGAAAACTTTGTATTCTATCATGAGATGAATTCACTACGATTGATAAATGGTTCTGATACCCGATTGAATTGATTGAAACAATAAGAGCTAAAATTACAGCCATTCGCTTCATCTTTTTTTATTTCCCATCCTCTCAACTCATCTCCCCACGCCCCAAATGTCACCCTGCCATCTCGCGCCCTGACCCATCGACCCTGTCACTCCAGTAAACGAAATTTCGCCCGAAATCTGACAGCAATATTTTCTTCGCGGTCCTCCCCTTGGCACCCCGTTGGCCCCCATAATCTCCCCCCTTCCCTGTCTATGATGTATGATAATCTTTCATGTCAAAACCATCTGATAATTCCCTCTTGTAATTCTCGTATATTGGCAGCAAAACTAATAACATTGGCGTCTCGCGAGACGCAGCTTTTTTCGGGTCCCGCTCGCGCGCATGCTCAGAATTACCCACAATGCCTTCCAGCAAGGGGTAACCACACTTGGTGTTTTATCCCGAAATGTCACAGGGGTTCTAGGCCCGGCTTGCGGTAATTCAAACTTTAAAAAAAAATAACAACTGTACTTTGTCATGTCAAAAAATTAAAATAAAATATCAAAGATTCTCAGATAAAGTTCCGCCCCCCCCCCACCACTTTTTTTTAACGAATCAAACTTGAGTCATTTTTTGTTTTTACCGTTGAATTTTTTTACATTTACTCATAAATTATATATTTTTTTTAAATTGGTCGAAATAGCCAATTTTCCCAAATCACAACCCAAGCCCGTCTAATAGAAAAAAGACGGGCTTGGGTTATGATTTGGGAAAATTGGCTATTTCGACCAATTTAAAAAAAAATGTAACAAAATTTAGCTCTGTGATAACTTTGCGCGGTAAATCAGAATGTTACAGTTTACACGTTACAGGTTGACGGCGTCTTGGAGAAATAGTTTACATCCGGTGACATCATCAGTTACTTGAAATTTCGACTGTCATTATTTATAGATTTAATATTTAAACACTGATTGCGTAATAGAAATAATAAAAGATATTAGAATGCGTCAATAAATCTAATAAAATTTGTTCCGTTAATGTTACTGTTCATCATACCACGAAATAAAGTTGATAAACATGAGAGAAAGCCTACAAGCCTGTAATTAACCCCAATCAGAATCCCAAATCAAGATTATTGTATCTCTAGGAATTTTTTAAAATTTTATCAGAGCTCTAGCTACATACCTAGAGTGTCAACTCACGTGCAGGACCGTTTATTTTTAATTTAAAACAATTTTAGAACCTTTTCATCAATTTTATCACCCTGTGGAATTCACTGTGCTGTATATATTTTAAAATAATAATAATTTATAACATTTCATTCGGCACCGCCTCGTGTGATTTACTCCCTCCCAGTGAATGCTGTAATATTTAATCAATCCAGTCGGGCCTCGACGTAATTTTGAATGGTTTAATTACCAAAATTTCACATCAAGGCAGAGGCGTTGCTAGACTTAGTGTCGGCCAAAGAGTGGAGTTTTTACAAATTTAATTTTGCCCCCACCCCAAATGAATTAGGCTTTAGAGCTTCATGAAAAAACTCGCACCAAAATGTAAATTAAATAATAAAAACACTTTTCTTGTTCCACATTATGCAAGAAGAAACGGATACGAATCATTTCTTTACATCTGCCACCCGGGCGTAGAATGGGTGCCTGGACAAACCCGGCTAACAAAAAAAACGTTCATTATTCAAAAATATGATAAAAATATACAAGTCTAGACATGAACCACGGATAAGCGGACGACGCTATAAAGTCTTCTGTATAGTAAAAGCAGGGTGGCGGCTGGATAGCGAAGTCAATAGTGCGCTCGCCTCACAAGCTGAGGGCCGTGGGGTCTAGCCCACGTTGAAGCCACAATAAAAATGTTGATGAATGACTATCGCTATAAAAAAAAGTCCTCCGCTGACCTGGAGAGGAGATGGGCGCCGCCAAGGTCTACCCAGCCCCGAGAAAGTTATAATGGAAACATTAGAACCCCCTACGACCACGAGGTTATGGGACAAGAAAAAACGTCTTTAATATATAATACATGACAGCATTGTGTGATACATGACATTGTTTCGAGAATATACGTAAATAAATAATAAACGTTTATGGAAATAAATATAGTCTGAAAGATTGGTGATGTTCCCTGAAAGATGACATTGGGTTTTTAAAAAAATGGGATTTTGTGAAAGATGACATTGTTTTTAAAGATGACATTGCTCGATAGATGAAATTGTATTACAGATGGCATAATTTGAAAACTAGCATTGTATCACAGATAACGTTATCAAAAAGATTGTGACATTGTATCACAGATAAAATTATCAAAAAGATTGTGACATTGTATCACAGATAAAATTATCAAAAAGATTGTGACATTGTATCACAGATAAAATTATCAAAAAGATTGTGACATTGTATCACAGATAAAATTATCAAAAAGATTGTGACATTGTGTCACAGATGACACGTTATGAGAAATACGAGGCTATGAAACATCTCGTGGTAAAATAGAAAATAAATGAAAATGGTCTATTTATTGGGCAAAAGACTTTTAGAGAATGAAAGGTTGAGATAAAATTGAGAAAGAGAAAGTGGGAAAATATGTTTGTTCACAGCTACACTTGAACTGCCACGCCCCCTGAGTTGCATCTAGACACCTCACTAGTTCATTTTCCTCTTACAATTCGACCAATCAGAATTTTCTCTCAAGAGACGTTTTCCCACAGTCGGATATAGTGGCCATTGCACAGCAACCTGTTGGCCATGCTCACAAGTGGAGGTGGAGAGAGATATATAAAGAGAGAGGGAGAGATAGAGAGAGGGGGGGGAGAGAGAGAGAAGAAACATCCTACAGATGCGTAACAAATAATCTTAATGGTGCTCAGTTCTGTCGCTTTGGATTGTTCACCTTACATAAAACAAATCTAATTACTACAAGCGGGGATGGAAAGAAGGAAAGAAAAAAAAAGATGCGTAAATTTCAAATGAGGAATATTTTTAGCCCTCAGAAATATCTGTTGACGTGCAGAAGCTCGGTTCATTAGCTCTTCTTGTTGGTTTTTATTTGTTCCGCGCCTTGCAATGAAGTGAGGGATTTTTGAGCCGTGTGTAGTTCTTGCGATTCTCGGGGAAGTGAGGTGGGGCAAGGCAGGGGCGCAGCATCCTCGGTGTGGTGTTGTGTTTTTGTTGTTTTGTTTTTTTCTTTCTACCAGCACATCCATCAAAGTGGGATCCTCGAGAATTGCTCCATGACAGCTGATGGCCTGCTGCATCCGTCGCTGTTTAATGTCCATCGTCACGAGACCGGTTTGTCCTGGGATGTTTAACTCTTTCTGGACGGCTTGACCTCACGCGCTCAAGGCCGTGGTCAGGTTTCAACCTCCCCAGGGATCGTGGTGTGGAGTTTTAGGGGTCTCCCGGGGAGGGGGGAATAACGTGGTAAAGGGGTAGGGGCGCGTTCATTCAGTGAAACAAATGGAAAGAAACCAAAATAGATTTTGATTGGTTTACCAGGAGATGGATGAGTTAAACAAAAACATTATTTTTTTTTAATTTACAAATTTAAAAACAAAACAAAAAGAAAATGAATGAGAATCAGAATTAAAATGTAAAAACGGAGCGTTGAATTTCTAGAACGTCAGTTTAGAAATTTAGTAGTTGATGACTTTAATCAAAATAAACGACGATTTTTCGTTAGTGAGGTTTTAATTATATATTTGTCTGGCGCAATTCTTTGGATTTGCAACACAAGACATCGTGTCCTATTTCCGTAACTCTCATTACTCCGAGTCGATGACGCGGCGGTTTTAGAGAGTGAGAGTGTTTTAAATAACTTTTTAAAAGGTTTTGAGCAAAGAGGAACTATGACACCTAATACTGCATTTCAGGTGCCCATAACTGTAAATAAATGAAAAGTTCGTGATCTGGGGGTCTAGGGTCCTCGTTATGAGGTTTGGGATCTTTGATGTGCGGCTTGGGGTTCTTGTTGTTCTTCGAAATGCGGATGTTCTTTTGGTTTTATATAGGTGCCTAAATTCTTCTATGTAGATTCTAGTTGTTTGATTTTTTTTCATGTCTAAAACTAAAGAATTTGATTTTGATGATTAGCGTCTAATATTGGGTTTGGGGGAAAAAGGGGGGGGGCGGTACCGTTTGCGATCTAGGTACTCCGTGAAGCTGAAGGTCCACGGAAATAACGTTCACTAAAGTAAGATGACCCTTGCGTCCATTGAGTGTCCAAGAGGTCAGACATCCTTAACAATATGTGGTTTGGGCTAGTAGGTGCAGTAGAAACATAATATATTAAGACCTAATAAGATCTATTATAGTTTATTCGTAACGAGCAACAAAGCCCGTCGAAGGACTTTCCACCACCGTTCGGTGGCATGCTGTAACTCCCCTCCAACAGCCGTCTCGACCGGCATACATGTGCAGCACGTCAAAAAAACTATTCCTTATAGTTAAAATAAATAACTCGTAAAAACTGAGATTTTGACTATAAATCCCATCACGCATAACTCAAAATAAAGTCTTGGAAGTAATACAGCACCAAAATTAACTCATTTTGAATGTCCGCGTAAACGTGTTTAATATGATTGGCTGTAGGAGTCATATGTGTTTGAGGGACCAATCGCTATTACAGAAGACCGCACGGATCATAGCCTTTTATTATATAGGATAGGAGATATATAGGATGCTCACTGTTTTGAAATTTAGAGCGTTAGCCTCTAAAAAAAATTGCGACGTAATCCTTCAGTGCACGTTTGTATTTTGGGAATTCCCTCAAAGTTACCTTCAGTGGTGCATGCATTGCGTTATGTTTGCAGATGATTTTTCGTGTAGATTTTAGTTTTGTTTATCTTGATTGCCTGTAACTTGAATAGCAAAGAGCTTTAGGTCCATCTTATATTCATTAACCAAATTCTTGGTTTTTAAAACCATCTCAACGCCCCCAGCCCTCCCCGAATTCTCTCCCACACCCAAACACACTCGCACACACGCTTAGGAACACGAGGGGGGGGGGCGAATCTGTGTTGTGGACTTGATTAGTTTATATGACAAGACACGGCCCCCAGATTGCAAATTTTCGGTCCGCCGTTTTAACAACTCAGTTGACAAAACAAGGAGATAGCTCAGCTTGTGTAAGCCTAGCGGCCCGGCAGAGTTTACAGCAGATGTCTGATCGCTAGATAGTCGTGGACGAGGGGAGGGGGATCTCTCGTGCGATGGGCCGTCTGCGTGGGCTGTTGCTCGCCCCGTGCAGAGTAACGACATGGTAATTTGTGAGTTTCTACGGATAATGATCAGCTAATTTATATTTCCTCGCCAGCAGCAACCCCCTGCCACCGTCAACACCAACAAAAACCTATTTGGATCGTTTCGATGGTTTAATAAACACAAAAAGTAACGTTGGCGAGATGTGGGAGCCGGGACATTGAGCAGGTCTCTTGTTTAAAAGCCCTCGCGACACTGTCGTGTCAGGATGGGATCTTGGAATAGGGGTGGTCCTGGGCTCTGTGTTGCTTCTAGAGTCCAGAAGCTAATTGTTATGGTGTAATGTAACTGGACAACACGAGGTGCTCCCGTCCAGAAAGGAAGAGAGGCCACCCGCCACACTCCCCCCCTCCCCCCACACACACATAAATGACGCTAGCAAGACAGAACAACGTGGATAATTAGGTGCTTGATGAGACCCCCCCCCCACTCCCTTGGTCCCTGTGGAGTAAAGGGTTGGGATAGGATTAGACACCAGGCTGACTACAGACAGCGTTTGACTCCTGGCGTATTTACTGACAATTACTACGACGAAACTAGAATAGTGATTATGTTCGAAAAAGAATTAATTTGGAGGGGGGGGGGAGAAGACTGATAGAGAGTATTTTTGTTCTTGCATGTACTATTGGCCAGGCTTTCTTTCTTTGTTTCTTTCTTTGTTTCTTTGTTTCTTTCTTTCTTTGTTTCTTTGTTTCTTTCTTTCTTTCTTTCTTTCTTTCTTTCTTTCTTTCTTTCTTTCTTTCTTTCTTTCTTTCTTTCGTTCTTTCTTTCTTTCTTTCTTTCTTTCTTTCTTTCTTTCTTTCGTTCTTTCTTTCTTTCTTTCTTTCTTTCTTTCTTTCTTTCTTTTCTTTCTTTACTTGCTTTCTTTCTTTCATTTTTTCTGTTTTTCTGTCTTTCTTTCTTTCATTCATATAATTCCTTTTTCTTACTTCCTGTAATCCTTTCTCTCTTTCCGCCCTTCTTTGTTTCTGTCTTTTTCAACAAGAGAGAAAATTAATATTTTCTTCTGTAAATCAAAATATTTATTAAATATATTTCTAGCTTCAGTGCTAGTGGTACAGATAGTGAACTACGCCTTACGAGGCGTGGCCACTATTAGTGTTACAGATAATGAACTACGCCTTACGAGGCGTGGCCACTATTAGAGGTACAGATAGTGAACTACGCCTTACGGGACGTAACCACTATTACTGGTACAGATAGTAACTACGCCTTACGAGGCGTGGCCACTATTACTGGTACAGATAATGAACTACGCCTTACGAGGCGTGGCCACTATTAGAGGTACAGATAGTGAACTACGCCTTACGGGGCGTAACCACTATTACTGGTACAGATAGTAACTACGCCTTACGAGGCGTGGCCACTATTACTGGTACAGATAGTAACTACGCCTTACGAGGCGTGGCCACTATTAGTGGTACAGATAATGAACTACGCCTTACGGGGCGTAACCACTATTACTGGTACAGATAGTAACTACGCCTTACGAGGCGTGGCTACTATTAGTGGTACAGATAATGAACTACGCCTTACGGGGCGTAACCACTATTAGTGGTACAGATAATGAACTACGCCTTACGAGACGTGGTCACTATTAGTGGTACAGATAATGAACTACGCCTTACGGGGCGTAACCACTATTACTGGTACAGATAGTAACTACGCCTTACGAGGCGTGGCTACTATTAGTGGTACAGACAGGGAACTACGCCTTACGAGACGTGGTCACTATTAACTCTAGAGAACTTCTGACGGATTTTAATTGTATTACTCAACATCTATAATCACTACCGTGACAAAATATAAATTCTAGCATGAAAAGCGAGGAATAATCGAAATATTTTTTTTAAATGCTTGAACCTTAAGCATTCAATCAGTTACCTCAGGGATAAGGTGGTGACGCAGGTGGAGAGGGAAGGGGAGGAAAGGGGGGGCAGGGCTATCAGAGATGAAACAACAAATGCCAGGTGAAATTATGGCCAGATAATGTCGGGTAAGAATAAGTCGTGGGAAAAACGGCTGGACGTGAACATAACAAGTGAGTTGAAGTGAATCGGTCGAACCTAACAAGCCAGTTGAATTGAATTGGTGCAGCATAACAAGCCAATTGAATGGAATTGGTGGAACATAACAAGTTGAATTGAATTGGTGGAACATAACAAGCCGGTTGAATTGAATTGGTGAAACATAACAAGCCGGTTGAATTGAATTGGTGGAACATAACAAGCCAGTTGAATTGAATTGGTGGAACATAACAAGCCAGTTGAATTGAATTGGTGGAACACAACAAGTCAGTTGAACTGAATTGGTGGAACATAACAAGTTGAATTGAATTGGTGGAACATAACAAGCCAGTTGAATTGAATTGGTGGAACATAACAAGTTGAATTGAATTGGTGGAACATAACAAGTTGAATTTAATTGGTGAAACTTAACAAGCCAGTTGAATTAAATTGGTGGAACATAACAAGCCAGTTGAATTGAATTGGTGGAACATAACAAGTTGAATTGAATTGGTGGAACATAACAAGCCAGTTGAATTGAATTGGTGGAACATAACAAGTTGAATTGAATTGGTGGAACATAACAAGTTGATTTGAATTGGTGGAACTTAACAAGCCAGTTGAATTGAATTGGTGGAACATAACAAGCCAGTTGAATTGAATTGGTGGAACATAACAAGTTGAATTGAATTGGTGGAACATAACAAGCCAGTTGAATTGAATTGGTGGAACATAACAAGTTGAATTGAATTTTATGGAACATAACAAGCCAGTTGAATTGAATTGGTGGAACATAACAAGTTGAATAGAATTGGTGGAGCATAACAAGTTGAATTGAATTGGTGGAACATAACAAGCCAGTTGAATTGAATTGGTGGAACATAACAAGCCAGTAGAGAAGTATTTGTGTCGTGGGTCATCTGGAGAGTTAAACCCATTTGTTGGAGGACTAAGGCGAAGAAGTGGGAGGCAAATACACAAAAAAGGGGGGGTTGGTGGACGCTTAACGCCCTTACTGGCCCTGTCGGTCTCCACGGTAACGAACCGCGGGGGACGCGTGCCCTCGCTAGACGGATCGAGTTGTCTTTCTCTTGTCAACTGAGTTCCGGTTCCAGACAAGCGCTCAAGGTATCTGGTTGCTTACACGTGGCGCGAGGGGACCTGCGGGCAATTTTTGGTCAGGACGAAAAAGAATGGTGTCTTTTTGTTTGTTCTGTCAAAGTATGGACCATCTCATTTCCTTCCTCGCCCCCCCACCACTCACCCACTTTTCTTTAACCACCTCATTAACTGGTATCTCCACGTGATTGAATCCCACTAGAGAACGCGAATTCAAGCCCTCATAAACTTGACCAAACAGTTTTACATCAGACAGTGTGACAACATCAGACCGCCAGTGTTCGAGGAAATATCGCCTCCCTCCCCCCTCCCCGCCGAGCTGTAGTTTCTCTTCTAGTATGGGAAGCTGTTCTGTAAATAAGAGTCTTTTTTTTTCTCCGGAATTTCCCATTGGAAGGGCAGTAAAACAAACGGATGAATGAGAAATTTACGTTAGGTCTGGGCCAAACCAACGCGTTTAAATTCTCCCCAGGACCAGCCGGGGCGAACGCGATAGATTGATGGGACGCCGCCCCTGAACATAAACGGGGGGAGACTGGCCAGTAGATGTCTGTTGGGGGGTAATTGGAACCCGATCCCGGCCGCGATACCCTCTGCCTTACCACCTAGCCCCCTGGGAGTCTTAAATCAGCGCGCGGAAATGAAACCTGCCCCGGGAAGGGCGGTAATTAAGAAGGGGACGCCAGTCAAAGCGGTAATTTGTCCGTCCGTGGTGCAAGGAAGAATCGCATTAGCCGTGAAATTGATGGGAAAACACCGAGCCAGCCGCACAACCTATAGCACTAAATCGTGCGGACTTGGGGGGACGGAACGGAAACGGGTTGGCGGATGGGTGGAAGAAAAGGGGATAGGGGGAGAGATCGAGTATCGTGGCAGAAACCACGTCTTCTAAAAGCTGGTGGAGTCTGTTTTTACGGCGCCCGGGAACACAATCGTTGTCATGGTACAAGGCGGGCATTTACAGTTAATTGTGTGTGGAAGGTCCCAAAACGGCAACAACAAAAAAATGTTTGTAATATTTCATCTGCCCTGCTCTGTAAATAAATATTCCAAACGAAATATTCTTATATAGTTGAAATAGATTATGACTTGTGTAACCGAAAGGGCAGTTTGATAGATAAAAGTTGAGCTTTTTTTTTCGGGGGGGGGGTTGGAGGGTGACAGGTAAGGAATGGTAAAGGAGTGGGAGGGAAAGAGTGAGAAAAAGGAGATCAGGATAGAGAGATAGAGTTTCGAAAAGGGAGAGAGATGGAGAAAGTAAGAGAAGCTATCGAATTGTATAGATGCAGCTTGACCCACATTCCCAGTACCAACTCCAGCTCCTCCTGATCACTGACGTAGTCCTGCCAATCTAAATCCCTCCGCTTAAAATACGTCACCCATGAAGTACAATAACTCACATAGGCGGTGACGTGGGGAAAATGGGTGAGCCATAAAGGTTTAAACAAAAGTATTGGGGGGGGGGAGAAATAAAGAAATTAAAATAAAAGACAACTTTAAAAATAAATAAATTACCACACATAGAATAGATAATAAAAAAAAACAGGCAACAATTTTATGAACTTAAGTTCCATTAAAAATTCAAAACCACACCGTTCTAAGTCAAGTTCAAACAATATAGTTTAAGTCAGTGCTTCTCAAACTTTTTAGAATGGCGGACCGGCAGAAATTTTTTCATTGCACCAGGAACCGGTGCACTAATTTCACTGTACTTAAGTGGTAACGAAATGTTATTTATTTTATTTTATCCATTTCTTTTAATCTGCTTATTAACGAAAGATTGACATATTATATAGGGTTAGTATTAATGGTTACAAATAAGGGATTATAATTATATTTTTCTGTCCTTTCTTGATAACTTCTGCGGACTGGCAGCGGATCACCTACGGACCGCACCGGTCCGCGGCCCACCACTTTGAGAAGCACTGGTTTAAGTCATCTCTGTTATTACCTTATGTCCGAAAAAGTTCTCTATAGCATGGGCATCTATTGGTAGGAAGTGGAACATTCAAAGAAATACAATTTCTCGCAATAAAAGTTACAAAATGACAAATTGTTCTTTAAAAATATTCAGAGCTATAGCGAAAAATTAGGGCAAGTTAACGATTAATTTAAATTTAATCGTTAACTTTTGAAAAATTAACGATTAATTAATCATTAATTTAGATTCAAACCAAAAAATTGGAATGTATGGTGTCATAAGTAACATTTATTAAAATACTTGTCGAAAATCGAAAAAACACTGAAATGTCTTCTTTAAGTGTCATCTTTTAACCAACAACGCAAAAAAGACAAGTGTGTTGACATTATTTGTGATGAGCGGGTCTAATTGACAATATAACCAGCCGAGCTGAACAATCGTTCACATAGCTTTAGATTGTCTCAGCTGAAGTTTCTGAAGCACTCCTATTTTGCAACAATAAATCACGCAGTACTTTGTCTCTTCCTAATTCTATTCGGGTGGCTAGTCCTGATATACTGTTAAAAACATCGACTAGGAATCTTGGCTACATTATTTCTGACAACATGTCTACCAAAACTTCATCAATCACATCTGTCGCTCTGTCTACACTGCCATTCGTCAGATCAGATCAGCTCATTCCATCATTATTTAACAGTTAGTGCAACAAAAACTCTAGTCTGTGCTCTTGTTCTAGCTCGTATTGATTATTGCAATTCTCTTCTGTCAGGTGCGCCAAAACAATGCATTGAAAAACTACAGAAATTTCAAAATTCAGCTGCCAGACTAGATCTGAAGGCAAAAAAACATGACCATGTCACTCCGCTACTTTACTCACTTCATTGGCTACCTATACAAGCTCGATATGATTACAAACTGGCAGTTCTCTGTCACAACTTCTTTTCTGACTCAACCCCTTCCTATCTTACTGAAATTCTGTCGGTCTACTCAACCAGTCGTCAGCTACGCTCTTCTGCTGACACACGTATTCTCTCTGTTCCTAAGACACGAACTAAAACTTGTGGCGAAAGGTCCTTCTCTTTTTGTGCAGCCAAACAATGGAAGTCTCTAACATTACACATCCGTAGTATTCCAACTACCAAGTCCTTCAAGACTGCACTTAAGACGCATCTTTTCAAAATGTATTTACAGAATTAATGTAACAACATTTCTTTTAATGAATAACGTAGCTTATGTGTAATGTACTGTCCTTTAAGTTGTTATTATGGTATGAGTGGTTATTTAATTATTATATGTATGTTATGATCTCCATGTAAATCGCTGTGAGCCCGGTTCCTTGCCGGGATACAGCGCTATATAAATCAATTATTATTATTATTATTATTACTGTAGTGGATGTTTGGTTTGCAGGTGATATGTAAGTGAAATGTTAGAGCCATGGTAGCAATGTTCCCTTTAAGCAGCACGGCTTCGCTGATATTTGACCGACGCCGCGCAGGAGCTTAGAATCACCGCGCAGCAAATTTTGTAAAATATTGCACAAAAAATGGACGTTGTGCAACTTTGCACGCGAGTTTTTTTTAAACTTCCGCAGTCATACAAACAATATAACAAACATTTCTTTTGATATCCAGAGAAATAAAACACTGAAAAAATCGAAGAATGGGGTAAATTGCACAACGATAATCTTGTTCTGTATGGTCTCTATAACTCTGTATATCGCCTTTCCATAGTTTACAAAATAATAATAATAATAATTATAAACAATATAATTTGCAATTGTCACGCAAGTAGTGTCTGTCAGTCAGTCCTGACGCTACTAATTTTAGAAAGCAGGGAAAACCAAATAACCGCACCAAAGCATCAAAAGGTGTGCAAATTAAATATGCGCTGTAAAAAAATATTATATGACGTCATTGTTTTTGGGAGCAATAATAAATGAGTAATTATCATGGAATTCCCATGTCAATAAAGTAATTTAAAAAGTCAAACAAAACCTTATAAATTAAGAGAAACGTATACTGATGTAATGAGAATATAAAACTTAAATGCTACCTCACTTTGGTTAGATCTGTACTAGAATATGCATATTATGTATAGGGCCCATTAACCAAAGAAAATATTGATAAACTAGAACAAACAAAAATTTTAAAAAGAGCTGCGCGATTCATAACTGGAGAATATTCAAATTTGACAAGAGTAACACCATTCAAAGGCCGCTCCTGACACCATTAGTTAAATCATTAAACTTAGATACGCTAGAGCAGTGATTCTTAAAGTCGTGTTCCGCGGACAACCCCAGATAGACATAGGGATGAAAATATGCAACAACAAACACATACAAATTCTCGTTATTCCCGTATGGTACTCGAAAGTGGAATGGGTTTCCTCATGAAACATATAAACTCTTTTTAAAAATGAAAAACTAGGTATAAACCATGGATAAGCGTAGGACACTATAATCTGTATAGAACGAGCGTTCACCTTTCATTTCGCCGATAATCACCCAAGACCCCGCACTCACTGTCTCCCCGCCGGTTCTTATTTATTTTTCCTGTTCGTGTGCTGCATGGTCGTGTACGCCAGTGTTTCTCAAAGTGGTGGTCCGCGGACCGGTGCCGGTCCGTGTGCCATCCGCCGCCGGTCCGCAGAAGTTCTCAAAAAAGTACAGAAAAAATTGTAAATGCAGGGAAAATAGTGCACCGGTCCCTTGTGCAATGGAAAAATCCCCGCCGATCCACCATTGTAACAAGTTTTAGAAGCACTGCTGTAGAGGATCTTAGAACAATTAAGTAACAGTGCTGTAGAGTGTACGCCATTGACCCCATTGTCTCATGACATCTTCAGAGTTGAAAAACCCAGAGGCGTTTTCCCGAAGGGCGTCATAGTTTCATCCCCAAGAATAAGTTCCGGCAGTTCGGATATCCGACGACACGTGAATTCGATGCCTGTAAATCGGTGACCCATCAATTCGGCTTAGGACAAAACGACCCCTTCACTTTGGCCCGGACAAATCAGCCTCGACATATCGCGCTCCTGACAAAATTGCTCCGTCAAAAGGGCGCCTCGCGAGATTGCCCCCTCACGAAAGGCGCTTATTGATCTTGTGCCCTTAAGTCGCAGGTCCATTAGACGGGGTCGAATAGTTTGGCCTTAATCGTAAGGGCCTAAGTAATACATGAGGCAAAAGACAACATTATTTTTAGGAAGGATGTTTGAATTGTTCGTAAAATAAAAAATTTAAAAAGTACTTCAAATGATGTCCACTTTCAGATGTAAGTAACGTACGCTGAGTGTCTTAAAGAGTCTTGGAAGAAACTGACATGACATGTTGTAGTTCTAAAGCCTCCTTGACCTTCAATTGTTATAAGGTGTGGGTGGTGGTGTGTTAGGAAACACAAATCTGCCGTAGAAACACGGTATCTGGAGCCTGAATCTAAGGATAAAAGTTGAGCCACCAGCTGTAAGCGTTTGAGACTCGATCACAGCAGAAGTCGCCGATATGCGAGACGGCTGTAGATTAAAACATCTACGGCGCTTAAAATTTGAGTATCTACACATGTACACTTGGAAACTACGCAATGCACACGGCCTCCGATAAATATAAACGTTACTATACAGATCGCTTCCACCTGAAGATAATAATCTAAACTTACCGATTGACTGACTCCGCTATAATTATGTTTATTTTCGTATCGATTTTCGAATATTAATTGCCTTATCCAGTCCAAAATAATAAATATATATTTTATTATAAATATTATTAATATTTATATTAGCCATATCAGCAACATATATTTATGGGTCAGGTATATATAGGGAGGCTTCTTATACTTTGAATTTGAGAACCATTGTTACTCATTGACAAATGTGTCATTTTGAATAATGAATGCTTTCAGCATCCAAATTTCTCTCACGGCAACCGTGACAGGTTATGGTGTGTGTGTGTTTTAACAGCCATTAGCAAGAATTACAGTCATATTTGCCTCCAGATATCGCATTGATTGGTATCGCCTTCCACAACGATTACACGGCAGCACGTTACCCGCACTCAGAATATCGCTAAATGTATTGTTTTCTTTTCATGGCTCCCAATATACACAGTCAACACATTGAATTATACAAGAAAGATACAAAAACATAATTTCGTCTTTTTAAAATGAAAATATATGTCTATATATTGTCCTTTTTACGACGAAAAAAGTAATGTCGAATGCTCAATACCAATGAATGTTTCCCGGAAAATAAAACTGTTATCGACAGTTCAAGAGTTTTGTCTGCATGCTCAGTGACAATGATTTTTTAGTGTTTTTATTTTTAATTTAATTTTATCTTTATTTTGGATTCCAGCCAGAGAGCATTCGATGAACAGTTCACACAGTAACCATAATTATGCACACCCGACTACGTCTGCTAGTCTGTACGTTCGTAGAGGTTAGGACTGTGACTTTAGATCCGGAGTTAATGCTGTGGCTTTTTAGTCTTAGAGCTTATTTATAACCGTTAAAGACCTTTGGCCGAGGTTAAAAACTATTATCCAAAGTTCAATACTTTTTGTTCACATTAAAATACTTTTTCTTGAGTTAAAGAACTTTGTTCAGAGATAAAGACTTTTGTCCGAATTAAATAACTTTGTTCAGAGATAAAGACTTTTGTCCGAATTAAATAACTTTGTTCAGAGATAAAGACTTTTGTCCGAATTAAATAACTTTGTTCAGAGATAAAGACTTTTGTCCGAATTAAATAACTTTGTTCAGAGATAAAGACTTTTGTCCGAATTAAATAACTTTGTTCAGAGATAAAGACTTTTGTCCGAATTAAATAACTTTGTTCAGAGATAAAGACTTTTGTCCGAATTAAATAACTTTGTTCAGAGATAAAGACTTTTGTCCGAATTAAATAACTTTGTTCAGAGATAAAGACTTTTGTCCGAATTAAATAACTTTGTTCAGAGATAAAGACTTTTGTCCGAATTAAATAACTTTGTTCAGAGATAAAGACTTTTGTCCGAATTAAAGAACTTTGTCCAGAGTTAAAGACTTTCGTCCGGATTTAAAGACTTTGTACGGAGTTAAAGACTTTTCCCAAGAGTTAAATACTGAATCCGATTTTCATGACCTAGTTATTAAAGCCCTCGTTTGGCCGCCCCAACCTCCTCACCTAACCACCCTACCCCTGCAGTGCCATGAATCATGAAAGCTTTGATTTAAGTGTTGCTTATTGTTAGAGTTTTTTTTGGGGAAACCCTATTTTTATGTACACCTTTCCATCTGTTGGTGTTATGACAACCAGTGCTCTTACCTCAGACGGATTTTGCTAGCGCGCACTTTGCATACAAACCTCCCCGACACGTGCATGTCTTGTCTATACACCGCACCCGCACGTGCAGCGCGAAACATAAAGAACGCGACTGCGCTGCTTGTTGGTGTAGCAGGAGTTTTCTCTTTGTGCCGACTGGAAACATTGGTCCGGATCTTGACTGGGGCGTAACATTGAATGCGCAAAATATTGTCTTTTGTTTGTATTGAGGGGGAGATTTATGTAAACGCACATGCACAATTTGTTTGGAAGCAGATTTGAATATTTTAATCTCTTCTTTTGCAAGGCAGATGGTTTGTAGAATGTCGTCATAGTTGTATAACGTTTGGGCCGTAGAACAAATCATAATTGAAAACAGAAGATTTAGTTATTGATTTTTATGTTCCAACAACTTTAACAAATTAACGTGTGTGTTTTGTTTGTTTGTTTTTTTTGTTGTTTTTTTTAAATATAATTTTTTTTTAAGTTCCACATTTTAAAACTTCTTAAAAGAAAATTAAAATTAAAATATGTTTAAACATTCAACTTTGACTTAGATTTTTTAAATTTTAATCCATGAAGCTAATTGGATTACAAAAATCTAATGTCAATTTTATTGGCACATGTGCTAGCAGAGCCGTCTTTACACCATTTTGGGCCCCCGGGCTAAGAAATAGTGTTGGACCACTGAGCAAAAAATGAGTGACCCCCCCCTTCGCAGGAATAAAAAATAAATAAACATAATATATATAAATAAACATATTACCATGGGGCCCCTATGCTCGTGGGCCCCTATGCTCGTGGGCTCCCGGGCAAATGCCCAACGGGCCTATGCGTTAAGACGGCCCTGTATGCTAGTAACCTGTCTGCTTTCATGTTAGATAACGGACGATATTATTGGTAGTCGGGGAGATTATTTCACTTTATAGCCGGGATGAGAGTAAAGTACATCAATGTTCTAAGTGCATGGAGTGGCACTTCAAGTCTTCCTAAAGATGTTAACACGTGCCGCCCTTACAGCTGTCTCAAGCTTCCAATTAAAAAAATAACAATGAACTTTATTTTTTTAAATTAAACCAAAGATTAATTGGCAACAAAAAGCAACAATAGCGTTACCCCCAAACTTGTCTAGGTAAAAAAAAATGTGCTTGCTTGTGTTTTTTGTTGTTGTTTTTTTGTCTATATCAATACTTTTTTTTAAAGGAACAAAAAAACTTATTAACAATGCCATAAGCCGTATGTTAATCAAACAGCAGGCATTAAGCACGGTTTCTCATTTCAACAATCTGTTTGCGAATAATCAGCACACTCCGCACGCCACAGCGGTAATCCTGCCACGTTCTAGAGATGTGCTATCGCCAGATGCTACAATGAGCTCTTTTTTTTTCCCTTCCCTTTTCTACTAAAATGAAACAAATACATTTGCGCACCATTTAACCGGTTTGCCTTTTCCAAGCCCGTCGCGAGGAACCCACTGCCGCACGCCGCACCAGCGGTTGACACTCGCCGTGTCCTCGTAATGGACTAGGAAACAAGATCGGGCGAGAGCCCCGGATTAAACAAACGAGTGTCATAAATGACACATGACGACAACCTATTCTAAATGGCTGGCGTGACGATCAATTATTTTATTTCCTTTTTTTCTAGACACTCAATCGCTATTGGAATTGACGCCCAGCCATACGGAGTGAGTTCTTGGTGTGTTGTCAATTGGTGGATAAATACATGCCGTACATTCATGAACGTGTCTCTTCTAACCACACTTTTTCAAAATGTTTCTTTGAAATTAGTCTGTAAATGACAGACATAAGTGCACGGCAGCCTGAATATTTAATAATTTTTTTCCCATTTTATTAATTGTTTTTTTTAAATTTACATTTACCGTACATACTCGTTCAATATGGTACAAATTTAAAAAAAAACTACAATCTAAATCGGTCATTATGATTGTTTACTTTGTACAACATATCTTGGTCTTTGTGCTCTTTGTTAGGCAAGAGTTACAGGTATTTAAAAAAAAATTGTTTGGTAAACAGTGGCGAAAGCGCGAACATTAAAATTCGTCGTTGAAAACAAAATTTGTAAAACAATTAATAAAAAAATCACAAAAGTAAAAAAAATATGATTAAATAAGGTAAGTGTGGATGTTTAATAATATTTTATAGCTTCTGGTAGAGCAGTCGAATCTTCTAGAATGTAGAAAAGTACCTTGATGATCTACAATAATAACACTGATATTCAATGTTCATGCAGAAATCACCTATGACCCGCTCATAAGCCGACCCCCTAACTTTTTCTCAAGAAAAGGTCAGCTTTAGAACGAGTATATACTGTAATTTAATTTTAAAAAATTTAATGTTAAAGAGGTGTATAAATTATTATTTTTATTATTAAATATATTATAATGTAACTAATTTATATATTTACTAGGGCTGGAACTGATTAAAAGATTTTTGTTCGATTAATCTGTAAAAATAATTAATCGATTAATTAACGATGAGTTATATTTTATATAACGAATATATAGATCCCGTTAAGTCGCAATTATTATTTCGTGAAATCAGTTCGGTCGCGGTAATTCCAAGGCTCCCAAATCTTGTGACGTAACATAGCTAATTCGTTCTACTGTTCAAGACATAAGGAATAAAAACCTTATTGTTTACGTATGCACATCTAAATAAATAATAATAATACGAGGGAAAAGTATGAAGTATCAAAAAATATAAAATAATTAATAAATTGAAGAAAAAAAATTATTATACAAATTTTCTTAAACTATACAGTTTATATCAGGATACCACAATAGTTGCTGAAATAAAAAAAGGGCAGACTGCGCTGGGCAGGACACCTAGAAAGAATGTCAAATGATAGAGGAGTAAAGAGGGTACACCACCAAAACCCCAGAGGAAAACTGCTCAAGGGAAGACCTAGGCTTAGATGGATGGATGACTTAGAGAAAGATCTACAACAACTGGGCATCCAATTTTGGAGAAGACAGGCATTGATTAGGACTGAGTGGAAATAGGTCGTGAGGCAGCCCCAAAACCTACATGGGCTTTAGCGCCGCAGGGATGGATGGATAAACATTTTCTTAAATTTTAATCGAATTTTAATCGATTAAATTAATTTTAATCGATTAAAAATTTTAACGATTAATTCATTAATTAATCGATAATTTCCGCAGCCCTACTTTTTTACTTATTAGATACGACCCGCAGCTTAGCATACGCCGCAGACTCTCTCATAGACAGTGCAAAGAAAGGGGGTGGAGGAAGAACGGACACAAATAGCAGCACGAAGAAATGAAAACAACGTGAGTGAATTTCGGGTTGGGTGATCGCCGACGCATTGTTGGTCTCGAGACATGCGCACTGCGGTTGTTATTACTGCCCCCCCGGGCCCCACCCTTTACTACCATCGCTTGCCAGCCATAAACTGTGATTGGTCGACCCTAGCAAGGGTCATTCGTCATGCTTATTTGCACACGTCGTGTGCTTGTCCAGGTGAATTATATATATAGATAAGACGGGGGAAAAGGGGGTGTGGTTACTTATTTGTACTGTTTTGATGGTATGGCTGGTTTTACTCTAAGGGAAATTACACGAAATGTAGTATCTCTTTTATATCCGACGACACGCATAAAATAATTTAAAAACGAAAAAATAAACCGGGGAGATGGCAGAAGGAAGGGGGGGGGGTTGGAGGGGGGCTGGTGTCACTCGTATAGTGAGCCCCGTGGAAGCAGATGATGCTCATGCTGAATGACGACCCGGGCAGCTTTAATCGTGGCGACAACATGTGACACAATTAGATCTGCCGTTGGTCCCCAACCGACATAGTGTTTGTCATAGTAAGCGGGTGGCAGCGCCACCACCCACCCACCCACCCCCACCCCACACACACACACACACACACACGCAACCAGCCCCCCACAGCAGACGGCCTGTCACCTCGGCACCGGGGTAATTTGATTTGTGAGGACATAGAATTGATTGAAAGGGCGTCGGGCGGTGACACATTTCGGCGATAACAAACCCAGGGGCGAATCCCATAAACGACGGCAGTTGAGCTCTCATAAGTCTGGGGTTTTAATTTATCGCACCGTGGCCTACAGTCGGGCATTTCTTTTCGGTCAAGTTATTTATTATCCATTACAGCTGATTTAAAATGGAAACTCAATAAATATCAAGAAAAGTAATTTAGAAACGAATTATTCCAATAAATAAATAAATAAATAAAAACACCAGACTTATTGGGAAATTCTATCATTCGGGACGGAATACATATTGAAGTTTGGATGGTGTCTCGAAATGTCCTCTCGACTCTCATGAAACGTAGTAGACACTCTCATGAAACCTAATCTTGATTCTCGTGAAATGATTCTTCACTCTCGTCAAACGCAGTCTCCACTCTCGTGAAACGTATCTCCACTCTCTTGCCTCCAACAGTACCTCGAAGTCAATGCACACGGCCGACTTCGAATTCCGGTTTAAGTGAAATTCAATAGGTGCAAGAATTACTTCTCCATTTCTCATTCTGTTTATATAGGCCTTGTCATAATATGGCGGAAGTCTTTAATGGAAATATACGGGTCTTTTTGGGGGACAAATTTCATAAAAATTTAATAAAAGATGCGAGTCAATATGTAAATGTAGGTATATTGAGAAGGAATTATCTTATCAGCTTTGTTAATTTAAGACAGCTTATTGGACTTGAACAAGAAAAAAAACAGTTTCGTAATTTTATTATGCTAATAATTTTGAGAACTTATTGATACGACTTTATTTATGCTTCAAAACATTGTTCGAGTAAACTGTAATCTAAAAATAGAGCATTACTCAATGAGTTATGACGTTTTCCTGTTTTAGAAATGACAAGCCCCATTGCCATCGGCAGGTGTGTTCTCTTGGGTATCGTCGTAAAACGTCAAGAAAACAAGAGTAAATTTCACCAACCTTCCCCCACGCCAAAACATTTGTCCAATAGGATTGCAAATTTCCAATCTCTATCTAAAACAATATATTTGTGGACTGAAGCCGCCCCTGAAAGAAATGTCCTTTATATATATTTTTTTATTTTAAGGTATCGGTTAGCTCTTAAATTGATCGATATCTCGCCGCTTGTCATTACAATCATTTCGACATGACGGCGAGCGCGTTGTTTTGAAATGCATTCAAGTGCGAAGCGGTGCAGCGTTCACGTGCGAAAAGGTGCAGCGCTTGACGTGTTTTCGCGCACATTACGAGCTGATTTACGTCAAGTTTTTTTGTTTTTGTTTTTTTTAATCGTCCATCCTCCATTCTTTGTATTAATGTTGAATAATATTAACCGGCATGGTGGTCTAATGACAGAGGAGACTTAAAAGTAGGGGTGTACCGGATTTCGGCTCCGGCTCCGACAAATCCAGAATCCGGCCATTTTTACGAATCCATCTCCGGCCCCGGCTTCGACGTGATTTTACTTTATACGTACGGCCAAATCAGTCCGGTAACCCTTACTTTGAAGTGAGTTTCATTTAATGTGACCTGCCAAACATTGGTATGCGGCTTTGTTTTGTCGGGGACACGATCATTAGGCGAAGACGTGTCAAAAGCTTGATGGTCTTTTGGAAATAGTTGGGACACGTTGAAAACGAACAGGCAACAACAAAAATGCAGTTCCTTGAGGAAATTATATGGGTAGGGAGAATTTGGATAAAGAGAGAAGGATCCCTAAAATGTGGGGGTGCGTTGGGATTACTTGGGATACACGTGCAACTGTTTTTAGAATCGTTGAGACTTGAAAAACAGCGCCTCAACCCGTGCTCAATTCTGAATTATGTTTGATTCCTAACAATGGGCTAAGCCATCAGAAACTTCGGAAATTACCCCCCCCCCACTTTTGAAACCTCCCGTGTCATCCCCGAGTTATACATTACACGCGTTCTGTGTACATGACAAGTTCTACATGACTCACGCTTTGTTCACATAACCAGCTCTACGTGACATACACTCTGTGTCCATGACCAGCTCTACATGAGACACCTCCCCAGGTCCACCATCTTCTGACACCCAGCTAGTTAGCTCTCTACGGAAACCTCAGCATTTATAACCATGAGAAAATGTTTGACCAGGACTTGCCCTCCCCTCCCCCCTCTCCCCACAGCCACCCGCAGCCCACCACTCTTTCCTTCAAACCCTCATGGATCCAACTCAGCCAGACCATCGATCACAAACAAATTTCACCAGGCTTGATTGCCATCGCCATTGTAACCCAAATGGCTCGGAGAATTGGCGCCTCTTCACCTTTACTCCCCAACCGCCTCCGACCCCCGCCCTACCCGCCCGGCATCGGGTTGCCCGTATCTGGAGTGCCAAGCGCCGAGCTGTTGTTGTTCACGCATGGGCCACTCCAGTGAGTCCGGCACCGGGAAATGTTTGATGAAAGAGTGCGTGACAATCGCCAGGCATTTGTCACGGGAAATTATTCACCTAATTGCGATAGATGGGATTTTTATGTGCTGATTACCTCACAGGGCGCCATCCATCTGGTGGTGCGACCACGCCCCAATTCACTCGGGGGAGGGGGGGGCGAGTTTTTTCTTTCTTTTTTTTCGCATGGACAAGGGTGAAGTGAGGGGGAGTGTGTTGATCGGTGGTGCCCTGAACGGAATGAGGAAAGTCTTGCTTGTCTCATATCTCGATATTGGAATTTAACATCATTGATTACTGAGAAGTTTCTCCTCCACATTGTTTATAGAATCGTGACTTTACAACACTCGGGGTAGACCAATCTGTTATCTATAGTTTTATAATATGTTAAATACGATTTTAAAATTCGGCTTTCGTGAATAGGACAACATATATGCTACGTTAAGCGAGAAGCAAGGCATGGGAATGTGGATTTCAAGACCAGATCATTTTAAAATTATATTTAATTGTTGAAGAAGAGATGACGCCAACAATTATTAGACACGAGTTGACTTAAAGTCCGCCCACAATGGAAAAGAATCAAAGATTGTAGTGTGCTGGTAATGAACAAGTTAGTCAGATGTCCGAGATATTACTGGTAGTCACAACAGTCGTCCAGCCCAGTAGGACATCGAACCACTACACTGCCCGCTGACTACGCCTCTGAATCGATGACAGTGTACATTTTGGTCTCGATAGTTATTTAAGGATTTTTTTTAAACACTCGGACGGAAATAGAAATAGATTTACCTTAGAGATTTCGTTGAAATCGTTGTTAATAATAGTGCGGATGCACGTTAATTGGGAGTTCATTGTTATTTTAACAAGCAGTCAGAGATAAACGTCCCGGGGTTCAACGCGACGCCAATGAGATGCCACTGGAGACAAGCAGCAGTTTATGTGTCTCAAACAAGACATAAGCGGTGGTATTGAGGGTTTAGTGGGGGGGGGGTAGGGGCAATGCATTATAGTGTGATTCTCACCGCACTCCATGATACAGTGGGGACTGCATTCAGGTTAAAGAAACAATACTGCTGTTACTTAAGGCCACTTGACCGACTTTTTAATGTCCGTGTTTCTCGTCCCTTGTAGGCATTCAACGATTCCAATGTAATTTCATTCACTGCTATATAGTGGTCCTAGAATTCACGTGGTATCAGCAGTTCAGAGGGCTTAAATACATTAAGCCTCAATGAAATCAACAGGTGTTTCTGGACTGCTATTAATGGCGCTCAGAAATAAAGAAACTCTTAATTTGTGGTGTTTTATTTTGTTCAGGGCATCAAGATTTCAACACTTGAACACTCAGGGGAAAAAATGTGAATGTTTTTTAACTAGGAGCCATAAAAATGCTAGCAGGTTCATTCCAGGTCATGCTGTTATTAGCAAGTCACGTGATGTGAGAAATTAAAAACGAAAACGATTGTTATTTTCAACAGTTTTTATTCATATAAAAAAATGAAGCAAATTTAAAACAGAACAAAACAACAGATCATTAAATTTAAATAAAACTCGGCAATCATCGGAGGCTGGCGATATAAACGAAATGGGAGGAAGGAGGGAGGGAAAGAGTGAATGGAGAATCACATTATGAGGATGGAGGCCATTGTCGTGACATGAGGTATGGTGAAAGGGGTCGGGCGTTAGGAAAACAACAGCAGGAGAAGAAGCACTCCGTACTGGAAGGTCACTCTAAGAAAACACAATTGAAATGAGGTGCCGTTGCGTCTAAATGACGTGTTACAAAAACGCGTTTTCACTGAAGCACAAGGCCTTTCTAATCTGTTTTATGACCGCTCAATCATTCGCCTTCATAACTCAAAAAACCCGAACCATGATAAATTGCAGCCACGCGGGTTCGCGCATAGAATTATTTGCCTTCAGCTGTCTCAGAAGTCAGTCGTATTGGCTTGAGAAAATGAGATTTTGAACTGCGAGCGAGGGGTGGGGTAGAAAGCCCCCCAGCGCCCCCCTTACCCCTCCCCCAAGATGGAGAGAGAAATAAAAAAAAAGAATTTCATGAAAGCTGGGAAGCTTGAGGCAGATGTGCTGGCAGAAATGACCTTACCATTATGAAATATGTGAGTTTGATTAACTGGGGTTTTTGACCAGGGGTCGGATAGGAGAGAAGAGTTAACAGAGAGGAGGTTGTTGTTAAAAGGATGTTTGGCTTAAGCACAAGGAGGTTAAGTGTTGGCTGCGATAATGGAATATTTAGCGGCGTGTGCATTTTTGTACAGGGTCTGTACATTGTTGAATAACATTTGAAATTCCATTTCTTCGATTTAAACTTTGTTGAATACTGGCTTCTATACATTGTAATTTATAGATTGTGCGTTGTTGAACACTAGTTATTACATTTTTGTACATTAGTTTTAACAGTATGTTATACTTGCTTTTCAATTGTTATATTCTGACTTACATAACATTTTATTCAGAATTTCATTTCAATATTTGGGGAAAAAAATATTGATCCCAAATTTATTTTCATACAAAATGACATTTGAATATCATGATCGTTCATTGACAACTGTCACTGACAACTGTCACGGACAACTACCACTGAAATCTGTCATTGACATCCGGAACTGCCGTGACCGCGTACGGATCCAGCAGTAGCACCGCCAGCTGAATGGACCCAATACTGTATACGTGGTCATAAGAGCAGACCTACACATGTCATCACCCTGTTTTTCTTCACTCCCTCCACCCGACCATTGTCTCGTCCACCAACACATTCGAGTTGTATTTCTTTTCTCGCCATCTCTGACTCCTAGTTCCTCACCCCTCCCCTTTTTTTTTCCTTTTAATTTTTGTCTGACCCTTGACACGCCATTCTAGACCTGCTGAAAGTAAAAGGCCCTGTCAAAAAATTGAGCGACTTTCGGAGACGGAGAAGGAAAAAAAAATTCTAATAACCTCGGATCAAAATAAAGGCGGAAAAACTCTCGCTGCCCATTCTTTGAACGGTTTGGATGACCTCCCCTAATCCCAAGATGGAGGGTCCGGGCTGGTAATGACGGGCACTGGGATTTGCATCTAAATTCAAGACATCCATCAGGGCTCGAGACGGTGTCGTGGAAAATGAACAGCGCCTTTGCAAGTGCTTTATCTCCCGACCAACCGGCGCCCCCTCCCCCCGCCGCCCCTCAGCACCGACTCCAACCCCCCGTTCGGGCTCGCGGTGGGAAATGACAAGTACGATATGGAGACTGCGAATATTTTCAGGAAACGATGCCTTGCAACGATGTTTGATTATTCAGGTGCACTTCAGAAAATGAAAACTTGATTGGATTAGACACGATGCTAATACTCTTACAGTGACACTAGTTATACTGTTGGTAATTTTCTAGGGGTGGTGGCCTACTGGTCAGTTGTCAGTGGCTGGTGTGGTGGCCTACTGGTCTGTTGTCAGTGGCTGGTGTGGTGGCCTACTGGTCAGTTGTCAGTGGCTGGTGTGGTGGCCTACTGGTCTGTTGTCAGTGGCTGGTGTGGTGGCCTACTGGTCTGTTGTCAGTGGCTGGTGTGGTTGCCTACTGGTCAGTTGTCAGTGGTTGAGTGTGGTTTGTTGAATGCTGGAGTCATTGGCTATTGATTTGGCCTGAGTGTTGGAATTGTGTAAGTGGCTGGTTTTAGGCTGAAGAGGTGCATAGGTGGTAAACTTATATAGAGGTGCATTGTGCATGGGTGGTAAACTTATATATAGAGGTGCATTGTGCATGGGTGGTAAACTTATATATAGAGGTGCATTGTGCATGGGTGGTAAACTTATATAGAGGGGCATGAATAGTAAACTTATATAGAGGTGCATATGTGGTAAACTTATATAGAGGTGCATATGTGGTAAACTTATATAGAGGTGCATATGTGGTAAACTTATATAGAGGTGCATATGTGGTACACTTATATAGAGGGGCATGGGTAGTAAACTTATATAGAGGTGCATATGTGGTAAACTTATATAGAGGTGCATTGGTGGTAAACTTATATAGAGGTGCATTGGTGGTAAACTTATATAGAGGTGCATATGTGGTAAACTTATATAGAGGTGCATATGTGGTAAACTTATATAGAGGGGCATGGGTAGTAAACTTATATAGAGGTGCATATGTGGTAAACTTATATAGAGGTGCATATGTGGTAAACTTATATAGAGGTGCATATGTGGTAAACTTATATAGAGGGGCATGGGTAGTAAACTTATATAGAGGTGCATATGTGGTAAACTTATATAGAGGTGCATATGTGGTAAACTTATATAGAGGTGCATATGTGGTAAACTTATATAGAGGTGCATATGTGGTAAACTTATATAGAGGGGCATGGGTAGTAAACTTATATAGAGGTGCATTGGTGGTAAACTTATATAGAGGGGCATGGGTAGTAAACTTATATAGAGGTGCATATGTAGTAAACTTATATAGAGGGACATGGGTAGTAAACTTATATAGAGGGACATGGGTAGTAAACTTATATAGAGGTGCATATGTGGTAAACTTATATAGAGGGGCATGGGTAGTAAACTTATATAGAGGGACATGGGTAGTAAACTTATATAGAGGGGCATGGGTAGTAAACTTATATAGAGGGGCATGGGTAGTAAACTTATATAGAGGGACATGGGTAGTAAACTTATATAGAGGTGCATATGTGGTAAACTTATATAGAGGGGCATGGGTAGTAAACTTATATAGAGGGGCATGGGTAGTAAACTTATATAGAGGGGCATGGGTAGTAAACTTATATAGAGGGGCATGGGTAGTAAACTTATATAGAGGGGCATGGGTAGTAAACTTATATAGAGGGGCATGGGTAGTAAACTTATATAGAGGGGCATTGTGCATGGGTGGTAAACTTATATAGAGGGGCATGGGTAGTAAACTTATATAGAGGTGCATATGTGGTAAACTTATATAGAGGTGCATATGTGGTAAACTTATATAGAGGTGCATTGTGCATGGGTGGTAAACTTGTATAGAGGTGCATAGGTGGTAAACTTATATAGAGGTGCATTGTGCATGGGTGGTAAACTTGTATAGAGGTGCATAGGTGGTAAACTTATATAGAGGTGCATATGTGGTAAACTTATATAGAGGTGCATATGTGGTAAACTTATATAGAGGTGCATATGTGGTAAACTTATATAGAGGTGCATATGTGGTAAACTTATATAGAGGGGCATGGGTAGTAAACTTATATAGAGGTGCATATGTGGTAAACTTATATAGAGGTGCATATGTGGTAAACTTATATAGAGGGGCATGGGTAGTAAACTTATATAGAGGTGCATATGTGGTAAACTTATATAGAGGTGCATATGTGGTAAACTTATATAGAGGTGCATATGTGGTAAACTTATATAGAGGTGCATATGTGGTAAACTTATATAGAGGTGCATATGTGGTAAACTTATATAGAGGGGCATGGGTAGTAAACTTATATAGAGGTGCATTGGTGGTAAACTTATATAGAGGTGCATTGGTGGTAAACTTATATAGAGGTGCATTGGTGGTAAACTTATATAGAGGGGCATGGGTAGTAAACTTATATAGAGGTGCATATGTGGTAAACTTATATAGAGGTGCATATGTGGTAAACTTATATAGAGGTGCATAGGTGGTAAACTTATATAGAGGTGCATATGTGGTAAACTTATATAGAGGTGCATAGGTGGTAAACTTATATAGAGGTGCATTGTGCATGGGTGGTAAACTTATATATAGAGGTGCATTGTGCATGGGTGGTAAACTTATATATAGAGGTGCATTGTGCATGGGTGGTAAACTTATATATAGAGGTGCATTGTGCATGGGTGGTAAACTTATATAGAGGGGCATGGGTAGTAAACTTATATAGAGGTGCATATGTGGTAAACTTATATAGAGGTGCATATGTGGTAAACTTATATAGAGGTGCATATGTGGTAAACTTATATAGAGGGGCATGGGTAGTAAACTTATATAGAGGTGCATTGGTGGTAAACTTATATAGAGGTGCATTGTGCATGGGTGGTAAACTTATATAGAGGTGCATATGTGGTAAAATTATATAGAGGGGCATGGGTAGTAAACTTATATAGAGGTGCATATGTGGTAAACTTATATAGAGGTGCATATGTGGTAAACTTATATAGAGGGGCATGGGTAGTAAACTTATATAGAGGTGCATATGTGATAAACTTATATAGAGGTGCATATGTGGTAAACTTATATAGAGGTGCATATGTGGTAAACTTATATAGAGGTGCATATGTGGTAAACTTATATAGAGGTGCATATGTGGTAAACTTATATAGAGGTGCATATGTGGTAAACTTATATAGAGGGGCATGGGTAGTAAACTTATATAGAGGTGCATATGTGATAAACTTATATAGAGGTGCATATGTGGTAAACTTATATAGAGGTGCATATGTGGTAAACTTATATAGAGGTGCATATGTGGTAAACTTATATAGAGGTGCATATGTGGTAAACTTATATAGAGGTGCATATGTGGTAAACTTATATAGAGGGGCATGGGTAGTAAACTTATATAGAGGTGCATATGTGGTAAACTTATATAGAGGTGCATTGGTGGTAAACTTATATAGAGGTGCATTGGTGGTAAACTTATATAGAGGTGCATAGGTGGTAAACTTATATAGAGGTGCATTGTGCATGGGTGGTAAACTTATATATAGAGGTGCATTGTGCATGGGTGGTAAACTTATATATAGAGGTGCATTGTGCATGGGTGGTAAACTTATATAGAGGGGCATGGGTAGTAAACTTATATAGAGGTGCATATGTGGTAAACTTGTATAGAGGTGCATATGTGGTAAACTTATATAGAGGTACATATGTGGTAAACTTATATAGAGGTGCATATGTGGTAAACTTATATAGAGGGGCATGGGTAGTAAACTTATATAGAGGTGCATATGTGGTAAACTTATATAGAGGTGCATATGTGGTAAACTTATATAGAGGTGCATATGTGGTAAACTTATATAGAGGTGCATATGTGGTAAACTTATATAGAGGGGCATTGGTGGTAAACTTATATAGAGGTGCATATGTGGTAAACGTATATAGAGGTGCATATGTGGTAAACTTATATAGAGGTGCATATGTGGTAAACTTATATAGAGGGGCATGGGTAGTAAACTTATATAGAGGTGCATTGGTGGTAAACTTATATAGAGGTGCATTGTGCATGGGTGGTAAACTTGTATAGAGGTGCATTGGTGGTAAACTTATATAGAGGTGCATGGGTAGTTAACTTATATAGAGGTGCATGTGTGGTAAACTTATATAGAGTTGCATTGTGCATGGGTGGTTAACTTATATAGAGGTGCATTGGTGGTAAACTTATATAGAGGTGCATTGTGCATGGGTGGTTAACTTATATAGAGGTGCATTGGTGGTAAACTTATATAGAGGTGCATTGTGCATGGGTGGTTAACTTATATAGAGGTGCATTGGTGGTAAACTTATATAGAGGTGCATTGTGCATGGGTGGTTAACTTATATAGAGGTGCATTGGTGGTAAACTTATATAGAGGTGCATGGGTAGTTAACTTATATAGAGGTGCATGTGTGGTAAACTTATATAGAGGTGCATGGGTAGTTAACTTATATAGAGGTTCATTGGTGGTAAACTTATATAGAGGTGCATTGGTGGTAAACTTATATAGAGGTGCATTGTGCATGGGTGGTAAACTTGTATAGAGGTGCATTGGTGGTAAACTTATATAGAGGTGCATGGGTAGTTAACTTATATAGAGGTGCATGTGTGGTAAACTTATATAGAGTTGCATTGTGCATGGGTGGTTAACTTATATAGAAGTGCATTGTGCATGGGTGGTTAACTTATATAGAGGTGCATGTGTGGTAAACTTATATAGAGGTGCATTGTGCATCGTTGGTTAACTTATATAGAGGTGTATGGTGCATTGGTGGTAAACTTGTATAGAGGTGCATTGGTGGTAACTTATATAGAGGTGCATATGTGGTAAACTTATATAGAGTTGCATTGTGCATGTGTGGTAAACTTGTATAGAGGTGCATATGTGGTAAACTTATATAGAGTTGCATTGTGCATGGGTGGTAAACTTGTATAGAGGTGCATTGGTGGTAAACTTATATAGAGGTGCATATGTGGTAAACTTATATAGAGGTGCATGGGTGGTAAACTTATATAGAGGTGCATTGTGCATGGGTGGTAAACTTGTATAGAGGTGCATTGGTGGTAACTTATATAGAGGTGCATTGTGCATCGGTGGTTAACTTATATAGAGGTGCATGGGTGGTAAACTTATATAGAGGTGCATCGGTGGTTAACTTATATAGAGGTGCATGGGTGGTAAACTTACATAGAGGTGCATGGGTGGTTAACTTATATAGAGGTGCATGGGTGGTAAACTTATATAGAGGTGCATTGGTGGTAAACTTATATAGAGGTGCATGTGTGGTAAACTTATATAGAGGTGCATGGGTGGTAAACTTACATAGAGGTTCATTGTGCATGGGTGGTAAACTTATATAGAGGTGCATTGTGCATGGGTGGTTAACTTATATAGAGGTGCATGGTCGGTAAACTTATATAGAGTTGCATAGGTGGTAAACTTACATAGATGTGCATTGTGCATGGGTGGTAAACTTATATAGAGGTGCATTGTGCATGGGTGGTTAAATTATATAGATGTGCATTGTGCATGGGTGGTAAACTTATATAGAGGTGCATTGTGCATGGGTAGTTAACTTATATAGAGTTGCATATGTGGTAAACTTATATAGAGTTGCAAGTGTGATAAACTTAAATAGAGGAGCATGGGTGGTAAACTTATATAGAGGGGCATGGGTGATAGTATGAAAGTGTTCTTGTTTAGCCATATCAGATGTCTGTTAACCTATTATTAGACTGTCACTGCCGCCAGCGTCTCTGTCACTTCATGTCCCCCGGATGTGGTCCGCAACCTCACAACGCTTATCATCATGGGGTGCGGGTCACCCCTTGGGAAGCTGAGCCACAGAGGAATAAATTGGCTGGGCGCGCCGAGAAGAATACATGACGTCTCTTCCGGTTATTGTTTGCATTTGTCTCCCTTCTCACGATGACAACTCCCACTGCCCCTATAAACCTTATCACTGCCCCCACCCCACCCCTATAAACCTTATCACTGCCCCACCCCACCCCTATAAACCTTATCACTGCCCCCCTCCCCCAACAACAAGACTTTCAAAAGTATTTACGCCAGCGGTTATCTTCTCATAAGGTCAAGGAAAATCGGTTGTTGTTAGATGTTAGATGTTATAACGGCTGTTATAAAATTTTTCCCTTAGATATCTTCTATGTCAAAGAATTGACACATGATTTGGGTAATATTTAATTTGTTGTTTAACATGTTGTCAAAACCTATTTCCTAGTCACTCCCCATTTACTGTTTCATTGGATTGTATTTCTTACAACGGAAAACATATTTGCACTCAAATAATGCCGTCCCCACCCCACACTTGAGTCTCCCCTCGAAATAATCTCGATTCTTTTTTCCCCTTGGCTTTTATTGAATCTTATTAAGAATAATCATGCAAATACAAACATGATATGGACGTGAAGGCTTACGACAGAGATGCCAGCGGCAGATCAGAGAGTATATGAAAATTCAAACCGATCAGTGATGTAATCTTTATCAGTGACGTCATCGGCTTTCAACAACGCATAGCATGCAGAATGTTTTTTTGTGTGTGCACCGTATTCTTGATTAAGTGAGTGCTGTACAAATTTACGAAAGCTCCGCATCTTTCCGTGAAATGTAATATGCAAGTTTGAGTGTTTCAGAAACGGTCTTTGCCGTAACACGAGAGACGGTTGTAGGGGAGGAGGTCTACAGGTTTTAAAATGACGAAGTAAAGTGAAGGAAAGAGCCGAGGATCAACCAAGAAACACTTTTTTTTTCGTTATGCCAATCATCGCAAGCGAGTAGCGAGAGTATCGAGTTGTAAGCAATCACTGTTGTCGTGTAATGAAACTGCTACCGCGGTAGTGTATCTAATGTTGCGCGACGCGACGCCTTTTCTCAACGGGACAGGTGCTTTTATTATAAAAGCTCATATTACCAATACCTGACTCGTGACAACCTTTCACAATTCAAACCGGATGTTGACACATCATCAACGGACGACTGGTCATTTTGGAAGAGGTCACTAAAATCATGGGAAGGAGAATCAGAAGTAACAGGAAATGTCATCCGGTGCTTGGCACAGATCAACAACACTGAGAGTCAAATTGAAAGACAAGAGTTTTTTCCCATTGTTTCACATGGTCTCGAAACATTGAACATTCTTAAGAGATCCTGACACGTTCCACAGGTCAAAGAGGGCGGGCACCAGGAGCACGAAATATTATATCATGGGTAGCTCTTTTCTTTGAGAAAATAATTGTGAAAGCAAGTTCTCAAAGTTCAAGAAAGTTCCTCAAAATAGAACAACAGACACATTCTCTAGAAATTCAGATACAAATTCAACAGCTGTATTTTTAAGCCCTCACAGAATTCAACTTAACCTCCTATAACGCATACTCATGTTTCAGTATTTGACCAGTGTAAATTTTGGCTTTAATCATGAAACATCGTTAAGAGATAATGACGGTATGTGTTGAATTTAATAGAAATTTTAAAAAATCTCCACAAGAAGATCTTTGGATCTTTGGATCTTTTTTTCTGGATTTGTACCGTTGTAATGTTTTCTTTTGTTTGCTTGAGTTTCTGAAATTTTCTTAATACTAAAACAACCAGCATCATGAAACTGCTCCGTATTGGCGGCCTGTTGAGTGCAATGATCATTGCGACTACTTTATTTTGAATTGACCACTTGTTGGTAGCTTTGAACACAGACTTAATACCTTAGAAATCAAAATCAGTTTTTTTTAAAACATTTTTAATGAGAAATAAGCACAGCAACTCCTTTCTCATTTTTGTATTCCACAAGAGAGAGCATGGATCAAATAGATATCAATATGAAGGGCTAAGGAACAATTAGCTGTATATGTACTTCCACTACAAATATAGCACGTTTAGATAAATGGTTCTGTCCTATGATCCTACCCCAGTGATGGCGAACCTTTTTGGGGCCGCGTGCCCAAAATTCCACCAAAACTTATTTATACCAAGGTACCAATGAAACCCGAAAATGGGGGTTGCCTTGACTGGTTTGATCAAGGATGTAATATTTCAGTCGCGTGCCACCTGATGAGGCTCTGCGTGCCGACTTTGGCACGCGTGCCATAGGTTCGCCATCACTGTCATATCCTAATAATGCAAATGTTTCATACAGATTTGGACTGCGATAAAGCCTTCAAGTTAAATACAACAGACACAAAGAAATATTTTTTCAAGTTTTGGCTTTGAGCTGTCACTTTTGATACTTCCTTCCTTCTCTCTTCTTTATTGAACTTGTGCCCATCTTTCGTCTTCTATATTCTCTCTTCTTTTTTTTTCCTTCTCTACAGAATAAATTTTCAATGGTATAGTAGGTAATAAATCATGTAAATTTAATTGAATGCTAGTGCTTATTTAGTTGTACTGATGACCGAATTTTCCGAAACTTTTACATATGTACTTTAAACTATGAGTAATTGTCCATTAATACATGTTTTTACATTCAAGTATTTTAATCACACAGTTTTTTTATTTTTTTATTTTAAAAAAAAATAACTTTTGGTGGTGTATTTTATAATGTATAATGTAGCTACCTAACATTAGAAAATCTTTTGGTTGAACACAGAAATATCTTTTGGGGTTGGTTAAAATTAGCAGCTTTTCCATTTTAAGTACATGTACTCTTGTTTTTGTACAAAATACGAAGTCTTCCTTTCTTTGTTTTCATCAATTGTTTCCCATCCACCGGTCGAATGTTTCCTCTGTGACCGCTCATTAGTAAACATTTACCTTTTTTCTCTATTGTTACCAGACTGAGTCTGTTGTGGTGTCGACACCACTAATGTTATTTGTGCTCACACACTCAGTTTCTCGAGCATCGCTGGCGTCAACGCGATGTGTCTATCCACCGTGTAATAGTAAGATATAATGCCGTGATACTAATTTCCGGAGCAACACAGAGAAAGCTAAAACTAAATTGAATCTGAATTTTCATCTATGTCCACCGCTCAATATACACATTGTGCCGTCCCAAACTACAACTTTACATACGCAACAACACACACGGTACAAACCTCATCGACATCATTGTACCATCTTCACTACCCCTGCCCCACCTTCACCAAAATCATTGTACCATCTTCACTACCCTTGCCCCACCTTCACCAAAATCATTGTACCATCTTCACTACCCTTGCCCCACCTTCACCAAAATCATTGTACCATCTTCACTACCCTTGCCCCACCTTCACCAAAATCATTGTACCATCTTCACTACCCTTGCCCCACCTTTATCAACATTATTGTACCATCTTCACTACCCTTGCCCCACCTGCATCAACATTATTGTACCATCTTTACTACCCTTGCCCCACCTTCATCAACATCATTGTACCATCTTCACTACCTTGCCCCATCGCTCCACCCCCACCCCTTTCTTCACAAACTCTCGAGCAAGTCATGTCATCTTGTGTCCAACGTCGTCCCCGGAAACCAAAAAAATCCATATTTTTGTTTTAAGAAACTGTTTAGTGTAAGCGCCCCGCCATTATGCGTGTAGGATGACGGCTGTTTGAGACAATTGTTCAAGACAAATGCATATGGGTGCTGGGACCTGGGGATGGCATAGGCGTGGAGTTGTCTCCCCCGCACCCCTGCTCTTGAAGGCTCGCTGAATGAGGCGTATAATGATGAGGTCGTGTGATGCATTGGTGGGTTAATGCAAAGTGAATGCTGGAGTACAGGGGTTGGGGGGGGGGTGGCGTTAAGTTTTCTGTTTTAACGTCTAATGTCAGTCCAGAAATGTTGGGAACATAACCGGAATTGAGACAATATTTAACGCAGACTTCGATTTTGAAAACGTTTGGCTGGGAATTACGATTTGAAGTTGATGCGCTATTGAGAATTTTGTGAGAAACTGAAGACAAAAGTTGGGGCAGCTAACTTTGTTACAGAGTTATATACCATTAAAGACACACGGGACAGCACGGCACTTGAAACAGATTCTTAAGTAAATAAGAGAGTGAAACTCCAATCAGGTTAGGTATAATCCAAGCAGACATCATAGCTAAATGAGCCATTTTTAAATCCTTTATATTAACTCGTGGTGTCTGCGGCCGACCGACCGACCGACCTTGCTTGCTTGCTTGCTTGTCGCCAAAACTTTTGATCGATTTTTAACCCACTTGCTCGCAAGATAGCGAGCTGAAATTTTGCAGGCAGTTTTGTACCGATGATAAAAACAATGTATCAAAATTTCAGATCGATCGCATGTACCGTAATTAAATTATTGATTTTTTAGATTATTTTATTTATTTCTATGTATCATATGCTATTTTTTGAGATAGAGCGTCGCGGTGCGTATTATATTGAACAACCTTTCTGTCGCGCAATAAGGTGCGTATTTTATTGACAGCTCTTTTTATAAACATATTCCTGATCGGTGCGCATTATATTAAACATGTTTTACGACGCAACTGCAATTTTGTATTTCTGGATGGTCTGGCGCTGCGTATTATAATGAACATTCTTTTAATTACTTCTCGTACATAAAGGATTTATAGTCAAAAACTTGGTTTTTTACGGGTTGTTTTTATTTAAAACATATGTTTGTGTTCTGTTTGTTCATTGAAGAATGCTTCTTGCTGAGAAACTGGTTATTGTTGTTGTCGTTGTTTGTGTGTGCGAGTGTGTATGTGTGTGTGTGTGTGTATTTGGGTGTGTAGTGTGTGTGTGTGTGTGTGTGTGTGTGTATATTTGGGTGTGTAGTGTGTGTGTGTGTGTTTTGTGCTTTTTTTCTTTCTTTTGCATCAGTATTCATACCCTGCATTTTTAGCCGTCTTTTAAGAGATAGCAGAAGATTTTTGTGTCACGTTAGGAAGACCGACACACATTATATGATCTTGAAACCCTTACCTAAATATGACCTATTTGGAAACACGATTGCCCCGTTAGGAAGACCGACACACAGTATATGACATTGAAACCTCCCCCCCCTAAATATGACGTATTTTGAAACACGATTGCCACGTTAGGAACCCCGACACACATTATATGACGTAGAAATCCCTCCCCTAAATATGACGTATTTTGAAACATGATTGCCACGTTAGGAACACCGACACACACAGTATATGATCTTGAAAACCTTCCCCTAAATATGACGTATTTGGAAACATGATTGCCACGAGCGGTTCTCACGCTGTAGAGGGGGATAAAAAAAATCTGAAATAACATTAATCAAATTAACATGTCCACGCAGGGCTCCATTAATCCTTGATTTTCTTCCATCAACAGAACTCTAATCCCTTCCTGTGTCCATCTTCCCTTTCAAATTGACATCTATGTTTGTTTATTTTCATCTATTTCCTTTCAGCATCTCGGTGCTGAGGGCATGCCCCCCACACTCCTCACAGACCCCCCCCCCTTTCCTCCTGAGCAACGCCAAGGCTCCTTGATAAATGGGCGATCTTGAAACGATCCAAAGTTCATCTTTCATGCGTAATTTTCAGGATCTTTCGCGTGCATCCAGGGGACAGCACGCTAGGCTTACTCTTTTTTTCGGTAGTTAGCATAAGATTTCCATTACTTTCAGAGTTACGTCTCCATGATGATGGAAATTGCCCCGTAAGAAGGGAAAAGGGGGAGGGGGCTCGATGTTAAACCAATTGTTCTCTTTAATAGTGAAATGGATGTTAATTTATTGAAATAGATTTTCTCAAACTCTTGGAGAGAAGGAAAGTGCTGATGTTCTGCGTTCATGTTTTTGTGCTGGTTGTATTGTAATGTACAGAGGATGTCACTCCGTGCACCATCTGAAACATCGGATAAGTGATGATGCTAGAAAACAAAATTGTTTTCCTGTGATTAATTTTTTTTTAATTATCTCCGTAAAAATTTACTTTTTTTTTAAAAAATAATTATTTTTACCTCCCTTTCCAGCCAGTATATTTTTTGTTAAAATTAATGTTTTTATCTGGTCGGTTGGCACATGTCGTCACGAAACACAAGGCGTTGAGTGCATTTCATTAGGAGACCAGTTGGAAACTCTTAACATGCCACAGGACACGTCAACATTGTGCGTGGTCTTCAGCCTCCTTTACGGTCTTAGTCATAGTTCTGTACATTGAGATTCATGAACTCTGCAACACTCAATCTCTTATGTTACATTTACAATCTGCAACACTCAATCTCTTATGTTACATTTACAATCTGCAACACTCAATCTCTTATGTTACATTTACAATCTGCTCCTCTCAATCCATGTCTCTATTTCTCATTATCCGACTCTTATCACAATCAAACTACATCTTTCATTTCCGTATTCAGTCACCCATTATCCGTCTCTATTTACAACTATCCCAATAAGTCATTCATTATCCTCCTCTGTATCTCTGTTATCCTAATAAGTATATCATTATCCGACTCCATCTATCACAATCCAACTCCATCTGTCATTATCAGATTCCATCTCTCACTATCCGTCTCTGTCTGTCACTATTCAATCTGTCCAGTTATAACTCGGATGTCCCTAGTCCCCAACTTGAAAGAAAGAAATGAAAGAATTAAGACTTTATTAGCGACTAGGTCTTTGACTTCTAACTTTCTTTTTCTGTGTTGCTGTCAAAAGCCGACGACTGCTTGTATGACAACCAACAACTCTACAGATTCCAAAGCAAAAATATGTTATCAACACAGTCCTTGAGTCAGCCGCGCGGGCCGAGATGTCGATGAATAATAAAGATGCTGGGACTATTTCTACATTGTTTATTCAGATCAAAACTGTTCTAGTCCACGTCGAGGGGTCGGTGGTCAGCTGACTGCAAGTCTGGACCAGTTAGAATCGTAAGTCCAGGCTTATCCGCATTGACCTCTTGGCTGCCAAACTTTGGTCACTAGTCACGTGTGCGGCATTGACATTCATGAGGTACTAAAAGCAAGTGATTAGCTGTAACTTCGTCGTCACTGTTATAGAAGATCTGTACCCATAGACAGCGGCGGATCAAGGAATAGTTATCGATTGGATCCATGGAAGACGAAGGCGTTTCAAGAGTTTGCTGGCCCCCGTGTGTCGGCGGTTACGGGGGCCTGAGTTTGTAATCACAATTCATGAGCTGTTAAGTCCGGTACTAATACAATGACTGTGATAACATCACTTGTGGAAGCCAATTTATAATAAGACTCACTTAAAGGGTGGATCCAGAGGTTCGTTTTTCTCTACCTTGTCAGAATCTAATTGGATTTTTGGGGGTGTCATGAATAGAAATCGTAGAGTAGTCCGTCATACCACGTGACCTTGTGACCAATATAGATCCGGGGATAAAGTATAGCACGTGCGATACTTTTTGAAAACGCCATACAGCTGTAGTAAATATCGAGAACTTTTCCTGAAACTTTTTTTTAAAAAATGTTCTAAGTATCGTATTTTACAATTGCTTCTATGCTAACAGAAAATATTACTTCAGTTCTGTAAGCATCAACTCCTATATATAGTCTAGCAGCGGCTTGGAGACGATGTGGCAAACATGCATGTCCCAGGCTCCTATTTACTTTCATTTTTATTTTTATTTATGTATTATTTTTAGTGCCCTCCTCCCCCCCAAATTGTTTAACTTTACAAGAGAGAAGGGATCAACGTTTCATTCTTGAATGTGTCCATGAATATGTACAAAGAAAACACACACTTGTAGAGGATCAACTGTGGTGAAAATGGGGGAAAATTAAAAAAATTTAAATAGTGTTTGGTTTATGGCTTACAAAGGTTTTACTTCTCAGCGAGGGAAACCAAGGTCTCTCGGAAACAATAATTTATACGGAGTTTCAACTAATATAAAACAAACTCTCTGCAGACCTTTGATCTGTCTATATGATTTAATTCAGTACCTATAGAATTGGGGTTGCAACATCTACCTGGGACCTTGTCCGGATACTCTGAGATCATGAGGTTTTAGAAATGAAGTTTTTTGTTTTTTTTAAATAAAGATATATTACTACTCTATTTAGAACAAGATTAAAAGGAACTTCTTGCGACAGAAGTTGTTGGTACACCATGCTATTTTTCGGAAGATTTCTCCTTTTCAGACGGTCATTTTTTTCTCTTTTACTTAGTTAATCCGAAGCTTGAAGATTAAGTGTCACTATAAGATTTGAAGAAGTACTTTGCAAAATTGGGACAAAGTTGGGTCTGGTCGGAATATCAGGACAAGAAGGTCAATAGCGGTGACGGTCCATATATAAAATAGACACAATACAACATTTTGAGGAGTCAAAACGTTAATGTCGTGATCCTAAAGGAAATTTTGAGGAGTCATATCGTTAATGTCCCACAGGACAACATTTTGAGGAGCATTAACGTTAATGTCCTACAGGACAACATTTTGAGGAGTCACAACGTTAATGTCCTACAGGACGGCCAGTAACTGGAGGCGTTTGGGACAAGCCAATAAACTTCGCCCATTACTCGGCTCAACAATCATTTTGACCCACCCTTATTTCCCACTCTCTCTCACACACACAAGATCAAGCCCCGGGGACTTATTGCCATGCTAGTTGACATGAACCTAATATCCGCACCTGTTTAAAAGAACGAAGCTTCAAAATGTCACCATCAAACCGTCAAGCGACCACACATCATTTGCGGGGGACCATTAAACAGTGTCAATAACGACCTTGCGGTCTACCTACAATCACGCACCCGATGTTTACGACCCATTCTTCTAAGGTGATCCGTCAGATCAAACGAAACATGCAGCAAAGGTACGAGATGACATTTGTAGGTATGTTTGAAGGGTATTTAAAAAAAATAAATTAGCTATAGCTATAGCAATCCATCGAATACAGCAACGTGAATAACACTCCCAAATCTTACGTACTCAATAATTATTCGAAAATACCCCTTGAATACCCCTCAAAAAGTGATCCGTATATCCCTGTTAAGTACTCAATCAATAAAATCCATCATAACACGTGAAAATAACCACTATACCCCAATATTACCTGCCAAAATCCCCCCCCCCAAAAAACACAACAACATAGCAGATACCCCGTCAATACCCCAACAACACCCTGTCTGTGCCCCAATAATATCCGTCCAAATGCCTAACAACAAACACTTCTTGAATACCCCTAAAATATCCCGTATATACTTATACAATACCAAAAACCGCAACACCAAAGTTCCAACAGATAAACGACTTCAGACTAAAGCATGGCCCAACCACTGTCATTCCCCGCACACGGGCTCAGACCCAAACGGTCAACTTTAACATACTGGCATCATCACCCATAATACATGCCATCAACAGCTGATGCGGAAGTGGGGGAGGGGGCTGTTTTTATATATATATTTGTGCGGTGGCATATTCGGTCAACTGCTGTCTTTGTCTTCCGTAGTTTAGTTTGTCTCCGCCGTGGAAACGAAAGTTGTTCAAAATAAATTGATCCCGCCTCGGTCGGCACCGACCCAAGCTACGCCACTGCTACAAGCTACGACTCCAAATACCGCGTCTTCATCAGGACTCTGATGACACACACACACACACACATACACAAACAAACACACACACATGAACACATAAACACACATATACCCACATAAACACACAAACACACATACATACACACATACAAACATACTCCAAGTTCAGAGGGGATCCCTCTAAGGTTTGTTGGTCCATGTGCAAAGTAAAAAGACTTGTGTGAAAAGTTCTGCAGCATCCATATTTTGTGAAATAATTTACGAAATTCGCTGCGCGGTAAGTCTAAACTGCTGCGCGGCGTCGGTAAAATATCTTCGCAGCCGCGCAGCTTCTAGGAAACACTGCCCTGACCGAGTCCGACCTGTCGGTACTCGACGGCCGTATTTGGCTGTTCCCCCCCCCCAATCAGCCCCCATCCCACATCAGTCCTCCCCCCAACCCTTAATGTTGATCCGCCGACGCCGGTCCGTCTTTTGAACGTTTGATTTACGACCGTCGGGCACTCATTGTTTTAAACGTGAAGCTGTAATACGCACATATCAGAGCATCGAGTCAATCAATCTTTTCGGTAATGGTTGGGTATCGACGGGATCGATCTTCGTCAGTTTGGTCGACGAGGCTGTTTCCAACGACAGTCGGATAAAGTGACCAGAACGATCACTGTGGGGGGGGGGTGAGAGTTAAATGGGGCTGGGGTGTTTGTATGAAGTAGTAAAGTCAATCGCACTAGTTCGTGAAATATTTTGAAAATTTAAAAAAAGTATATCCTATATAATAAAAGGCTATGTTCTGTGCGGTCATCCATAGCGATTGGTCCATCAAACACATAAGACTCCTACAGCCTATATTGAACACGTTTACGCGGACGTTCAAATCAAGTTATTTTTGGTGCAGTATTTCTTCCAAGACTTTATTTTGAGTTATGCGCATGGGATTTATAGTCAAAAGCTCTGTTTTTACGAGTTATTTATTTTTAACTATAATGAATAGCATTTTTGACGTGGTGCACATGTATGCCGGTCGAGACGGCTGTTGAAGGGGAGTTACAACATGCCACCGGACGTTGGCGGAACGTCCTTGGACGGGCTTTGTTGCTCGTATATAATAATTATATATGAGCCAGAATTCTCACAGCATTGATTTGATCCCTTCAAATATAGAGGGATATGAAGAAGCTGGAGTGACAAGTACACTAAATTTACATGACAAGTGTAAAGCCGTCAATAACCTCCTTTGTTTAAATATCGAGTATAAACTTTCAACAAACAATTTCTTTTTTTAAAAACCAAGTATATAGCGTTCATTAAGTTCCTTTGTGTAAATAGCCAGTATAAAACTTTCAGTAACTTTCTTTCCGTAAATAGAAAGTAAAACCTTCAATAACTTCATGTGTGTCGATAGCAGGTATAAACCTTCAATATAGAGTGGAGGTCTTGACTTGTAGTTCAACTATATTGAACGTAATCCACTGTTTAGAGTGCAATAAGGTTTGTCATCTCTCAGACAGGAAAAAAAATTTCATTCCATAATGTTACTAATTTGACACAAGTTTTTCGTAAAACAATGTTCTACAACATAAATAGAATAGTAACAACACGTTTTCAAAAAATTAATTAAATGACAAAGTTTTTAAACAATGGTTTGTCTTAGTCAGGGCCACTAAGCTGACTCAAATTAACGTAGAATTAACAAAGATCTGTGGAGTCAAACAATTTCCGGATATTTGATCAGTATCTAAACGGCATTGTTTCGACTGCATTCCGGGACGTTCTATTAACAGGTTTTCGCCATTAAATGATAGTGTCGATAGGGTCACCTTGTGACCGTTGTAGGAGCTAACCGTTCCCCACTGACCCAATGTGATGGTGGTTGTGGTGTGATTGTAAATATTGACAGTTACAGGTATACGAGCACGCATGGTGTGCAATTATTCTTTGATTATTCGATAGACACTAGGTTAATTTTTAAATCCCTTATATTAACTTCACGGCCGTCTCTGTCTCTCTCTCTGTCTCTCTCTCATCATCTCATGGGCTCGGCGGGCGGAAAAACAAAAGTCGAAAATGACCCACTTCCAATGATCCGATCGAACTGAAATTTGGCACACGGACCCGTCTTACCTAACAATGCATCGTATCAAAATTTCAGATCGATCGAACGTACCGTAATTAAATTAATGCATTTTTAGTTTATCCTTATATGAGGTATGTAATTTTAATTCACGATTTGTTATTGTTTTTTTGCCACGTGAAAGTTTGAGCATTGAGGCGACCCAACGAAACGACGGTGCGCTTTTGTTTACATTTTACGTGTCACTCTGAGCTCGGTCAAGCGAATCGGTGACCAGACTTTTCCCCTCTCCCCCTCCCACCCACCCCTCCCCCCTAGGGTTATGAAGCAAACTTGTGTTAAGACAGATTCAGTCTGTAAATGTTTGAAAATAATCAATACTGTTAGTTATGTCTCATATATAAGGGATTTATAGTCAAAAACTTTGTTTTTACGGGTTTGTTTTATTTGTTTTTTTTAAATCCCTTATATTAACTTCGCGGCCGTCTCTCTCTCTCTCTCTCTCTCTCTGTCTTGGGCTCGGCGGGCGGGCGGAAAAACAGAAGTCAAAAATGACCCACTTCCCATGATCCGATCGAACTGAAATTTGGAACACGGACCCGTCTAACCTAACAATGCATTGTATCAAAATTTCAGATCGATCGAACGTACCGTAATTAAATTAGAGCATTTTTAGTTTATCCTTATGAGGTATGTAATTCAAAATTCACTGTTTGTTATTGTTTTTTTTCTGCCTAGTTCCACGTGAGTTTGAGTTGACGCCGACCGTCGTGTTGACGCCGACCGTCGTGCCGACACCCCCTCGCATCCCACCCCCATTTATTAAAGACAAGGGACATCACTCGGTGTCAGTCTGTAAATGTTTGAAAATAATCAATACTGTTAGTTATGTCTCATATATAAGGGATTTATAGTCAAAAACTTTGTTTTTACGGGTTTGTTTTATTTAAATTCAGGTTCCACTTGAGTTTGAGTTGACGCCGACCGTCGTGTTGACGACGACCGTCGTGCCGACACCCCCTCACATCCCACCCCCATTTATTAAAGACAAGGGACATCACTCAGTGTCAGTCTGTAAATGTTTAAAAATAATCACTACTGTTAGTTATGTCTCATATATAAGGGATTTATAGTCAAAAACTTTGTTTTTACGGGTTTGTTTTATTAAATCCCTTATATTAACTTCGCGGCCGTCTCTCTCTGTCTGTCTCTCTCTCATCATCTCATGGGCTCGGCGGGCGGAAAAACAGAAGTCAAAAATGACCCACTTCCAATGATCCGATCGAACTGAAATTTGGCACACGGACCCGTCTTACCTAACAATGCATCGTATCAAAATTTCAGATCGATCGAACGTACCGTAATTAAATTAATGCATTTTTAGTTTATCCTAATATGAGGTATGTAATTTAAAATCACGATTTGTTATTGTTTTTTTGCCACGTGAAAGTTTGAGCATTGAGGCGACCCAACGAAACGACGGTGCGCTTTTGTTTACATTTTACGTGTCACTCTGAGCTCGGTCAAGCGAATCGGTGACCAGACTTTTCCCCTCTCCCCCTCCCACCCACCCCTCCCCCCTAGGTTTATGATGCAAAGTTGAGTTAAGACAGATTCAGTCTGTAAATGTTTGAAAATAATCAATACTGTTAGTTATGTCTCATATATAAGGGATTTATAGTCAAAAACTTTGTTTTTACGGGTTTGTTTTATTAAATCCCTTATATTAACTTCACGGCCGTCTCTCTCTGTCTCTCTCTCATCATCTCATGGGCTCAACGGGCGGAAAAACAAAAGTCGAAAATGACCCACTTCCAATGATCCGATCGAACTGAAATTTGGCACACGGACCCGTCTTACCTAACAATGCATCGTATCAAAATTTCAGATCGATCGAACGTACCGTAATTAAATTAATGCATTTTTAGTTTATCCTTATATGAGGTATGTAATTTAAATTCACGATTTGTTATTGTTTTTTTGCCACGTGAAAGTTTGAGCATTGAGGCGACCCAACGAAACGACGGTGCGCTTTTGTTTACATTTTACGTGTCACTCTGAGCTCGGTCAAGCGAATCGGTGACCAGACTTTTCCCCTCTCCCCCTCCCACCCACCCCTCCCCCCTAGGGTTATGAAGCAAACTTGTGTTAAGACAGATTCAGTCTGTAAATGTTTGAAAATAATCAATACTGTTAGTTATGTCTCATATATAAGGGATTTATAGTCAAAAACTTTGTTTTTACGGGTTTGTTTTATTTAAAATTCTCGACCATGATAACAGCAACACATAATTTTTTTTGGCGGAATTTGCGCAGGAGATCTCAATCTATTCTGACTTTCTTATCCTCAATACAATCAGCGCTGCAGCGTTTTGTACTTTCTTGGGTCTCTGCGGTTGGTTTTGAGGCCATACCAACTGGTTCCCAAGACTATTGTTGCAGGAATCCAGGCTCGATTGTATCAAAGAAACTGCTACGGCATTTGCTATTCTCTTACTCAGTTAAGGACGCCTTTGACCCAGGCCATGTCGATGCCAGAAACACGATTTGACCACATAACTAACATGGGAGGTCAATGCGGCCTTTGTTATTGTCTCACTCAGTTAAGGACGCCTTTGACCCAGGGCATGTCGATGCCAGAAACACGATTTGACCACATAACTAACATGGGAGGTCAATGCGGCCTTTGTTATTGTCTCACTCAGTTAAGGACGCCTTTGACCCAGGCCATGTCGATGCCAGAAACACGATTTGACCACATAACTAACATGGGAGGTCAATGCGGCCTTTGTTATTGTCTCACTCAGTTAAGGACGCCTTTGACCCAGGGCATGTCGATGCCAGAAACACGATTTGACCACATAACTAACATGGGAGGTCAATGCGGCCTTTGTTATTGTCTCACTCAGTTAAGGACGCCTTTGACCCAGGGCATGTCGATGCCAGAAACACGATTTGACCACATAACTAACATGGGAGGTCAATGCGGCCTTTGTTATTGTCTCACTCAGTTAAGGACGCCTTTGACCCAGGGCATGTCGATGCCAGAAACACGATTTGACCACATAACTAACATGGGAGGTCAATGCGGCCTTTGTTATTGTCTCACTCAGTTAAGGATGCCTTTGACCCAGGGCATGTCGATGCCAGAAACACGATTTGACCACATAACTAACATGGGAGGTCAATGCGGCCTTTGTTATTGTCTCACTCAGTTAAGGACGCCTTTGACCCAGGGCATGTCGATGCCAGAAACACGATTTGACCACATAACTAACATGGGAGGTCAATGCGGCCTTTGTTATTGTCTCACTCAGTTAAGGACGCCTTTGACCCAGGGCATGTCGATGCCAGAAACACGATTTGACCACATAACTAACATGGGAGGTCAATGCGGCCTTTGTTATTGTCTCACTCAGTTAAGGACGCCTTTGACCCAGGGCATGTCGATGCCAGAAACACGATTTGACCACATAACTAACATGGGAGGTCAATGCGGCCTTTGTTATTGTCTCACTCAGTTAAGGATGCCTTTGACCCAGGGCATGTCGATGCCAGAAACACGATTTGACCACATAACTAACATGGGAGGTCAATGCGGCCTTTGTTATTGTCTCACTCAGTTAAGGACGCCTTTGACCCAGGGCATGTCGATGCCAGAAACACGATTTGACCACATAACTAACATGGGAGGTCAATGCGAGTTTGCTGTCGATATAAAAGCCTTGATATCTGGTGGCGTTGGACAAAGTGGTGTCAGAAGTGCCAACAATTATCGATGATATGTCCACTCCAGAGCCACAAATTATTACTTTTGTATTATAATCGTTCAATTTCAATCTGTTTGATGCCATCCATGATTTTACAACGTGACAGCTGTCTTTAACTTATAATAACCTATAAGGTTTTCCAAAAACTTATCCTCCAGTCCCGTAAGGTTCAATTATATATATTGCAATGAATTGGGTTTAATTATGAATTTTTAAAAATTGCTGAAAATGTATTTATTGTCATACTGACTTCATCTTTTAGGATACGCTTATAGGATACGTATACACAAGACTATCTGAAGTTTATTATTCTTTTACTTGTAGTTTATCACTTTTTTTTTGGACCAAAATTTTCGCAAAATCACATCTTCAACAAAAAAAAACGATAAAAACGAACACAAAACTTCGTGAAACGAGCGAAAGCACTAGCGGAAAGTAAACATCGACTTTTCCGGAAGTCGACCAAATCTTCTCTTACGCTATGAAGAGTTTTTAATTTGTTTGATTTCAAGACTAAAGAGAGCGCTATTGAGGCGCGCTTTACCGCGTTTCAGGATTATGTGCGAGGCGCGCATTACCGCGCTATTTTAAGTTAACAGCCGTAACAGTGTCAGCACATCTCGAAGGATGACATCAGATGTCCTATTCTTGTCCTATGAATGATAACTGAATACATCAGATGTCCTCTCTTGTCCTATAGGAATGATGAATACATCAGATGTCCTATTCTTGTCCTATGAATGATAACTGAATACATCAGATGTCCTATTCTTGTCCTATGACTGATAACTGATCGCGTCCCATGACCCGGAGTTCGCCAGGGTTAAATCAACAACCCTTAAGTCGCCAGTTTCGTCGCCGCAACCGGCCATAAACACCATGATGACCGACGTTATTCAGTTGGCCTCATGTCCACCAATCTTCTCCTTAGCCACACCACCACCACTACCATCGTCAACCTTTCGGGGCTCCGTTAGTGTACCCTCAGCCAACCCTTTCCCATATATCTCTGTCTGCCGACTCCTACCCCCCCCCCTTTTCCCATACAAGCGTCACCCCGAGTTTAATCTTCCAATCTTTCTCGGCACGTCCGAGGACCTTCTCTTCCTAGCACCGTGCAATCATCTCTCTGTACAAGGCAATGATCATGATGAAACGGCCCCCGCCGAGGCGGTGTCGAGGGGCCGCCTGACCCCACCCCACTAAGACGCAATTTATAATTTCCCTAAAGAAATGATGATATACCGAGGAGAGGAAGAGACACAGTTGTCGAATCACGTGACCTAAATCACGAAGAATGATTGGTGAGCCCGCCCCGGGGTCATGCTCTCCGTCCCCCGGGGGCTAAAAAGCTGGCAGCGCTGAAGACCGAGAGCGAGAGACAAATTTGTACCGATGGTTCAGCTCACTCATACACTTGCCTGTCCTGGCTGTCCCGGCTGTCGCGGCTCCTGAAATATGGCTTTCTGAAAGAATCAAATTTGTTGTAAATCACTCGCGGCGCTGTCACAAGGGTCGCGGGGTTCAGACGCAAGAATTAGTTTGGCAGCAACTCCGTGTATAGGGATACGAGTTAACCGTTGTCGTGTGTTCGGATCATCTGGTTAAACAACACGCGTTGTGTGTTAAACGTCTGATTTAAACACCTTGTATGCAACACCTGTCCGACAAACGACCTGGGCTTTCGATATATGGTTTGCACTAGAATTAAATAAAATGGGCCATTAAATATTTTTGGGGAAAATAAGTTTGAAATGGATTTCTGGTTAAAAATCCATATTGTTCTTGCAATTACTTTAATTTTTTTTTATAATTATTAAATATAAAAGAATAAAAAAGATGAAAATCTGAAAAATACCGGAGTTAGTCACAATTCCCAAATTTTTGGTATAGTTTTCTAATTTTCTCTATCAAGAAAGTGTTAAAAATTATATAAATATTTGTTATCAATGACTGACTGGTAGAACGTTAATTAAAATAAAAGGCAGATTTGAGTACTAGAAGAAGAAAATACGTTTGATTTAATGGAGAGAGTAAAGAATGCGTCTGAACGTTTTCGGGAGCGCATAAAAGAAAGGCAATTTCGACGTCTGTTCTTAAAGCCCTTTCCCAGGTTGTGAGGGCCTCTCTTATAACAAGGAGCTGGATAATAGCTAGGTGGTGGCCGGATATGTTTTTTTTCCTATTTTCCGGATCCGGATAGTTTGGCCCTAATATTTGCCGGATCAGGATTCCGGATCCGGATATCTCCACATTTAAGTGTAAGAGCTAAGGGGGTGTGCTTTACTGCTTTCTATTTAGTATTTTGCGGTTCCTTTCATCCCCAACAACTATATGATATTTAAAGTCCATTTTCTTTTGGAAATGCATTTAATTATCCCGCGTTTACCCCTTGTCACTATCTGTCACACACCCTTGCCTTTAACCGTCACTAATAACCCTGTCAATATATGTCAAAAACGCGTCAATTTCTGGCACATGCCCCTGTCAATATAATCTGTCATACTCGGTGTCGTAATCCGTCACACAACCATCTATTACACAGCTTGTCACATTTCACACACCCGTGTCACTATCTGTGACGCACTCCTATCACTATTTGTCACAATACCCCAACATTCACCCCCTCCCCACGCAACCGTTGCACTCCCTCACATCGTCCAAGCATCTGTCTTAACCCCCCCCCCGGCACTTTCTTACATCCACTTAACCTATCTGTCACACACCCGTCACACTGTCACGCTTCCCGCTCAACCCCCAGCAGCATCACTGGCCTAACCCCTAACAACCCATTCTCCTAAAACCATCAAACCCATCCGACCCCGCCCCTGCTCCCTCCGGTGCCGTTTCTCATGCAATTTTCGAGACTGCCGGGTCCATAAAGTGCCATTTATCCCCTGAGAATGTTGTTTTTTTTCCCCTTCATCCCCATCACGAGGATAGAACGAGACAAACTTTGATGATTCTGAACTCGTGAGAAATTGCAACTGAAATGTTTTTAAGATCAATTCTCACTCTCCCCCCCCTCCCACCCAACACCTCCCACTCTAAAAAAAAATATCCACAAAAAAAATAATTTATAAAATATTCTTGGAATCTTTTGATGTTGTTCTATCAATTCAACCGGGAGACATTTTGAAATTATTCTGTTTACCACTGCCGACCGGGGGTTTCATTTATTTCGCCGAGTTAATATTTTCTTTTCTAAAAGCTTTTGGGGTATGAATGGCAGGACATCGAGGCGGTGGCAGAGGGCGCCAACCCATTAAATGCGCACGAGCATGCACGCCTCTCGTCTTCTTGATGGAGACGTACTTCGTAGCGGGAGTTCTTTCAGTCAATCTATTAACTACCGAATTCCTAAATAACATACCTTAAAATATAATTTTACTATTGGTTGCTATTTGGCTTAAGGTTTGTATTTGTTGATTTTTTTTTAAATGGATGAATTTAAATGTTACAAGTTTTGCAGATTTTGCGGGCGTTATTGCATATAGTTACATATTTTGTATAAGCCTATTAGATGTACATGCTGTTCTTTGGAAGCTGCAGATGATAAAACAATCCTAGAATACCTTTATAAAAAAAAACGAAAGATCTTGATCTCCGTCGGTGTTAATAAAAAATTTTTTTAAATATCCAGTTACAGCCTTCACCTACGAAACAAACAACCCAGTGTCACCCAGTCCTTTCTCAACCCAGTGTCACCCAGTCCTTTCTCAACCCAGTGTCACCCAGTCCTTTCTCAACCCAGTGTCACCCAGTCCTTTCTCAACCCAGTGTCACCCAGTCCTTTCTCAACCCAGTGTCACCCAGTCCTTTCTCAACCCAGTGTCACCCAGTCCTTTCTCAACCCATTGTCACCCAGTCCTTTCTCAACCCAGTGTCACCCAGTCCTTTCTCAACCCAGTGTCACCCAGTCCTTTCTCAACCCAGTGTCACCCAGTCCTTTCTCAACCCAGTGTCACCCAGTCCTTTCTCAACCCAGTGTCACCCAGTCCTTTCTCAACCCAGTGTCACCCAGTCCTTTCTCAACCCAGTGTCACCCAGTCCTTTCTCAACCCAGTGTCACCCAGTCCTTTCTCAACCCAGTGTCACCCAGTCCTTTCTCAACCCAGCCCCCCCCCCGAACGGTTACCCTTATTGCCTCAGTGGTGGTGGCCTGACAATGCCATTGAAGTGGCAGGGCGTATGGGAAGATGGGTGGAGGCCACGCAATCCTACTGATATCATCGTTATGACAGTGCGTGATTGATTCTGTCAGCCTTATACTAACCTTCAATTTTCTGGGACCCGAACATTTTCGCCCCCTTGCGATTCCCGATAAGTGTGTCAGCGAAGACATGGCAATGATGACTCGGTACACAGGAGGGAACCAGACAACTCTACCCTCCCCCCCCCACACCCTGTCACTAACCAGGAGAAGGACCTGTCAATGCTTTGAAAATAAATGTGATTGCTTTGAGGTGGAAAAAAACAGTGGTTGGGGGTGGGGGGTGGGGGAATCAAGTCATTTTCAAATGAATGAAAAAAAGGGGGGGGCAAAAAAAAAGGTTTTGTTGTTTTAATTTGAACAAGGGGTTAAACGTTGGGATTATAAGAGGATGGAAAGAATATGTCCATTGTTTTATGTCACTGGATTAACTATATGCCCTTTAAACAAGGTCAAAATTTTGAAGTTGCAATTTTTTTTTGTAAGCGCACTGACTCAAATTATGCATGCATGTAAAGGCTTAAAGTCATCGAGCATTGGTAAAGTGAACGTGCATTGGTAAAGTGAACGTGCATTGGTAAGTGAACGAGCATTGGTAAAGTGAACGAGCATTGGTAAAGTGAACGTGCATTGTAAGTGAACGAGCATTGGTAAAGTGAACGAGCATTGGTAAAGTGAACGAGCATTGGTAAAGTGAACGAGCATTGGTAAAGTGAACGTGCATTGGTAAGTGAACGAGCATTGCTAAAGTGAACGTGCATTGGTAAGTGAACGAGCATTGCTAAAGTGAACGTGCATTGGTAAGTGAACGAGCATTGCTAAAGTGAAAGTGCATTGGTAAGTGAACGAGCATTGCTAAAGTGAACCTGCATTGGTAAGTGAACGAGCATTGCTAAAGTGAAGTGCATTGGTAAGTGAACGAGCATTGCTAAAGTGAACGTGCATTGGTAAGTGAACGAGCATTGCTAAAGTGAACGTGCATTGGTAAGTGAACGAGCATTGCTAAAGTGAAAGTACATTGGTAAGTGAACGAGCATTGCTTAAGTGAAAGTGCATTGGTAAGTGAACGAGCATTGCTAAAGTGAAAGTGCATTGGTAAAGTGAACGAGCAATGGTAAAGTGAACGAGCATTGGTAAAGTGAACGTGCATTGTAAGTGAACGAGCATTGGTAAAGTGAACGAGCATTGGTAAAGTGAACGAGCATTGGTAAAGTGAACGAGCATTGGTAAAGTGTACGAGCATTGGTAAAGTGAACGTGCATTGGTAAGTGAACGAGCATTGCTAAAGTGAACGTGCATTGGTAAGTGAACGAGCATTGCTAAAGTGAACGTGCATTGGTAAGTGAACGAGCATTGGTAAAGTGAACGTGCATTGTAAGTGAACGAGCATTGGTAAAGTGAACGAGCATTGGTAAAGTGAACGAGCATTGGTAAAGTGAACGAGCATTGGTAAAGTGTACGAGCATTGGTAAAGTGAACGTGCATTGGTAAGTGAACGAGCATTGCTAAAGTGAACGTGCATTGGTAAGTGAACGAGCATTGCTAAAGTGAACGTGCATTGGTAAGTGAACGAGCATTGCTAAAGTGAAAGTGCATTGGTAAGTGAACGAGCATTGCTAAAGTGAACCTGCATTGGTAAGTGAACGAACATTGCTAAAGTGAAAGTGCATTGGTAAGTGAACGAGCATTGCTAAAGTGAACGTACATTGGTAAGTGAACGAGCATTGCTAAAGTGAACGTGCATTGGTAAGTGAACGAGCATTGCTAAAGTGAAAGTGCATTGGTAAGTGAACGTGCATTGCTAAAGTGAAAGTGCATTGGTAAGTGAACGAGCATTGCTAAAGTGAAAGTGCATTGGTAAGTGAACGTGCATTGCTAAAGTGAAAGTGCATTGGTAAGTGAACGTGCATTGCTAAAGTGAAAGTGCATTGGTAAGTGAATGAGCATTGCTAAAGTGAAAGTGCATTGGTAAGTGAACGTGCATTACTAAAGTGAACGAGCATTGCTAAAGTGAACCTGCATTGCTAAAGTGAACGTGCATTGCTAAAGTGAAAGTGCATTGGTAAGTGAACGAGCATTGCTAAAGTGAAAGTGCATTGGTAAGTGAACGTGCATTACTAAAGTGAACGTGCATTGCTAAAGTGAAAGTGCATTGGTAAGTGAACGAGCATTGCTAAAGTGAACCTGCATTGCTAAAGTGAACGTGCATTCCTAAAGTGAACCTGCATTGCTAAAGTGAACGTGCATTCCTAAAGTGAACGTGCATTGCTAAAGTGAACGTGCATTGCTAAAGTGAAAGTGCATTCCTAAAGTGAACGTGCATTGCTAAAGTGAACGTGCATTGCTAAAGTGAACGTGCATTCCTAAAGTGAACGTGCATTGCTAAAGTGAACCTGCATTGCTAAAGTGAACCTGCATTCCTAAAGTGAACGTGCATTGCTAAAGTGAACCTGCATTCCTAAAGTGAACGTGCATTGCTAAAGTGTTCTTCTTTGGCTAAACAAATGCCCCGACAACCATACATGTTTTAAAAGAATACGAAACTATCTGTCAGAAATCTCCTGTTTAATTTTATTTTTCTTTAAAATACATAATATTAGGCCACGGGAGCTAATCCCCTCCACTGCGGTAAATGTAAATCAGACATCATTCTTAATGTGATACAAACCCCCGCTTAATCCTCGAGCTCTAACTCCGCGTTAATTCACCCTTCTCCAACATGCGAGAACTGAATAACGTTGAAGAATTTCCCAGAGTCTGAAAATTAACGATATGAGAGACACGAGAAGTTCTTTTTTTTTCTTTTTTTTTACCCCGCACCTCCTCCCCACCCCATTCATTTTATCCAGATCTATAACTCCTGATAATATAAAAAAAATCCCTCTCTCTCTGACTCCCACGTGATGAAATTCCTCTTCGTTTGGGGGATGGGGCGGGGAGGGGGGGGGTCTTGATGAAACGCTTGGAAAAGCAATCACGCGAAGCTGACATAATAAAGAATGCTCATCATTTTTGCCAGCGAGATGTTCCATCAATAGGATTCCTGGCCATCAATCAACTCTCGCCGAGAGGGTCAACGCAACGTCAAAACCATAATTGGCGAAAACGGCGAGCCACTTCCACGGCGCCTCCTGTCGCTGCTTGTCGTGTTGAGGTCACAGCCCCGACATTTTCACGTCTGCGGCGGGTGGGATCGAGTACGCGCGGTTTTTATTTTCTTTTTCTTTTCTTTTCTTTTCTCTCTGTTGTTGTTGTTTATGGATGGTTGGGAGAGGATGAGAAATCAATGGAAATAGCGGGTGAGAGACACACTCAGAGATAGACAGAGAGATATATATACACACACACACACTAGAGAGAGAGAGAGAGAGAGAGTGGGTTAATGTCGGCGCGTAAACTAATCTAATAAATTACCCCGGTGGTTATCTCGGGACAGACGTATGTATTCTGATAGACGTATGTATTATGAAAGCGTTTTAGAAATATCTCCTAAAGTCCAGCGTCCAGTGACGTACCTTGGGAGGGGCAGAATGCACTAATCAGAAAAAAGCAATAAAATTAACCAACAAATCGTTGGTATTCGGCTGCCACTAGATAAGTATAAAAACATGGACTACGCAATAACTTACCGTTACAGGCTTATAGAAAATTAGTGAAAATACAATCTTTTTTTTCTTGATACTGATAAGGGCTTCTCAAATGATAAGTGTTTTTTCTTTTTCAAAGGTGTGAAAAATAAAGGTCTAAAAATTATTCAGTTTTTATTTTATTATATCATGATGGTTTTAAAAAGTAGAATCGTAAATTTCTAGTTGGCTTCCGACACTTGACAGGTTAAATGATGGCTCTGCCTCTCGACTACTCAGTCCTCACTTTCCCAGGTGATGCGGGTGTCTTTATCTTCTGTTAGCAGTTTATCGGAAACCCTCTATTTATTATTTGTATCCAACGACACGTTAGAGACAAGTACTAAAAGGGACTGAATTACTCTATCAAATGTCAGGTCGGCAACTTCGTTTTTTTTATAGCAGTCCGAGAAAATTGAGACATTCAGGGCAATATCTTTTTGTAAAGGCAAACACAAGTCTACAAATTTTTCTTAAAGATCAAAGGTTAACCAATTTTTAAGTCAATTAAAAATATGCAGTCAGTTATTAATAGGGTTGCCAGGTGGCTGTCTGAAAAATACCGGACACTAGTGTCGAATTTTGTCCATGGCACAATATTTCAATGTAAAATGTCCGGTATTGCTTCCATTTTTCCACTGGACAAATAACGATAATACCGGACAGTCCGGTACAAAACCGGACATCTGGCAACCCTAGTTATTAAATTAAAAAAATGTCATATATTTGTGTTTCGATATATAATTAAGATTTAAAATATGAATATTGAACGCAACATTTTATAAAAAGTATATTTCTCTTACCAAAGCGAGGGGGTGGGGGGATGACACACAGCTGGAGAGATCCTGGCAGAGATTGAAAATGAAAAATGTGGGAAAACTTCTTCAATTGACAAGAATTTTGAAATTTTGAAATCAGACTTTTCTATATACTTTTTTTTTCTCAATGTTCGAATTAACTTCGACGTGTGAATCCAGAAATTTTCCATGGCACAAAATGCGTCTATTCTAGCCTATAGGATATCTTAATCATATATTTCAAACACACATAGACAGTCTTTATATTTATCAATATTGAAGCTGTCGAAAAGTGGTGGTCTCGACGTAGCTCGGTAGACGAGTAGGGTTGCGGAGCTGACCGCAACCTGAAACCGACAACTCCTGGCAGGCAATGCCGAAGTCCCATATGTTAGGTGTTAGGTATTAGGTGCTAGTCACATATGATTACAGTCGCTTTACGGATCTTAAGCAAAGCATATAGATGCAATGCCGATGATCAAAACCAAAGTACCCGTTGACGGTTGAGTTATTTCGAAGCAACCGTTTCGTCCCCCTTTCATTTTACTAACAACGCCAATGAGCGGTGCCGGCTTAGGGCCAGGATCGCCAGTACGGATCAGCAAAAGGTACGGCGAAGAACGTAACGGACGCCAGCTCTGAAGAAACCTTTAGGGTGGGGGTTACGCCCTAGGTTGGTCAATGATGATCCCCGCCTCGCGACAGTCCTAACCATAGAGACTCCTGTGCTTTGCAGGGGTGGCGAATAGTGGTTGCGAGTCGAATTAGGGAAAATTCCACCCCTCCCTGTGAGGTTAATTTAATGGGAGGCATTTTCGACCTTGTGTCTTGGATGCCCAGGCGGCCGCTTCAGAAGCGACCTTCCGGAAGTCTCCTAGCTATTAGGTCCTTTAGGGGGCAGGAGAGCTGAGGGGGGTTTCCGGGAAGACCCATGAAGAGCATTAGGCTCGGGGCTGTTGATTTTCTTCCACATGTAGGATCAATATCGAACCAATTATGACCATACAGCTTGCTGTTACTACAATGAAATATTACAATATCATGTAATACATATATAGTGTTTTCTAACTGTGCTCGTCAACTGTTGCTGTAATATCTGTTATCTGAACTGTTCTAGTCATCGTCTATGTCATCGGTCAGACTGCAAATTCTGACCAATTGAATTATGACTTGAACCGTTCAAATACATAACTTTAAATAACTGTTTAAAGATTAGAAAACGGGGCTTTTAATTTCTTAGCTGAACTCAAGTCTTTCGGGTAAATTTAAAACAATGAATCTCACCCGTTGTAAAGCGCATATCATTGTTGGACCAATAACAAATTTACGAAACACTCAGTATCATGTTGAGAACCTTTGCATAGACCCACTCCCCAACCCCCGGGCACCAAAAGATACACATATTTTCCCCTCTTTTCCCACAATGACATCACTCGGTATCGCGGCCAGGGTTCCTGGTATCGCCCGCGCCTGGCCCCAACGCCAAAAATCCCCCCGCTTGAGTGACAGCTCTATTCCGTTTTGATCAGCTCAAATCCCGAGCTAATTTCCATGGCAAGACATTGAGAGAATCAAAATTAAATAGCAACTGAATGAAAGAGGCGGGTCGAGTTGTGGCCCATTGATTTGACGTTGTGAGTAAAGCTTGCTTGGAGGTGAACTGAGGCTGCTAACGTCATATTTGTGCATTTACGGCAGTTGGGGTGGGGTGGGGGCTCTGTGTGTGTGCTTGTGTTGGTGTGTGATTGCGTGGGTCATATGAGGTATGGATTAGTAATCAGAGATTCCGTGATTAAAAGTCATCTAAGAATTAAAATCAGAATGGCGTTAGCTATGAAGGCGATGGTACTGTCTTAATTCGCTACAGGCAAAACTCAAAAAATGCGAGATTATTTAAATGTTTTATAATCATTGTTAGCATTTATTAAATTTGATCCCCCTAGACTCTAGGAAAAGGTTTTGTCAACTCTACAGGTTCCGATGATAAGGAAACGTGTAAAATAAAAAAAATAATAAATTATTATGTTAAGCCACGACTATGATCCCTCTAATGTTCGTTGGTCCGCGTGCAAAGTCATAAAACTCGTGTGCAAAGTTGCTCAGCATCCATATTTTGTGCAATATTTTATCAAATTTGCTGCGCGGTAATTCCAAACTGCTGCGCGGCGTCTGTCAAAAATCTGCGCGGCCTCGCACCCGCGCAGCCTCGCACCCGCGCAGCTTAAAGGGAACATTGGCCGGGCCACGACATCTAGATTAACTCGTTGTTTGGCTCCTAGCTTGCCCACAACTCTAAAGAATCCACTTTTGTTTACAAGGGAAGTTATTCTGTCTCCGAGACATTGCTTTGGATCAATTTCTTTGTAATAACTTGAATCGGTTTGTCAAGTCTTTTCTAGGCGGGGGCAATTTATTTGTAACTAACAGAGAAACTCGAATTACTAGTATTTAATCACTCTCTTAAATCTCCAGTCTTTAAAACTTAACTCGTTTTCGCTTTTATATGTTTAGCGACGAAAGTTTTTTCGCCGATACGTTGTTTGTTTTGTTGCGTCTTTTCTATGCAATAATCTCTCCCCCTTTTTTTTGTGTAAAGTATATAGTTGGTCACCTTAAAGACGAAAACATCTTTAACAGCTTCTGTACTCATGGTACGATTTCTAGAAAATAACAATTACATTGAAGCTTCTTCTTCTTATCTTCTTATCTATACAGACGCTCCTTCTATACAGAATATTAATGCGTCCACAGACCATGACAGATGATCTGTTGGCAAGTGATGCAGCGTTCACAGGCCTCGGCTTTGAGGTTTCCACGCATTGCCCAGCCGCCTAACTAGTGTTAGGTACCCATTCGGAGCTGGGTGACTCTGGGACGCCCTTGCCTTCGCACGGATTCGAACCCGTGACCATCGGTGACCACTCGACCACCGCGCCCCCTATGTGTGAAAGTGAAAGGGGGAGGGGGATTTAAAATAAATAGATTTTGTAAAAAAAACAAAACACAAACACATGGTAAAGGTGCTCCATCACTCTCTATAATCTTAAACACAAATCATGGAACATTAAATACGGTTGTGTCCTCCAACAAACGAGATGTCATCACAAAGACCTGTTTGTCTCGTTCAATTTGACGTGGATTTGATGCATACATCAAACAAATGTCAATCAAAATCTGAAAAGTTTTAAATGGGTAGAAGCGTTTCCTGGTCTTTTAAATTAATTTTTAATAGTTTTATTTCAGTTTTATTTTATTTTTTAAATCCTTTATATTAACTCGTGGTGTCTGCTTGTTTGCTTGCTTGAGGCGGGCGGTGCAAAAAAAACTTTGGATCGATTTTTAACCTACTTCCTCGTAAGCTAGCGAGCTGAAATTTTGCAGGCACTCGTGCCGATGATAAAAATGACGTTTAAAATTTTCAGATAAATCAAATGTACCGTAATTAAATAAATGAATTTGTAGATTATCTTTATTTATCTCTATGTAACATGTTATTTATTTATTTTTTGCCAGAGTGTCGTGGTGCGTATTATATTAAACAACCTTTCCTGTCGCACAATAAGGTGCGTATTATATTGACAATACTTTTTATAAAAATATTCCTCATCGGTGCGCATTATATTAAACATGTTTTACGAGACATAACTAAAAGTTTGTATTTTTGGATTGTCTTGCGCTGCGTATTATAATGAAAATTCTTTTAGTTATGTCTCCAATACAAAGGATTTATAGTCAAAAACTTGTTTTTTTACGTTTTTTTATATTTTAAACAGCTATAGACCTATTTGGTTACAATAGACTGATTTAAGGAAAAACAAAGTGTGATTTGAAAATGTATATCTCAAAATGTGTGTGTGTGTGTGGGGCGGGAGGACTTTTTGAATCCCTTTAAGTTTAAAACTTGATCATTTTGCCGCTGTTCAACAAATAATTTTAAGGGATCTCTATCTGTATTTTTAAACGTATACTTATAATGACTAAAATGTGTGATTCCTGTTGCTACAGAGATTAGCTATATGAGACGCGTGGAATGCGAGTCTGTGACAGCAAGTAAAGATGATCATCTCTAAGACAGTTCAATTATGGGAAGACTATTCATGTGTCTGGTGGTCCTTCAGTAATCTCCCTTCTTGGAGATTGACCCATGTATACAGGACCATCAAACCACGTAAGTGAGACACGGGTGGGCGGCGGCGGTGGCTTGATGAGACAAATAGTGAGACGTGGTTGCTATACATGAGACAGTGGTTGCTATACATGAGACAGTGGTTGCTATACATGAGACAGTGGTTGCTATACATGAGACAGTGGTTGCTATACATGAGACAGTGGTTGCTATACATGAGACAATAGTGACACTTGGTTGCTATACATGAGACCAATAGTGAGACGTGGTTGCTATACATGAGACCAATAGTGAGACGTGGTTGCTATACATGAGACCAATAGTGAGACGTGGTTGCTATACATGAGACCAATAGTGAGACGTGGTTGCAATACATAAGACAAATAGTGAGACGGGAAAGACGTGTTTGCTATACATGACAAAACTAGTGAGTCTTGGTTGCTATACATAAGACCACTAGTGAGTCTTGGTTGCTATACATGACAAAACTAGTGAGTCTTGGTTGCTATACATGACAAAACTAGTGAGTCTTGGTTGCTATACATAAGACCACTAGTGAGTCTTGGTTGCTATACATGACAAAACTAGTGAGTCTTGGTTACTATACATGACAAAACTAGTGAGTCTTGGTTGCTATACATGACAAAACTAGTGAGTCTTGGTTGCTATACATGACAAAACTAGTGAGTCTTGGTTGCTATACATAAGACCACTAGTGAGTCTTGGTTGCTATACATGACAAAACTAGTGAGTCTTGGTTGCTATACATGACAAAACTAGTGAGTCTTGGTTGCTATATATGACAAAACTAGTGAGTCTTGGTTGCTTTACATGACAAAACTAGTGAGTCTTGGTTGCTATATATGACAAAACTAGTGAGTCTTGGTTGCTATACATAAGACAACTAGTGAGTCTTGGTTGCTATACATGACAAAAATAGTGAGTCTTGGTTGCTATACATAAGACAAATAGTGAGTCTTGGTTGCTGGATGAGTGAACTAGGGAGTCTTGTCTGCTAAATATGAGACAGTGGTTGGTATACATGAGACAAATAGTGAGACGTGGTTGCTAAACATGAGACAGTGCTTATCTTATCTTATCTGTCACAGACGCTCCTTCTATACAGAAGATAATTGCGTCCTACGCTTATATGTGGTGTGTGTTTAGCCCTGCATTTTTATTAGAGATTTAAATGTTGATAAAGTGTTGGTTTTCCTGGATTCTTCAGGCAACCCATTCCACGCCCGAATTCCGGACGGGAAGAAGGAAAACTTGTATGTGTTTGTTCTTGCATACGGAATAAGAAAGGTGTTTTTATCCTCTTGTCTATCTGAGGGTTGTATTGAGTTATCTTTGTGTTGTATTTCTAAATTAGAGTTAATTGCTTTATGTATTATTACTACTTTACTCTTGGTTCTTCTATTCTCTAGTGTTTCAAGGTTTAATGATTTAACTAATGGTGTTATTCTTATCAGTTTTGAATATTAGAATTTGTTCTAGTTTATCAATATTTTCTTGGGTGGATGGGTCCCATACAGAAGATGCATATTCTCACCAAGGTGAGATAGCATTTTAGTTTTATATCTCTATTACATTTGTAAAAGTTTCAATTTATAAAGCTTAGGGCCTAGGGTTTTGTTTGAGTTTTTAATAACTTCATTGACATGGGGATTCCTTAATAATGTCTCATTTATTATGATTCCTAAGTATTTTGCATCTTTAGTTTTGGTTAGTTCTTTTCTATGAATAAATTATTTTGAATTTATTTGTTTTTTTTTCTTCCTTTTTTACTCTTAACAGTTCACACTTTTCTGGGTGGAAAGCCATTCTCCAGTTAGTTTCCTATTCTATCGATTCATCTAAGTCTTTTTGTAAAATGTTGCTACCTTGTTCTGATTTAATTGTTCTATAGATTATACAATAATCAGCAAATAACTTAACTTTGTTCCTGTTGAGATGTTGTTGGGTAAATCATTTATATAAATTAAAAAGAGTAAGGGACCTAGCACAGTTCCTTGTGGAACTCCTGAGTTAACCTTTATTGGTGCAGATTTAGATCCATTAATTATTACAGTTTTCTCCCTACCAAAAAGGAAGTCTTGGATCCAGTGATGTAAGGAACCTGAGATTCTAAATTAGTTAAGTTTTTTAAGTAAACTAAGGTGGTGAACTTTGTCAAATGCTTTTGAGAAGTGGTTGCTATGAGACCACCAGTGAGATGCGGTTGCTATACATGAGACCACTAGTGAGAAGTGGTTGCTATACATGAGACCACTAGTGAGATGTGGTTGCTATACATGAGACCACTAGTGAGATGTGGTTGCTATACATGAGACCACTAGTGAGACGTCGTTTCTATAGGAGACAACTGGTTAACGGAGGTTGTGGAAAAGAATGAGTGAGTAATTATAGTGAAATGATTTTTTTTTAAATCGCCTAAGATCAAACCAGGTTAGGGATAAAAAGGAATTCATTGGGTAGGCCTGTAAATACAATATAAGACAAGTTAAACAACGGCAGGAAGCATTCAAATATAAGAAAGAAGAAATTATTAAAAACTTAGCTGTGTAGTCCGAATAGAGATACACCATAAAGAGGACAAGCGTGAGACATGTTTATAGGAGCCATGAGGGTGTTATGGTAAAGTGAGAGAGATGGTATTATGTAATTATTGAGTTATTTCGAAATAAGAAAAGGAATTTCGAGTTGTTGTGTGATTCCAGTTAAAGGTCAGTACATGTAGATGGTCACTATTTGGAACATTTGTCGTTGGTGGTGAAATCTGGTTTTGGCGCGCGAGGAACATGGTTTGTCATGGTGTCTTCTGAATACAGAAGGTCTGTAGCGGCAGTCGTCAGTCCATTAACCCTTGAAGTCTCTGTTTCCCTCCGTCCTCAAAACTGTTGATTGTTGGTTAGGTTTTGCGCCTCTCGATTGTTTCAGCTTGATTCGTGACCTACTAAAATAGTGTCATGACAACGAAAAAAAACAACACCATGTCATTGTGTGAGTCGTTTCTTTGGTACTGATCCGCTGGAGGTGGGATCGATACCCAGCATATGAATTCTTTTTTTTATAATTTATATTATTTCTTTTTCAGAATTAGAAATGTTCTGGTAATATAATATTTCCATACAAAAACGAACATCAATTTTAATTAACTGCTTGTTAATAATTAATTTTATAACATTTATAATGAGCGGTCGATCCCTATAATATTTTCTTTAGAAGTGCTCTTTTTCAAATTGATGACAGACAGCTTTTAAAAACAATGATCTCACCCCCCTCCCCTTTTCTTACACACCCGCACACACTTTTTATGGAACCAAATGCGTCCATTCACAGAAACCCCCCTTGAGAATATTCGCCCGGGCGCCCCTGATCTCCGATCTTTTTTGAGCGACGTGTCTTTAGAGGAAGTCTGGCACCGCTATCCCAGCTAACCCCCGAGATAGTCTCGAGACATGTCTGAAGCCGTTCATAAATATGACCTCACTCGTCGGTACTCCCATCAACCCTCTAACTATTACTGTGGCGTTTTATTGACAGTTGAAAGTTCCCTGAAATAATCTCGTTGGTTCTCAACAACACACACTGCACCAAAAAAATCGGAAATTTCCCTAAACTAACCAATTGTCATTTGGTCGCGTAATCGATCTCACCCTGTTCCAAACGCACGCACCACTTCCTCCTTTGGCCTTTGTGGGGAGTAAATGAACATGTCACGTGGGAAGACAGATCCCGTGACGTAGTTGATGGAATTGAACGCGACAACCTGAACACAAAAAAAGAATAGATGGTGCGGGAAGAGTGGCTCCTCCGTCGTTTCACCGTCTGAAGATATGTGCCCCTGAACTATACCTTGTCATAATAACGCTGTCTTTGGGGGGGGGGTATTGTGTGATTTGAAACGGGGGAGGGGGAGGGAGATTATTAAATTTAGAAAAGATGTTGAGGGGAGGGGCTGGGGGGGGCTAGTTTGAAGGGTACCGGCATCGCGGGGCTCTGAGATGAAATGTATTCGATAAGATGGTTTAATTAATGAATTTGACGAGCTGTCATGCGCTGATGGATGTTTTCGTCGTGCCACTTGATCTGATAACGTCGTCAAAGTGTTGAATGCTAGAGGCCAAGGGGGAGGACTCTATAGGCCAAATGGAAGGGACTCCTAGGCCGAGTGTCAAGTCAGAATTAATGTCGAAATGTTCTCAAAATGATCTTTCGTGACATGTTTGAAATTATGATTTAGGAAGCTTAAAAGGGAAAAAAACAACATCGTATTCCTGTTATCAGAGGATTGAAATTCGATGGTTTGTGTCAATGAACGATTAAGGTTACTGGGTATTACCTTTTAAAAATTACGTGAAATAGAAAGAATTTGTTGATTGTTTGTTTGGTTTTTTGTTTTTTGTTTTTTTTTAAAGCAATTTCCCTTGGGAGAAATTGTGTTTACATATGTGAAATGTCTGGCCTGTCTTTTCGAGCTTTGAACAGCAACTCCTCCTGAACCATACCACATAGAGGATTCGGGTCTTTTGCAAATATGTTAAGAACGCCCTAAGGATGTGCACGGGCCAAAGAAAATTACCGAAAAGGTTTACTGGATTTCCTGGAACCCCCCCCCCAAAAAAAAATATAAAAGAAGAAGAAGAAGAAGAAAAGAAAACGAAATGAGGAAAAAAAATCAGTTTTTTGTCAATTTCTCCCCAACCATAACATCTATCGGGTTGAAACAAACGGCAGACGATAGCTAATAATATTTAGAACAATTTTAGAGAAGGAATTTTTCACAAATCTCATTTTGTTCGACTCCCTTAATTTTAGCAGCAATTTGTAGATATTAATTGTTTTGTTTAGTTTCAGAATAATTGATTTGAAATTACTTTTAATGTAATCTAGAATGATAGTTAATGGTTTTTTCCAGCTTTGTGAATGCCAATGTTAGACTTTTGCGCAGTTTTCATTATACTGACGCAGACTTGGTCTGACTCTAGATGGTTTCACTTGAATTTAAAAAATCGGAAATTCTTTGTTTGAAATAGCGTTTAAATACTAATTCGAATACTTGCTTATTTTTTTTACTGTTTTTGTTTTTTCCCACTTTTTTTCTTCTTAAATCAATATTTCTTAAATTATTATTCCTGAGCCAGTCAACAACCTTGAGGAAGAGACGTTCAAAAAGTTTTGATATAAATTTAGTCTATGATTGCAGTTCAGGTACCTTTCTGAAGGTAGAGTGAGGGAATGGACCTGGGTTAGGTCACCGAAACCAACGGTTGCCAACAGTAGTATCACCAGGGTATATGCATATAAACGATAGAATAATCCGTTTATGAGGGGACGTCACACTTTAAGGCGAACCTCGGGGGAAGATTTTACCGTGAAGAGCTTGCTATACCGATTGTGTTAAAGCAGCATAAATATATATTAGGGCTGGTGTTATTTTTTTAATTAAAAATTATGTTCTATTAATCGGGGAAAATGTAATCGATTAATCGATTAATTTCGATTAGTTATATTTTTATAGTGCATGTATAGATCCCGTTAAGTCACGATTCATTATTTCGCGAAATTGGTTAAGTCCCGGTAATTCCATGGCTCCCTAATTTTGTGACGCAACACAGCAAATGCGTTCTGCTATGCAAGAAATAAGGATGAAAAACCTTTTTTTTTACGTTTGCATGTCTAATAAATGATAATAATACGAGGGAAAAGTATGTAAGTAACTAACAAAATATAAATTATTAATAAATTGGAGAAAAAAAATAGAAATGTTTTCTTAATTTTTATTCGATTTTAATCGATCAAATTAATTGTACTCGATTAAAATTTTAACGATTAATCGACTAAATAATCGTTAATTTCCGCAGCCCTAATAAATATGAATCTGTTGTTTTTTTTAAATAATTAATAGTCTTTTTTCCGTGCATATTAATAACGATTTCAAGCTTACTTAGCCATATTATTTTTTTAAAAATCAGATTATAGAAAGTGGCACTGTTAGGCAACAAAGGATTCTCCTATCCCCCCTCCCTCCTTCTCTCAACATATGTTTATGCATTAATTTTTATATACAACGTTGTTTTTCTTCTAAACGGTAATGATGATGCTGCGCACCAAGAAAGGATGCGAATCCGCACCATCCCGAAAGATGAATTGAGCATGAGTCGTTCAAAGGTGGACTGGATGCAAGGAATACAATAAATTGTCCTTTGTCAGAGAGGGATGACTTCCATTAATGTGAGCGGACCCCGAGAAACTTTACGTGTGGCATACAGACGGATGGTGACCCCCCCCCCAACCCCCTCTGCCCCCACCCTCTATCTTGTCTGTCAGTGATCGAGTTCAGAACTATGACGTGCCCTTTGCTTTCACTCGAGAGGGGAGAAGAAATGCAAGGTTTGTGTATGGTTTGAAGGTGGTGGACGGGATGGTTTTGAGGATCACTTGACGTAGGGAGCGTGATGGGAGGGGGGGGAGGCTTTCCAATTTTCTTGATTCGTATTTGCCGTGTTAAACGAGTGTATTGCTCGGGGTCTCCGTCTGCCCTCGTGTCTGAAACATCGGGCGTCTGCTGTTTTGTTATCATTCCGTGCCGTAAGCTCAGATTTGACAGTTCCCTTATTTTGTTTTTCCGTCAAAAGTCTGGGAGATGAGTCAATTGGTCCTGTGACTTTTAGACCGTTTTCCTTTTTTTAAAAAAATTATCAGTTATATATGTTAGTTATTGGCTAATTGTCATTTGTAAATGTGTCTTGGAGACCCGAAATTATACTTGTCAATTGCATAAAACAAATATAAACATGACCACGAGAAATCTCAATTTCCCCTGGCATTTATTAAAAGTGACACTTGCTTTTATTATGATTGAAATCATCAGATCAAACATCTCAACAATTAAACTTGTCACCGTTTTTTTTTGTTGGCTAGTGGGTGTTACAAGTGACCTTGCGAAGTCACGGGTCACATTCAATTGATGGATGCCATGAGTTTGTGTCGGGCACGTATTACGTTTTTAAACATAACCCACCTTCTATTTCCGGTCGAAAATTTTCCATAGGGGCAGTCCATAAAGTACGTCAGGCTCCAGAGGGGGGAGGGGAGGGGTGTAAGAAAGTGTGACAGTTTGTGACGGGGGGAGGGGGGGTTCCGGCCATGTGTGACGTCAACGTGTTTTATATTAAATTTTAATTATTTTGTTAACAACAACAAAAATTTGATCGAAAGTGTGACATACTTTAGGGGGGAGGGGTCCGAGATCTGTGACAGTTTGTGACGGGGGGAGGGGGATCAAAAATGGTCAAAAATAGCGTGACGTACTTTATGTACGGCCCCATAACAGGTTTAAAAAAATAAATAAATAAATAAAAAAAAGTTCGAAGAGATATAGTTGTGGCGCCATAGAGTCCAGCATGCCGGTGGCTGGAGACCAATAACGAAGTCATCAGAAGGTGCGTAAAGCTGATGCTCTTCAGAACGAGGCAAAACTACCCACTTCTGCCAGATCTCCGCATCGTACTTTGTCTAGAATTTGACACTTTTATTATTGCTTGTTTCCCCCCCGTTTTGGGAGGGTGGTGGCGCACAAGAAAGGTCAAGGTCAGATTGAAACCGATAATACTTCGAGACATTGCGAGACGCTAAACAAAAATCCGGTTATTTATTTATTACAGACCCGGACTCTTGATCGTGGATTGTCCGGGGAAACTCAGACCTGTTGGTATGGGGGGTCACCACTTAAGTCCCGGGGATTAATGTCAGACTCGTGATGAAACGAGCACGCCGGGAGACGACAAGACCGGCATAAAACTCGAGCTTTGTCGAGCACAAACCAGACAAGCTTTTTTTGTAACGGGTGTGCATAAGCTGTGCACGACACCCCCCTCTCTAAGCCCTCGTTAACGATTAGAGGACGACGACCGCGAGGCGATCAGCGTGGTATTTTCTCCAATCTCGCGACATAAACAATCTGGATTTGCTTACTATTAGCCAGGTGAAAGGAATGCTATTCATTTCGTTGTCGGTTGAAATCGTTTATTGTTTAAGTAACAAAATAGCCACTATATGGGTGCTAATGGAAATAGTTCACAACCAGGTGTCCCCCTCCCCCCCCCCACCCACCCAAATGAGACAAAACATATTCCAAATTTACACCCAAAAAAAACATTACCAATTACTATTCTTTTATTTTTTTATTTATAAATAAATGATTTTTTTTTACAAAGAAAGAAATTGTATACATTAGTATTTAAACAAATTTATACATTTACTTTCCTAACTTTCATAATAGAAAAAACCGTGTATTATGCTATCAAAATTTAAATTATTTGTAATATCTTGTTCTATGGACAATATTACAAGATTTTGTTGTCTTAAGTCCCTCATTTTGGAACGAAGATAATTTTTTTTATTAATTTTAGTTTGGAGCAGCTCCTTTCACAACTAGATACACAGATAGCAGTTGTAGCAAAATTATAATGTTGGGTACAGAATTTTCCAATCTATACCGTTGAATATATTTTAATAGATCAAGGGGGCCTTTCACCCCGTTTTTCTAACATAATGCCTCTTCTTGTAGTGTAGGTACAGCCAGGGCCGGTCTTAGGCCCCTGCAACCTATCTAGTCGCAGTGGGCCCTGCTTCAGTGGGCTAACAGTGAACAGAAAAGAAAAAGATTGCATTGAACTTAATAAGTAAAATTCCTGCATCTGATCTCATTTAACTAGTTACTTCTTCAGATGTCAATTTTTCAAAGACGCTTGAAATTTTAAAGTATGTCTTTTTCGACATTATATTATGCTATTGTGATGTTTATTAACGGAGTGTTTTGAATATTTTCATGTTCTTGCCATAAATCTTAATAATTTTCCATAAAATAGACGAATTCAATTTTTACACATTACTTTAATTGGATAGGCTTAAAAATTTTAATGAATAACCGTATTTTAATGAATGACCGTATTTTAATGAATGACCGTATTTTAATGAATAACCGTATTTTAATGAATGACCGTATTTTAATGAATGACCGTATTTTAATGAATGACCGTATTTTAATGAATGACCGTATTTTAATGAATGACCGTATTTTAATGAATGACCGTATTTTAATGAATGACCGTATTTTAATGAATGACCGTATTTTAATGAAAAACACAAAATATATTTAATTTTTAGTCAGTTACCTTGCAATAATTTTCTGAAAACTGAAACTGTAACATAAATTATTACTTGCAAGTTAAACACAATATTTCAACCATCATGCCATTTAGGTATACTTGTAAGCGCATCATTCTGCGCATGTCGAAATTCCACGCACAAACTGTCGTGGCGATATTAATAGCACATATTATTCGGCCCAGCTGTGATGTGTTTATGTGTGTGTGTGTGTTTTTTGTGTGTGCAGTTTTCTTATAAAAGCGCCATATGTGACGTATAGCGCATCATTTTCCAAACAGATCGATACCTTTTTTGAGCGATTTAAAATTTTTGAACGGTTTTGCTTTGGTTATAACAACCACTATAGTATCAAACAAATGTTGCGCGAATCCGTTAATTAAGATTCGAAATTAAGAATATTTTTGTTTCACCTAGGTTTCCCCTCTTCAAAAGAAAGAGGGCGGTTGTCGGAAATGGCTTTACTTTTCAAAGTCCATCAAACGCCGCCCTCTAAATGTGTGCCGCCCGGGGTGGACCCCCCCCCCACGCTGCCCCCCCCCCAGCTACGTCACTGATTGTAACAAATCTCCAAATGATAATATTAATATCAAATATAAAACGAAAAAAAAATTAAAGATAATTACTGTCATTAAAAAATAAACACCAATGTCATACTTGTCCGGCTGATACTTTTACTTTCATTTGAAAACATTTCAAAACATTAACGCAAAACATTCTATTTTCACACCGATTGTCCTGATCTCTGTTACCAAGTTACCATCCAATGACGGCCTTCTATTGTTAATGTTGGTACCAAGCTGAAATGATTTGGCGACGTCTTTCGGCCTGCTATAATTTCACTGGCCGATATGTTTTACCATTGAACAAAATTCCCCCATTCTCCTGGCTGCCGTTGCCACTTGTGTGGTGGTTTTTGTCGGCCTCGCTCTTCCAATAGAGTACCAAGTACATGTTTCAAATTCACTCATTCTGCCCGAAGAGTTAGATGTTCAGCTTCCCTGGAGTTTCACAAATTCTGTCCGAAGAGTTAGATGTTCAGCTTCCCTGGCGTTTCACTCATTCTGTCCGAAGGGTTAGATGTTCAGATTCCCTGGCGTTTCACTCATTCTGTCCGAAGAGTTAGATGTTCAGCTTCCCTGGAGTTTCACAAATTCTGTCCGAAGAGTTAGATGTTCAGCTTCCCTGGCGTTTCACTCATTCTGTCCGAAGGGTTAGATGTTCAGATTCCCTGGAGTTTCACTCATTCTGCCCAAACAGGTAGATATACATGTTCTCCGGGGTGAACACGAGAATGAACATGAGCAGGATGTTGAGGAAGAGCACCGTCAGGTGGGCAAACACGTTCAGTGTGATGTATCTCCTCACGAAGAACAGTAGAACAAGGTACACACAGATGATGAACCCGTACCTGACGGTCGTCACGAATGCCTTGACCAGCTTGGGCCAGATGTACCGCGCGATGTATGCACACAGGCTGGACCTCGGACAAGAAGTGTTCTTGCAGCGCACCAGTTTGTTCCCGCATGGCAGGGAGATCTCGCTGTGAAGCGTGCTCGTCGTTTTCCTGTGCGCCAACTGACTGGTTTCGGAGCACTGACAGCGGCTCACCGGCTCGTTCCGATCCGGGCTCGACCATCTGTTGGGCTCGCACGAGGACCGGACGTTCCAGGTCGCGGCGCCCCGGTCCACCGCATCCCTGGCGGGCTGCGACGTCGAGGCTGGTGTGTAGAACTTGTGAGACGACTGGAAGTTGCGGGACTGCAGCGAGTGTTCCGAGGGGTTGGAGGGCTTCGTCGACGCGACCCTCTCCATCAGGCAACTGGGGCAGTTCTTTAGGCGCTGATCGGTTCTAGAGCAGGTGCAGTTCTTGCTGGCATTCGCCTCGGCCGCAACAGCCGCCGGGGGGTTGGACGTGCTCAGCGTCACGGCGGTGTGGTACTCGGGGTTCTCCGGGGACAACGCCTGGGAAGAGAATGTTTTGATAGATGACCTTGGGACCCTTTTCGTGACCCGGTTCTTGTTGGCCCGCCTCGATGTTTTCTCCTTCTGCAGCGACGAGGTCAGTGAGTCGTTATAGCCCTCGTCCAGGTTCGAGTCATCCGACAGCGGCATAACTTTTGAGCTCGTGGGTTTGATGTCGCACGGTTTGAGGGTCGCGCCGTACCTGCCACCCCTCTCATCTGAGGAACGCCCCCTGGGGTGCCGACTCCTGTCCAAAGCTTCGATTGCTGAGATGCTTACCTCACGACCGCTGTAGTCCCCTTTGTCGCAGTGCTTTTGATCTCTGAGCTGATATTTAGCGACTTCTCCACTCTTGGTCCCCGTTCTAAATTTCGCGTAATTCTCCAAGACCTTTTGGCTAGGCTGATAGCGGACGTGTGAGAAGTTGCAGTCCTTCGACCCGGACGCCTCGTGGTCTTCCTCCGACGGGTTATAGGAATACCTGAGTCTATGCTGGGTGCTCACAGCCCCGTCCACGGAGTTCAAAGGTTGGCAGTAATCTCCCTTGGAATTGTTGGGTTCGTGCCTGTTGGCACATTTCCGCTCGGCCAACTGGCAGTGGTGGGTTGACGGTGACGTGGCCGTGTCACGAGACACCCATACGATGCTCGGAGTGATGTCGAGCTTGTCCTACGATAGAGGAACAGAAGTGAGGGCAGATGTTAAGACGGGTTAAAATTTGTATACGAGATGGGCTATAGTGACGGGTTGAGAAGTAGAGACATGTTAAGATATAGAGTTGGAATAATATATAGTGATGAAATGATATATGGAGACAGGGTGAAATATAGAGTGAGATAAGATGTAAATACGGGATGATATATATAGTGACGGAATGAGATAAAGGGACAAAATGAGATATGGAGAAGGGATGAAATATAGAGGTGAGATAAGATGTAAATACGGGATGATATATATAGTGACGGAATGAGATAAAGGGACAAAATGAGATATGGAGAAGGGATGAAATATAGAGGTGAGATAAGATGTAAATACGGGATGATATATATAGTGACGGAATGAGATAAAGGGACAAAATGAGATATGGAGAAGGGATGAAATATAGAGGTAGTATGAGATAAATGATAAATAGATTGGTTGAAATATAGAGGTAGTGTGAGATACAGAGCCAGGTTGAAATATAGAGGTAGTGTGAGATACAGAGCCAGGTTGAAATATAGAGGTAGTGTGAGATATAGTGACGGGTTGAAATAAAGAGGTAGTACGAGATATAGAGAAGGCTTGAAATAAAGAGGTAGTGTGAGATATTGAGGAGGATTGAGTTATAATGTGGAAAAGACTGAAGTCTCACCTATATGAAAAAAATGTCGACATTTTTTGAAACATGAAACATTGAATTAAGAATATGAATAGCAGTTGGCGCCCTCCCTCCCCCACCCGCCTCTCCTTATTGAAAGAATCACTTATCCTGCATCAGTATGGTATGATTTATCCAACATTCCCGGACAAAAATTCCCCGACGTCACACAAAACTTACGCAGTTGTCTGTGGTGTTACTGGTCGGAGAACTGAAGCCGCCTTTTATCTGAAACACCGAGTTCTTCCCCGACCCCTGGTTCGTTTTGTCTTCCGGTTCCTTCTTGAGCTTGACGCCTTTACTCATTTAGCGGAGTAGGGTGTCAAAACCCGACGTTTGGTTTGGTGTTGTTGTTGTTTGAGTTACTACGCCTCTGCCTCGGTTAGGTCAAGCGTTCTTATCCAACCCGTGTGTTCTTTTGTTTCATCTTTTTGTGCGGAAACCAATGTATCGATGATTTGCTTCGGTTATGGTTGATCCTTCTTGGCATTTCTTAAACTTAAAGTATCAGTATCGCCCCGCTGACAGCAACCATGTTTTGAAAACGATTTTTTAAAAACTAAAGAACGCCCTGAATGATGTAATCTATGGTTGCACAGTAATTTGAGAAATAGATATTTACATCTCGATGTTTAAAATGATGTGAACTGATGACACTTGAGAAATCATCGGATAATGTTTTAGTTGATGTTTATGTGGTTGTCTTAGAGGATGATTTCATCTACAACCTTAAAATGGTGCGCGTGTTCAGTCTTTGCGCGGAGACGCTTATGGGAATTTCCGATAGTAGATAAATGACATGTATTTGATAGTGTTCTATTCTATAGAGCACTTAAATTCTAAGCACAGAAATGTAAGAAACAAATTGACTCAACCACCACTTATACTGATATTCCTACAAGAGGAATTGCGTCAATAGCCCTGAGCCTAAGGCTCTTATAGGTCCTCCCAGGAATTTTTCCTAGCAATTTCACCCCCACCCCCTCCCCCTTTTATTTTTCTTAGGATCTAGCATTTAGGAAAGAGACAAATTCATTTCGTCAGCTTACTATTATCTAGTGCAGGTACTTGTAAACTATATTTAATACATTTCACTTCTACCCAAACCTGACACCTTCTCTTCTATCCAAGCCAGCCACCTTACCTTTTCCCCAAACCTGCCACATGATCTTCTAATCGGACCTGCCGCCTTCTCTTCTATCCAAACCAGCCACCTTAAATTTTACCCAAATCCTGCCACGTTCTCTTCCACTTAAACCTGTCACTTTCTATTCTACTCAAACATGCCACCTACACGTCTATCCAAACCTGCCACCTTCTCTTCCACTCCAAACATTACACCATCATTTCTACCCAAACCCCCCACCTTCACTACCCAAACTCACAACCTTCTCTTCTAGTCAAACCTCCCACCTTCACTACCCAAACTCACCACCTTCTCTTCTAGTCAAACCTCCCACATTCACTACCCAAACTCACCACCTTCTCTTCTAGTCAAACCTCCTACCTTTACTACCCAAACCTCCTACCTTCACTAACCAAACTCACCACCTTCTCTTCTAGTCAAACCTCCCACCTTCACTACCGAAACTCACAACCTTCTCTTCTAGTCAAACCTCACACCTTCACTACCCAAACCTCCCACCTTCACTACCCAAACCTCCTACCTTACCTACCCAAACTCACAAACTTCTCTTCTAGTCAAACCTCCCACCTTCACTACCCAAACCTCCCACCTTCACTACCCAAATCTCACACCTTCACTACCCAAACCTCCCACCTTCACTACCCAAACCTCCCACCTTCACTACCCAAACCTCACACCTTCACTACCCAAACCTCCCACCTTCACTACCCAAACCTCCCACCTTCACTACCCAAACTCGCCACCTTCTATTTTACTTAAGCCTGTCACCCCCTACCCACCACTCAAACATACCACACTTCCAGTTTTACTCTCTAATCCTTTCCTTAAAACAAAGACCCAAAAAAATTGAGAAGAAGAAAAATCAACAACAAAGAGACCCTGTCACTCCGCGTTTCAGCAGCTTATCTCGCGTAACAAAGTTACTCCTTGTGTAAGCTTGTAGTAAGTGGCAAATGTAGTTTCCTTTACCACGCAGACAGGCTTTGATTACCTGTATATTCAGCCCTCGTGTCTTCTGCAAGCTCTTAATACAGATTTACTCCCGGAGGGCGAAAATCGAATTTCTCGGGCCCGGACAATTTTCGGGGGGTCCGTCTTTCGCGGGGTGGCCCTGGACAATCAGTGATAACTAGTTTACGGGGAGCTGAGTGCCATGGCGTGGCCTGAGGGCCTACTCGTTTGGCCTAAAAGTGAGCGACAAATTGACATAGACACATTGGCGGGGTGTAGGGAGAGCGACGGCTTTTCAGAATCAGACGTGTGGGTTGGGGGGAGGGGGGTGAAGCAGGGGAGTTTTCTTTGAAAAGATTAGAGTGGGGTGAAAAGGGGGGTCGGAGTGGGGGAAAGGGTGAGTGGGCAGAGGGGGGGGTGCGAAGTGGTTTTCACGTCTGGTCTGTGTGACAGGCCAGATGGACCGCTGGTAGAATTACTTGACATCGTGAACCCTCGACAGACAAGAGCTCGAGGAGAGCGCTGTGAAGAGCTCGGGAATGAGAAGTTGAACGAGAGAAGGCGAGGGCTTGGACTTTTGAGACGACTAGAGCCAGAAATTGGAGTCCTTGTTAATTATGTCATTGGCGCTATAACAGAGCGGGCGTCCGGTGTCATGATTGTTACAGAACTGACATTTGGTAATTTTGGTTAGAACGTAAAATTACAAACTTCACGAAAAAGAATAAGCGTCTCTAATAATGAAGCCCTAACACAGTCTTTTCAACAAATTAAATAATGCGTTAACAATTTTATATTAAAATGATTGGCTTCAAATTTAAAGGGGTGGGGGGGGGACTGAATAGGACTAAAATGCCAGAGCATAACGATTCTCAAAAAACTGAATCAAGACACCGTGTGGTTTTGTATTTTTAATTATTTCTTTTTATTTTATTAACAAAAATCGAACACATAAAACAGCAATGCTTCTCCTGTTATTATCGCAGATCTTTGAATTAAATTATAATTAATATCTTCAGCTTTGTGTATTAGCCACTCTTACCATCTTCATAATCGTATTCTTTAAAAAAAACGCGCCTTCTTCAAAGCTGTATCGTTGTACAGTGTACATATATCCACGCGTGTGCGGTTCTACGATTGATGCCGAAACTCTTAGGGCGTTGCGTACCGAAGCTTGTAAGTCAGTATGGGATATTCTCAAACATAACAAATTACAAGTGGCCTAAGTGGTACTCCCACGTTTTCTGAAACCCTTCACAAAAAGGAGATAACCGGGTACAAAGTGCTGACAAAGAAGTGCAAGCAGTTTAAAAATACACACACACACACACACACACACACACACACACTCCCCATAACCATATAAATAAATGTTTAAAAATTAGAATCACATCCTGTGTGAGTAAAACAATTTTTTTTTCAAGTTCCTTTACATCACAGACAAGATTCTTGTCTAGGCCCTCGTCAGGTGCTCAGATCAAGATGTAGCTCTTTCACCATCTGTAGATCACACATAGTTATTTCCCTTAGAGGCATCTCGTGTTGTTGCTGACGTAGCCCGAGAATGTTTGAAGGGAAGATTGGCTTTGTGGATTAAAAAAAACACACAGGGGAGCGAACGCAGTTGAAGAGCTTTAATCGGCATCGCGCTGAGCCCACCGGTAGTCTCCCTCTTGGGTAAATGAGTATGTCAGAAGACTGTGAGCACATTCAGCTGTAGTATTGTTGTAGTTTGCTATACTATGGAATGGTTCTAAATTTGTGATATGCGGGCAGGATCCGTGACAGGGTGTCCTTGAAATTCTTGAGATAGATTATATATAGATATATAGATTATATATAGATATATTTAACATGCAAATAAATATTTTAACACTGCATCTCAACTTTATACGGATATGTGAACGAAAGAAATGTGTTTGACATATTTTTTTGGAAACACCTGTTACTTGTTAACAAATTGTCGGGGTTTTTTTTAAAGGAATTTTATGGCAACGAAAATAATGCTGGAGCAATTAATTTTATTATTATTACACGCTTTTATTTAAGTCACACTGTTTGTTATGTCGTATGTTGTATCCGTCAAATCTTGTAACGTAAGATTAAACCACTTCTGGTGGTCCTAGAGTTCTAAAAATTTTAGGACAGATAGATCTTGGATGACAATGCGGGCGCGGTGGTCGAGTGGCAGCGCGCACGACTTGCGTACCGATGGTCACGGGTTCGAATCCATGGGAAAACATGCAAAACATAAATACAAATTTGTATCAATATCAAAACTTTGATCATAATTCATATACATGCTAATATCATTTTAATTAGAAATATTTATCTATATGCAAAAGAATAGTTGACGGGCGCCCCACGCTTTTATGTGCAGTGGATAGGTTCAGTCATTTCACCTGTTATCATAGAAAATTTCTATTTGTGTGCACTTTCCATCTGTAAATAAAAGCGTGTCCTTTTTAAAAAAAAGATTTTTAAAATATTATATTTTAAGTTGTGTATTTAAATAAAGTCTTTCACTAACAAGTTCTATTTAGATTTTTGTTTATTATCATTTCTTTTAATGTAACAAGTCATTATAAAATCTTATGATCGTTTTAGTATATATTGTTGCATGTGGAGGTTTTTTTCCAGGTCAATCTAAAATCATTTCTCAAGTCCCTGTCATTGAGTGTAACGGTTTGTGTACTTATAAATTTAACGTTGGACAGTGATGTAAGGTAACGGTTTGTCGACTTGTAATTTTTAGGTCTGTTTATCTATCATTAATGGGATGGCCGGTGTATATATTTTGTTAATGTAATGGTTTATATAACATTAATTTATTATAACGCTTATGCAGCTTTGATTTAATGTGATGCCTCGTTACATGTGATTTAATGTTTACCTGTTAAGAAGTGGCGAATATAATTTTAAAAAATGTTCATAAGTTTGTCTTTAAGAGTAACCGGTTTGTTAATCTGTGAGTTACACTTCGTACTTTCTAAGGTTTCCTAAGTTTTGTTTTCCTCTAGCAACCACAGCAACAACATCAACGAACCACGGGTTCCTCTGGTGGGTCAATACAAACCACAATTTGAAATCAGAATTGTTCAAAAACCTACAGGTTTTGTAATCTCTAAAAATTATATTTCCACCTCCACCATAGAGTGTATTACAGAATGTCTGAATATTCCCCTAGGCTTAAATTATATTTGAAATACATAAATGTGGTTTTAAGCTGGTTCCTAAGGGTCGTAAGCGTGAATGCCAAAAATAAATATCATCTACAGCGTTACTTTCCAGCTGTGGTAGCAGAATACCAATCACCCCAGAGATCTGTTAACAAGTTAACAACTGGTTCACAATATTCAGACATTGCATTGTAGCGAACTGAGGCGCGTAGCCCCATCTGTGGTATCGCAACCCACCATCTCACTTTGGCTTGCATGAGTCGTGTGCTCAATTCAAAAGTTAAGCACCCACTTGTGCCGTCTGGTGCGCACAAGTGAACGCGTGTGTTGGTCTAAGTTACGTATTGATTCACATTCCACTCTTAATGTGTGAAAGCGTAATGTCTGTCAGTAATGTTGTAATAGGTCTTGTCATTTCTAAAATCGGAAAACATCATAGCTCAATGAGTAATGTTCTATTTTACACGCTTTTATTTAAGTCACACTATTTGTATGTTGTATCCATCCATCCTTCCTTCAAATCTTGTAACGTAAAATTAAACCACTTCTGATGGTCCTAGAGATCTCAATCTTTTACCACATATAGATCGTGGATGACAATGCATTGTTTCAAAATTTCAGATCGATCGAAAGTACCTTAATTAAATTAATGCACTTTTAGTTTTTTAGTTTTTGTCTATATAAAATATTATAACTCGCATCAACGAACCATGCCTCAATTCGCCCTAGAAGGATACAATTAATCTGAATGTGTTGACGTCAGATGTGGGTGGTAAAGAGTCTTTATGATAACTTTAAAAAGTACTATCAACAAGAAGTCTTGTTGGTCGATATATAAGCGTGATCGATTGCCGACATGGGGGTACGTGGTTCAATTTTCAGTTAGGGAAAATGTTTTTTTGTTGTTTTTTTTTGTATTATACATAAATTTGTAATGAATAATCTTTCTTTTTACCACTATCACATTTAAGTTATTGACAATGAAGTTTAACTAATCAAATTGAATTGATAAGGTCGAAAAATCAATTTTTAAAAATGTTGATACTAAAAGGTAGAAAATAAAATAATGTAAAAAAATCTTTTTTTTTAAAGGACACGCTTTTATTTACATATAGAGAGTGCACTAAAAAGAAGAAAATAAAAAATTTCTATGAAAACAGGTGAAATCGGTGAACCGATCTACTGCACATAAAAGCGTGGGGCGTTCATCACAACTCGCTATCATTTACTAGGCTGCGAAACATAAAAGCAAATTTGTATGAATATTAATAAACAGTAAAAGTTTCACAACTTTAATCATATAAATGCTAATATCACATTAATTAGAAATATTTATCTATATGTAAGAGAATAGTTGCAATGAGAAATGATTTGTGATGTGCAGTGGCGCAACAACGGGTTGGCTTCGGGGCAGTTGCCAAGGGCGCCAGCTCAAAAGGGCGCCACTAAATCTCTAATTTTTAAATTTGTATACATATGCATTAAGATAAGATTTTACTTCCATTTAGGTGGCTTTACGGAACACGTGTTCTGAAATGTCACTCCAGAATAATAACCCAAACGCCTAGGAAAATTTGACTAAGAGAGGTTGAACGCCAAAAATCTTGGAGTTAAGGAGATCTAAAAGACATTAGTCTTATGAAATTTTGCCGGGACCTAACAATAAATTCGTTATAGGGAAGTTCGACTTATTGAGGTCCGACTGTATCACTTTTATCCTCGATAACAAAAAAGTGAATAATTAATTATATTTATAAATATAGTTCATTTAAACCATTATAATATGATTATTATGTTTGTGGCCTTTGCGGGGCTTCTTATCATACAAATGTCAATATGATTTTACAGTCATTCTTTTAAAAAGAAAAATCTTACTATTCCTATCCCACTGTCGAGGGAATAAAGTGGGGAGCGAAGGGAAGGTGTCTCCTCTAACGGGCTTGTGTCGGTATGCCAAAGCAAGTTGGCTCCTTTCATATGAAACATCGCCGCCCCTCTTTCCTGTCAAGCCTTCTAGCCGCTATGGCTGTCCTCCCCTCTCAATATCAACATTGTCCTTGATTAATCTGCGCCTATTACGCCAGTTTCCCTAACTCGAAAACTCCGTAAGTTGAATTCCCCGCCGCCGTTGAGCTCGACTTAGAAAGGTCCGACTGTATTAGCAACACGCCAATACTCTAGCTAACAGAAGTGCTGAGCTGTAGTCGGTGAAGTGTTACTTAAATTTACTGTTAATTGTGAGTTTCTATCGTTATGTATGAGACAATGAGTATGACACATTGACACTATTGTTTTTATTTATAATACATGTTACTTCAAGATTTGTTGTATTCTTTCTTAACACAAAAATATCCCATTTTATCCACCAATTTATTTGGTATTATTTAGTAAATAATAAACTGCAAATTAGTATTGTTCCTGTCTTATGCATTTTTATATTCACGTTGTATGACTGTCACTGTCAGACTACGTAATTATTGTTTGTCATAAATAAAATAAGAGAAATGCAATTTTTTTTTAACAAATAAAAAAATCGCAATGCCGAAACTTGTCAATTTATCAAGGGCGCCAAAAACAAATTAGCCAAGGGCGCCAAAAACCTAGTTACGCCTCTGGTGATGGGTGCCTCACATTTTTATTTTCTTCATTTTAGTGCACTTTCTATATGTAAATAAAAGCTAGTCCTTTTTTTAAAAAAATATTTTTTACATTATTTTATTTAGATTAAATTTAGCGGAACCATGTTTTGAAGCATAGATTCTAAATACAGTCGAAATCACTGTTCTCAAAATTTTAGCTTAGTAAAATTACGAAACTGTTTTTCATTTTTCAAGTCCAATAAGCTGTCTTAAATTAACGAAGAATTAACAAATAGCTGATAAGATACATCCTTCTCAATATACCTACATTTTACATATTGACTCGTATCTTTTATAACATTTTTATGAAATTTGTCTTTAAAAAAGATATATATGTATAGCCCCAATATTTCTATTATTAAATTTCCGGTTAATTATGACACAGCTTATTTAGTGAGCATCTTTGCTCTGCTAAAAACGAAAATATACAGTGAAACCTCTTTTAACTATAGCATAATTCGTTCCAGAATCTTACTTGTTAAGTGAAACACCCTTTGAACGAAACAAGTTTTTCCAATACAAATCAATGTGAAAATACGATAATGCCTTCCATGCTGAAAAAAATACTCATTTTTCAAAAAAATTATTAACGTTTATTCAAATTAAATTACTTATGAATTGTTAAGGAGTGTAACAACTTAATACAATTAAGATTTGAAACAAAAAGGTCAATAAAAATATGAATTTATGACAAATATTATTCCTTCCTAAGAAGAAAACTGTCTAAAGACATTTGTTTTTGCCAACGCTCCAAAATTTGACGACAATGTGTCGTAACCTGTTTCGTGGACATTCTTGACACTCCATGTGAAGCATCCATCTTTTTAATTTTGTTTTTGTTCTTGAGAATAGTGCAGATCGTTGATGTTGGCCGATTGTAAGTGCGCGCTAGATTAGCCACGCTCACACTTTGTTCTTGCTTTACAATGATTTTACGTTTCATTTCTACAGTTATGTTTTCTCTCTTATGATTGACTTCTTGTGGCTATTTTCTTCGAAGACATTTCATCACAGGTTATTACACTTTGAACATTAAAAAATTACGAATACTGTCTGAATACAAAATTTGTGAAAATGGAGGATCACACACGAAAACAATATACTAACAGACCGAGTGCTAAGCACAGAGTAATGCATCGGCGCGGAAGTCCCGACTCACAAATGAATGTCGGGAAAAATGGACTTCCCCTTTCTACGTAACTCGTTTGCGAAATATCGCTCGTTAAGGGAGCAACTTCTTCAAATGTGTTGCTCGTTATGCGAATTACTCGTTATGAGAGGTTCCAGTGTATTTAATTGTGATATATTCAATATAAATAATTCCCGTTGTCTGTATGTATGGATGTAACTAGGTGGCGTTGCGAAATTTGTAATGCTGTTAGGGGGCGCTGCGATAGATTTTGTTTTATAGTGCTGCACCAAAAATAACACATTTCGAACGTTCCGCATAAAATTGTTCAATATGATAATAAATGAATCAAATAAAAATAAATAAAATAAATGAAAGTTCTGTATTATGTTATTTTTAATCTGATGTGTATTTATTTTGAAAACTTCCGTCATTTTTGATGGGTGATAAAATTCTAGTACTGTTAATAATTGTTAAATCATTCGAAATTTACTGTGACATTATATTCACTAGAATTGATGTTAGCTTGGATCTTACGCGACGTATATTTGTTAACAAACTGATAAATACCCCTAAAGAATGCTACCTGAAAGGGTACTAAAAAAATAGGATGTATGATGTAACACAGTGAAACAAAATGTATCGCGGGGTGCCATTAATTTATATATAAGAAATGTATGTGAATGTAATTAAATATAGTTGACGATTGCACGTTCTTTTTTTTATTATTTTTAAAAAGAGATCGGTTCTAATCATTATTCATTTCATAATCCCCGCCAGTAATTATTTTTACTTAAATTCTTAACTTTAAGTATCTAATGCCGTCACACAATGGTAGAAATAAATATGATTTTATTTTATATCTTTGTTTATTGCAACCAAAAACGGACACTGAAATGTTCTTTCTATCACCATTGCCCATCGGTACGGTATATATATATGGTGTCACTCATGCCCTCCTATAGCCATATTGCTACCACCACTGCCCATCGGTACGGTATATATGGTGTCACTCATGCCCTCCTATACCCATATTACTACAACCACTGCCCATCGGTACGGTATATATGGTGTCACTCATGCCCTCCTATAGCCATATTGCTACCACCACTGCCCATCGGTACGGTATATATGGTGTCACTCATGCCCTCCTATAGCCATATTGCTACCACCACTGCCCATCGGTACGGTATATATGGTGTCACTCATGCCCTTCTATACCCATATTGCTACCACACGTGGCCCCATCAATACTTATGGAGCTCCCATCAATAGACACACTGTTACAACAATAATGACAAAACGGTCTATTTAACGTGTTCAGCCTTATTGCCGCACATATAAACGCAGTCCATTTTAGAGTGAAGTCAAGTGTATTCGTGTGTTTCGTGAGACGTTTGTTTAATGACTTGAAGCTTTCGTACTGACTGAACGACTACATCAGAGAGAACTTGAAGCTTTCGTAGTGACTGAACGACTACATCAGAGAGAACTTGAAGCTTTCGTACTGACTGAACGACTACATCAGAGAGAACTTGAAGCTTTCGTACTGACTGAACGACTACATCAGAGAGAACTTGAAGCTTTCGTAGTGACTGAACGACTACATCAGAGAGAACTTGAAGCTTTCGTACTGACTGAACGACTACATCAGAGAGAACTTCACTTGAAACAGATGACACACGCCTCAAATCTTGATTGTAGCATGTCAGCAGTATAACGTTTGCGTTTTAAAATTTCTTTAATCTTGCCTGATAAACAAGTTGGAATCAATAAAAACAAACTACATGTGTAATTTGTCTCCGGGGAAGTAACGTTATAGCAGTGTAAATATCTCCCCCACCCCCCACCCCACCCTTCTTTTAAAACGATAAAGTAATTGGGGTGAGACTGCAATCAGGCTTTTAAATAGGTATATGTATAATATAAAAACAGAGTATTAGTAGGCCTTTTTAGACAGTTGATCCCTTATGGACTACTTGGATTTCACCGCAGCAAAGTGTATTTTTATTATTTCGTTTTTCTCGTTTCATTTGTGTACTATTTGTCCGTTGAGGAAGGCTCTTTGCCGAAATGTTGGCTGTTGTGTTATGTCCTGTCAGGCCTACTAATACCCTGTTTTTATATTATATATTTTAAAACGATGTTTTTTTTAAATATATTTCTTTACGTTAAAATTTTTTAAGAATTAAGGATTCGACTCAGTAAAGTGGTTTCAATGTAGTTTTTTTTATTTAATATAAACAATAACGACGCCAGTGGAACAAATAATGTAAAATATATTTAATACATTTATAGATAAAAATCGGACTCCATAAACTTACTCTTAACAGTATTTCAAAATACGGGCAAAAAGTGTATTCTTAAACTGTGGCAAAATATCTCTTTGTTTATGAACATATTTGGAGGGCATCGAAGAGATATTGAGAGCAATTGAGGCCTACTGTCGTGAGAACCCCCTAACAAATAAACACGGCGCTGTAACGACAGAGGCAACTGCCAAAATCTGACTCTGTAGTCTACGTTATAGCCTTAACGCCTACCCACACCCTTCACCACCCACAGGTATGCGGTGCACCTATTCCCCTTGTGCCATCTCTCAACGAACATGCTTCCTACGTCAGAAATCTGTCAGATCTGTCACTCATAATCAGACCCTGGGATTTCTCATAATAAACATGGTGATATATCCCGGGCGAAAAGAAAAAATAAAACATCGGCCGGGGCGCCATCTTCAGATTGGCCCCCGCCCGGGAAAACTTCAAGCATCTCGATTTCCCGTTAGTCTGTCAGCCCGTGACAGCCGTCTGCCCGGCTAACACGCGGCATGACAGCCCTGCGGCCCACCCTGTCGCTTGCCTTTCATCTCCGCAGTGCTTGGCACCGGGCTGGCAATTAATTCCGCGTTCTTCAGGAGTACTTAGACCGACAGATGAAGTCACACCAGATTTGAGAAACCATCAATCAATCCTCACTACTCCATTATCGCTACCCTGCCGCCCCCCCGAACCCGCCCCAGCTCCCTCCACAGACCTTTGCCGTCTCTACCGCCCTCGTTCACTCTGCCAGGGAATTTTTATTTATTTCTACCTCCTCTTCCCCCCCCCCACACACACAGCACACACCCACCCCTATGCCAGCTTTATTCCTTAAGCCTAGATTTTGTGTTGGCAGACTGAGTTGTTTTTAGTCTAGTGGTGAATAAGGTGAGGTTTAGTCCACTTGTGAAGAAGGTGAGGTTTAATCTAGTTGTAAGAAGGTGAGGTTTAGCCCACTTGTGAAGAAGGTGAGGTTTAGTCTAGTTGTGAAGAAGGTGAGGTTTAGTCCACTTGTGAAGAAGGTGAGGTTTAGTCTAGTTGTGAAGAAGGTGAGGTTTAGTCCACTTGTGAAGAAGGTGAGGTTTAGTCTAGTTGTGAAGAAGGTGAGGTTTAGTCCACTTGTGAAGAAGGTGAGGTTTAGTCTAGTTGTGAAGAAGGTGAGGTTTAGTCCACTTGTGAAGAAGGTGAGGTTAAGTCTAGTTGTGAAGAAGGTGAGGTTTATTCTAGTTGTGAAGAAGGTGAGGTGTTTAGTCTAGTTGTGAAGAAGGTGAGTGTTTGATTGCATTCAAAGGGGATTATGAAAACTGGGATTCAACACTAGCAAAATTTCCTCAACTTAACCCCACCCCCCTCCCACACACACACACTTTTTCCACCCCAGCAGAAACCTAGTCTCTGTAGCTGTTCCCAGATGAAAGGCGGACAAAATGGTACGGCACCCTCGGCGTCCAACAGCACTCTTGCTCCAGCCCCCCTTTCCCCCCGCCCCAACCCACACACTTTCCCTCTCGCTGGCTGGGCATCGTTGGCCAGATGGAATCAGTCCGAGAATTTTTCTCCTTCACTTATTAGGGGTCTCGTCTGTTTGGTAGGCTTGCTCAGAGCGAGAAATTAGGTGGCCCGAGATGGGGGACTAAGGGGGGAGCGGGGACTCGTTCTGGGTAGGACGAGGTTATTAATGACCCCGGTTCTCCGTGTGAAGTACCGGCACTCATGTCATCGCCCGGCCCGCAGCAACACAATGGTTGTAATTGTCGTTGATGACAAGGTGTCTGCGGCGACAGGCCGTTGAACCTTCCACCCGATGAGACGGGAAAATTTTGACAGACAAAGCCTCAGATTTTGTCCACCGCGAATTTAAACAAACTACTCATGGTCTTCTCTTTTCATATCAATTTCGTTATTCTATGTCACATAAATTTCAAATCATTTTAAACTATTTAGTTGTTATTGTTGTGTGTTGTTGTTATTTCGCTACTATAGATGTAATTATTTTCTTCCCATTTTGTTGTCACATATATTTATTTTATTTTTCTTTTATTGCATGATGATTATGTTTTAGTGCAAAACTTCTATGCTCATTCATTCTTCAAAATGTAGTCAACTTAGTACTGCCTTATGTTTGTGTGTGTATGTGTGGGTTTCGTGTGTGTTTTTGTGTGTTTATTCTATTTTGCATCTACAAAAATTTATATAATAGGTTGCACTCAATGTTCACATCCATTAGACAAATGTCAAGTGATTTTCATTCACCCCCCCACCCCAATTCTATTTCTATTTCGTTTATTGACTGCTACAAGCGTACCATCTTCCGATTAATCCTATGTCATATCTATGTTATGATCAACCCCACATATTAATCCTATGTCTATGTCATATCTATGTTATGATCAACCCCACATATTAATCCTATGTCTATGTCATATCTATGTTATGATCAACCCCACATATTAATCCTATGTCATATCTATGTTATGATCAACCCCACATATTAATCCTATGTCTATGTCATATCTATGTTATGATCAACCCCACATATTAATCCTATGTCATATCTATGTTATGATCAACCCCACATATTAATCCTATGTCATATCTATGTTATGATCAACCCCACATATTAATCCTATGTCATATCTATGTTATGATCAACCCCACATATTAATCCTATGTCATATCTATGTTATGATCAACCCCACATATTAATCCTATGTCATATCTATGTTATGATCAACCCCACATATTAATCCTATGTCATATCTATGTTATGATCAACCCCACATATTAATCCTATGTCATATCTATGTTATGATCAACCCCACATATTAATCCTATGTCATATCTATGTTATGATCAACCCCACATATTAATCCTATTTCATATCTATGTTATGATCAACCCCACATATTAATCCTATGTCATATCTATGTTATGATCAACCCCACATATTAATCCTATGTCATATCTATGTTATGATCAACCCCACATTAACAATAAATAGTAAATTAAACCTCATGAAATAAAATATATCTTTTTAAAAAGTCATTCCATTCAATTAAATCCACGAAGACCACCCCCCCCCTACTGTACCCACAGGCCCATCAGGACTGCCCCGTGTATAAGCCACCCAGGTTTTATCGGGTTTATTGGTCGAGATGGGAAGGTGTTCACCTTATCATCAGCTGCTTAGTGAGATCTGAGGGTGACTTTGATGGAGGATTCCCAGGACTCGTGAATTCTGTGGTGGCTTTCGTCCACATTAACGTCAGAGTAGCCGTAGACGAGTTGGTCGAGAGATGTTTCAGGTGGTTAATTGACAGGGAGACTTTGTTTTTATAACTCGCAAGATGGATTCAATGTCTCTGTGAAATGCAAGGTGGATCCCATGTTTGTGGAACGTATATAAGCTGGATCCCATGTTTTTTGTTGGAACTTATATAAGCTGGTTCTCATGTTTGGGGAACGTATATAAGCTGGATCCCATGTTTGTGGAACGTATATAAGCTGGATCTCATGCTTTTTGTTGGAACGTATATAAGCTGGATCTCATGTTTTTGGAACGTATATAAGCTGGATCCCATGTTTGTGGAACGTATATAAGCTGGATCCCATGTTTGTGGAACTTATATAAGCTGGATCCCGTGTTTGTGGAACGTTTATAAGCCGGATCCCATGTTTGTGGAACGTATATAAGCTGGATCCCGTGTTTGTGGAACGTTTATAAGCCGGATCTCATGTTTGTGGAACGTATATAAGCTGGATCTCATGTTTGTGGAACTTATATAAGCTGAATCCCATGTATCTGTAACATTTAAGCCCGGATACCATCATGAGATTGACGCCCCTTCATTATACCACGTATTAGATTGACCCCGTGTTCGTGTAACGTACGAAGTTGACCCTTATTTATGTAACATATGGAATTGAAGCGAAGTCGTGTATCGTATGGACACATTTCGCAATGGATTATGAGTCATCCGATGCTTGAATTAAAGGGCTTTTGTGTGATGTTTGGATAAAACTGTGAGGATACTAATATCCACAGCTGACCGGAAGCACGAAGCGAGTATCTAAATAATTGAGTCCAAGACTATCGCAAATGGAGAAATAAGACACACATCAGGAGTTACACCAATTACACACAAAATAGACAGTCTCTGGAAAGTAACAAAGGGGACAGCCAAACCCAGGACAACGGGCTGACCGCTAATCCCGGGGACAACACTCAGGAGGACAGCAAATTCCCGGACAACACTCAGGCGGACAGCTAAATCCCGGACAACACTCTGGTGGACAGATAAATCCCGAACAACACTCAGGCAGACAGCTAAATCCCGGACAACACTCAGACAGACAGCTAAATCCCGGACAACACTCAGACAGATAGCTAAATCCCGGACAACACTCAGGCGGACAGCTAAATCCCGGACAACACTCAGGCGGACAACTAAATCCCGGACAACACTCTGGTGGACAGATAAATCCCGGAAAATACTCAGGCGGAAAGCTAAATTCTGGACAACACTCAGGCAGACAGCTAAATCCCGGACAACTCTCAGGCGGACAGATAAATCCCGGACAACACTCAGGCAGACAGCTAAATCCCGGACAACACTCAGGCGGACAGCTACGCCTATAGGTAACACAAAGCGATGTATAGAATAACAAATTTACAGTATATTCAGTAAACCGAAGCCAGCAGACTCGGTTTTCATTACAAAAGCAGTTGGCAGAGGGGTAGATACTGTCTCAGGTACCAGTTGCGTATGTGGAAGGGAATGGATGGATACATTAATGACCAACACAGTTTGCACCTTCCCTGACGGTATATCTACGAGGACCAAGGCGGACTGTTCTATGAAAACCAACATCGATTGTACCAATAGCAGCCTCTTTATACCCTGTGTCTTACTATAGCAATTGTCTCACTATAGCAATTGTCTTACTATAGCAATTGTCTTATTATAGCAATTGTCCTACTATAGCAATAGTCTCACTGTAGCAATAGTCTTACTATATATAGCAATTGTCTTATTATAGCAATTGTCCTACTATAGCAATTGTCTCACTATAGCAATAGTCTTACTATAGCAATTGTCTTACTATATCAATTGTCCTACTATAGCAATTGTCTCGCTATAGCAATTGTCTTACTATAGCAATTGTCTTAATATAGCAATTGTCTCACTATAGCAAATGTCTTACTATAGCAATTGTCTTACTATATCAATTGTCTCACTATAGCAAGTGTCTTACTATAGCAATTGTCTCACTATAGCAATTGTCACACTTTAGCAATTGTCACACTTTCCGATTTCCCCAATAAACCAACTGTTTCACTATGCCAATTGTGCGACAATACCAAATGTTTCCCCATAACATTTATATATCTAAAAAATAATTTTATCACTACAAAAATAGTCTCGCTATACAAAGTTTCTCACTACACCTATTTTCTCACCAACCCAATTGTGTCACTACACATATTGTCTCCTTATATTAATTGTCTAACTACACCTATTGTCTCACTATATCACTTGTGTCACTACTCTTAATGTCTTATACTATATCAATAGATTGTGATGGGGTAATCTAGGGTGCTGGGCTTCAAGATACACAGTTTTTGAGACGGGTATAAACATCAAAATGTTATAATTTACTTCATGAAATTTACTTGATATTATATAATTCCTATCCCAAAATAATAAATTTTTACCAGTTTATGTTGCACATGCATCAGTCGGGATAAACAACTTATAAAGGCGACTACCCGCAACTATGAAATTTTTAATGTTGAGATCACAGCAAGAGGCGTCCCCAGAGGGGTGCAGACCGCACCAGGTGTGACACGAAAAATGTAAAATTCTGTATGTTTCCGTTATTTGCTATGACAAACTCGAGTGAGTTCTATGAGGTAAGTCGTAAGGGGGGGTGGGGGTGACATCATGAGCTACCACACTGGGTGAAACCAACCTTAGTGACACCGCTCATGGTAACGTCTTCATACAAGACCTAATAACGTGACCTTATTAATGCTTCCTCTACAATAAAACAGTTCCGTTCTATACAACTTTTCTCTCCAACTATATTATACCCATAATTCTCCTTGACCATCAATGATGCTGTCTACATCATTTTGAGAGCTGCCACCGGTCCCAGTTTTCATTCGTCGTCTGCGCTATCTTGACGTCATCACTCATCACTTTTAGTCTTTTTATCCTCCAATCACCTGCCTCGTTGAAAACGTGTGTTGTTCGGAACGTGTGTTTTCTTCATTGGCCCGGATCGATTTCTTCGCTTGGCGTCTTCTCTTCTACCCGGACAAAATCACCGGAATCGGATATTTGTGCGTATGTGTGTGTGTGTGTCTACGTGTGTGGTCGTGTGGTGCCGAAATCTCAGGTCTGCTGATGGTAGACTGAGCTGTAGTTCGTTCCCCGCTTTACCCTTGATGTCCGTGATACTAGCGGTGGAAGACGCGCCTGATGTCTTGTTGGTTGTGCTCAATGATTGATTGATGCCTGTCTTAAAGTCGGATGGTGCATTGGAGCTGACGTGATTAGAACAACAGCAACATCTACACCCAAACGACGTTCTTACAACTTACTTGAGTTCAATGTAGTAAAATCTTCCTATCCATAAATGGTGAATAAACAAATAAACAAAAAAAAATATTTTTGTTTTTGTTTTTTAAATATTTTTGAGGAGGGGGCATTTTAAAAAAATCATTGTATCGTAGGAAGACCTTTTCTTTTTTTAAAAATATCTGAAAGAACTTAGTATCCTATACAATAAAAGGCTAAGTTCTGTCCCGTCATCGATAGCGATTGGTCTCTCAAACACACATGACTCCTACAGCCAATCATATCACGTTTACGCGGACGTTCAAGACGAGTTATTTTTGGTGCAGTAATTCTTCCAAGACTTTATTTTGAGTTATGCGCGTTGGGATTTATAGTGAAAAGCTCTGTTTTTACCAGTTATTTATTTTAACTATAATGAATAATATTTTTGACGTGATGCACATGTACGCCGGTCGAGACGGCTGTTGAATGGGAGTTACAACATGCCACGAAAGGTGGCGAAACGTCCTTGGACGGGCTTGGTTGCTAGTAAATAATAAACGCTTAGGTCGCAAGTTTAATGTATTATGCAATTCGATTTATTTACGTATACAAATAGTATACATATTGTATAGATAATAATTGTTCTAGCATAAAACTCCTGGGTGGGCGATTATTTATGTCTATATTTTTCCAGTTATTTCTCTTGAAAACATTTTGGAAAATTAACTTGAAAAATAACTCCTCGTTATTATGTACCAATGAAACTATATGTTTTGAAATATTGCCTCTGTTGTTAAATTTTCATCCATGGCAGTTGAAATAAACGTGCATAAGTCAAGCGTTTTTTGGTCTAGAGGTTGTCTTTTTTTTAAAGTCAGAAGGATAACTTTTTATAGTGTGTTTTGAAGTCACGTAGCTGAGAAATCGAATAGTAAAAATCCCATTCGAGGCGTCGTCGAGTTTTAAACCCATCAAAGAACGAGCTCACAACCGGTTTTTAATGTTTCCGTGGTGACGAGGTGAACAAGAGACGAGATGCCATAAAGTTATCAACGCCCGAGGGTTGCTGTCTGTGTTTGGAGTTTGGTGGCTGGAGCGAAAAACACGGCAGACTTCAGCCTTGAGACATGGTTCCAACAGAGGCGGGATCACACAGAAACGTCTCGTGGTCTGAACAGGTGACGACAGACGAGACGGGGGAAATTAGCTGAAAGTGAGCGAGCGGTGAAGGGACGCAACTATGGGGTTATAATGATTTTACGATCAGGTGTGATGTGTGTGTGTGTGGGGAGGGGGAGGGGGGAGATAACTTTAACAGTGAGGAAGAAGCTTTAAGGCTTGAGGATGGCTCCCCTAGAATTTACGACTGTCTTCCCTGGATGTACGATGTTGATCGAATTCCCAGAACCGTTCGTGCAATAATCGAAACGAAATATTGCGGATGAATTGGTTTGTCTTTCATTGCCGCATTTGCAAAAGACCCAAACCCTCTATCTGGTATGGTTCAGGAGGAGTTGCATGTGCAAGCTCGAACAGTGCACATACATTTCAAATGTATAAACGCAATTACCGAGGGAAGATGCGTTAAAAAGTATATCAAGTAAATAAGTCTTCTCGGGACTTTAAAAAAAATTCCTGTACGAGGACAAATGCAACAATTGAAACCTTTCCAGAATTGCGAAATGATAATATTTTTCAGCAGCATCGCACGGTCTGTTTAGAAAACGAGGAACTAGCTCCCCTCCTCCCCAACCCCTCCCGTTAACTCTCCAGCTGACATGACGTTGTGTTGCTCTTTGTAATGTTGGACGATACTTTCACATTTTTATTGTATGACGTTCTTCAATTATCACCCCCTAGGAACGTTTCCTTTCAAAAGTTCAAGTTTCTCAAAGATATCCGATTTGGTGATTTCAAAGACCAAACCCTCTCTCTCTCTCTCTCTCTCTCTCTCTCTCTCTCTCTCTCTCTCTCTCTCTCTCTCTCTCTCTCTCTCTCTCTCTTTTCTCTCTCTCTCTCTCTCTCTCTCGCGCGCGCTATCTCTCCCCCTCTCTCTCTATCTATCTCTCTCTCTCTCTCTCCTCCGTATTCTAGACATATAGATGATCACCCCCATCCCCCAACACCCGCCCCATCCATATCACGTGATCGATCGTCCATCCATGTTTCGAAAAATCCTCGTCCATTTTCTGCTCCCACTTTACGACCTTACATTTCAACACCAGTCGAGTTTGTGGCAGAGTTTAACGAAACGCAGAGCCAACGCTATAAATATGGATTCACTGGTTTAAAAAAAACAACACAATAACATTCTTTTTAAAATAAAATTACACCCAACCCCAACCCACACCCAGTGTTCTATGTCAGGGATTCTCAAACTTCGCATTGCGCTGACTGACCATCACGAATTTTTCCCTTTAAAGCAAAGACTTTTACAATATAGACTAATTAATTTTTTCGCTAATGTATGTTAAGGATGCGATATGTGGTATTTGGCGCTCTTCTTTACATTTTAAATTCAGCGGACCACCGGTCAGGGTGTCCGTGGGCCGGTGCCCGGTCCAACACTTAGGGGCAGCCCTGCGCCACGTCAATCCTCTGACCGGTTATCTGCCATTGGACCTGACGTAATCCAGCTTGCCAGCGATAACTTGACAGTGATGGAAACATTGCGCACGTGTAAATGGTGCGAGGGTGCGAGTGAGTGCGCGCCACTAGACATCGACACGACGCATGCACCGGCTCAGGCGTTTCCTTGTCTGTCTGTTTGAACATTAAATGGCCGGCCGCATGATATCCACACCTGCGCTAACGTTGACGTGCCGCACCGGGTGTTCGGGATTTAGGGATGCGGCGAAAAAAAGAGGAGGGATTGGAGGGAGCTTTTACCTGCCTGTTATTAACTTGTCAAAGCCGAGATATTGGAGACAGGACGATCCATTATCGTCGACGAATTTGGAGGGGCTCCACGATTTAATGGACATTTTAAAAAAGCAGGCCTGGGGGGAGTTAAACAACGCTTCTCTCCCATTGTGACCTCACGAACACAATTTTCTTTTTTATCTTTCCCTGTCCCTTTCCTCTCTCTCTCTCTCTCTCTCTCTTTCTCTCTCTCTCTCCCTCCATCTCTCTCTCTCTCTCTTTCAATATCTCTCTCTCCCTCACCCTCTCTATTTTTTAATCTCATAACTCTTATCTTTCTTTTCTCTCATTGTTGTTCTGTGTGATTGCGAGTGAATGTATTTGTTTGTTTTTTCTGTGTATCGCGGTCTCTTTTAAAAATCATTTTCTCCTTTTTCGCCTTTCCTTTCCTCAAAAAACCTTTTCTTTCCTCTGGATTTCACCCCAACCCCCCTTGTTTCATCACTGTATTTTTTCATTCCGAATTCTCAAAATTATTCTACCTCCCAAAATATTTTCACTTTAAATACGAAATACATTTACAGAACGCTCACAGCCCAGAACCATCAATCAAATTCTCAGCTTGCCGATAAAATCGCTCGCCCTTCTGTCGGAAATGTTAAATCCCAGGTCTCTGTGGGGACACGAGCATGGCAAGGCTTTTCCCCCGTTGTTATCTAAGTAGAGGGCTAACACTGAAACAATCACAATAAATGGTGTGTTGAATGGGGACGTTTGGTGTGTGTGTGGGGGGGCGAGGGGGGGGGGTGTAGATAAAAGGGGCACAACTTGAGATCTGTCAAATTCAAATGTTACAAGGGCAAGAGAGTTCCATCTTCCTGAAAATTATTAAGGAAATAATTATTTCTCGAAATTTTCACCCGTTCATTGTACTAAGACTAAAACCATTTATCTTGTACCGCCGATTACGTACATGGTGCAACATTGTCTGTGTATATGTTGTACCAATGAGTGTTTACCAATGATGGTGTACGTGGTGTGTATACCAACGAATGTTTCTTTAGTATACCACTGAGTATGCCAATGAGTGCGTGCATGCTGTTAGTTGTACCAGCGATAACTATTACACTGTACCAATGATGGTACACCATTATCACCATAGGTGATAAAGGGTATTACTATTCTTGTATGTGGACCCCTGCATATTGCCACAAGAAAATTATGTCTAGCTGGGACAGAGGCGATGGGGAAAATTTCAACAAATGAAACAACGTGTCAGCACACAAACACTAACACATATGAAACATCGTATATGGCTGACACAGAAACATAAGAACCTCACGTCACGAAGGTGAAGCATACATTGAACGAATTTAACTTTAGAGAAATAATTTTTAGCATTTCCTAGTATTATACTACATAAAAGGCATATCTATAACTTCTGTATCATTAAATAATATACCTCTGGACTGAAGTATTGATCAAAGATTTTTTTAAAGCGAGGCCTTCATGTTTCTATCACAGTTTAGTAAGTAGTTTAGTTATAGCTGCTAACTTTAAGCGACGATCGATTGGACAATACCAATATTTTAACCCCAAAAATATATAAATTATTACAAAGGAAAAAGATATTGATTTGAAATTTTTTTTTCATGATTTCAATCTGGACAAAAGATTTACTAACACTGAACTAACTCGACTTGAACTGACCTCTTTCAGATCAGGAGACAAGGACTTGGCTTATTTGGTTTTTAAAAAAATTAGACATGATTGATAGAAGAAGAAAAAATTAATTAGCGGTAAATATTTAATATTGGTTTGGAATTGGAGTTTGTTTTTGTTTTGTTTTTTAAATTCTAATTTCTATGTGGAAATGGATGGTAGGCCTAGTAAGACATCTTTTCCCTTCGTTTAGAAAGACTGCGGCTTGATTGTGAATTTAATCACAAGTTATGAGTTAAAGTTACCAGGTCCGAACTCAAATACGTCGACAAAAAAATTAAAAGATACTTCTAAAAAAAATATGTTTTAATTAAAATTCCTTAACGTCTGTTGTCAACACGTCATTGATCATGCTGCCGTATGAATAGATGTGCCCCATACTCAGTAATGGTTATAAGGGAAAAAAAATCAGAATCTGGCACAACTGTTCATGCCCCTCCGATCCCTTTGCCCTGAGATGTATTGTCGACCCATGCTCGGATTCCTACAGCAACCAATCAGATCAAAGAAATGAAATAATGCCAGGGGCCACATTAGCACGAGGCTGATAGCGAGGGGAAATAATAATCAAGTCAGAGCCCTCATAAATTAAACACGTCGCCCCGTTCTTAACTTTCTCTTTTTACTTACATCATCACCAGTGTTGCTACAGCCCATGTAGGGCCCCGGCCCGTCTGACAGTGATATATTTTTTTTTAAATTCTACAGAGCGATGCATTGAGGAGAACGTTATATAATATGTGTAACCTTGACGCTCTTATCGAGACTAAAGTCAAGGACCCAGCCTCTCATTACACTACAATCAGAACCAATTATTTTTTTTAAATTTCAATGAACATGTCAATGTCCATTAAATAGACAGAGAAAATTGTATCTCCAAGCTTTTCCTTAAATGACATTAACAACGTTCCCTCTAGGGTTCATTGATCAGTGTGCAAAGTAAAATTAAACAACCCCGTAAAAACAAAGTTTTTGACTATAAATCTCTTATATATGAGACATAACTAAAAGTATCGATCATGTTCAAACGAGACAAACATTTACAGACTGAAACCAACTGATGTCCCCTGCCTTTAAAACTGGGGGAAGGGGGAGGGTATGGACATCGATGGGTGGCGTGAACGCGTACGCAACTGGCACATGGAAGACAAATAATAACAAACTGTAAAATTGAATTGCATAATTATGTTATACTGAGATAAACTAACAATGCATTAATTTAATTATTTTACTTTCGATCGATCTGAAATTTTGATACGATGCATTGTTAGGTGACACGAGTCTATGTGCCAAATTTCCGCTCGATAGCATCACGGGAAGTGTGTCATGTTTTACTTTTGTTTTTCCGCCCGCCCGCCTGCCCGACGACGAACGACAGAGAGAGTGAGAGACGGCGTCGAAGTTAATATAAGGGATTTAAATACTCGTGTGCAAAGTTAGTTGCACATCATCCATTTTTGTGCAATATTTCACCAAATTTGCTGCGCGGTAACTCTAAACTGCATAAAGGGAACATTGGACCTTACCCTCACACCCCCCCTTGAAATCCATTTCCGCATAAAATAGAGAAAAACGAGTTAAAACACATTTATTCGTTGTCTACGAGGCTTGACGAGATAATCAAATGCCACGTTTTTATCTTCTGGCATGCGACATTATCTAACAGGGCGCGGGTTAATTCCCCCATTGCGGTCGTGACAAACGATTGAGGATTTCAAAGATTGGGCTTAATGAAACCACCTGGGCCTGCCAGTTCCGGCGCGGCCGATGGCCCGGCTGAGCACGGCTCCAGTCAATCAAAGTGACTTTAGCGCCCTCCTAAGTGCCTCCCGGAATGATGATCACTTGGTGGAGACCCCTCGTTAATAATGGTTGAATGAATTACCCCGGGTGACTCCCTGCAACCCAGGAAAAAATCATCCATTCTTGTCTATGTGTCAGGGGGGATTAACTCTTGGGGTTGTGAGAGAAAGACCGATTTGTTTCCTGGCACTGAGCTGGTCTTTTCGTGTTTTTTTTTATAAAACATTGTCTTCTTTTGTTGATTTAGCGGAGTTGGCTGGGTACTCTCCCCTTGCCTTCCATCATTTTGTTTCTTCTTTATTTCAAACAACAAAACGACATTTAATCGTTTTCCGGTCTGCATCCTCACTCTATTTCAGCCTAGAGACGTAGCTTTGGAGTAGTGCGCCCTTGGCTGGCCGAGATTTTAACGGCCCCACTTGCACGAAAAAAAGAATCGTATCTAGTTTGCCAAAATGACAATCTTCTGTATTTTACACCGTCCTCCTACCGTAATACACAATATATATGTTTTTTAAATTTTTTAGTATGACTATTAACATTTTGAAGCTATACAACACTATATATACGGATATATACGTATAGATATCAATTTACATCATTTTTTTTCTTTAATGCGAGAGTTAAATATCTGTGTATGAGTCTCTACCATGTCTTCCTTCATCCTAGGACAAGGTAGAGATAAATATTTCAAAGGGTCCCAAAACTTTTGTGGAGCTCTTTTTGAAATCCATTTTGAACAGAATGCAGCGCTTCATTAGACCCAGCCATGACTAACAAGCTGACTTCAAGGGCGCTGTGGAGCCCCGAGCGGTGTAAGTGTAAGCGCTATATAGGCGGATGACAGTTTGGTAACTTCTCAAATATGGAGTACAAAAATAACTCAGATAAAATACCCGGTATTCGCCTTATTTGATTTTGTCTTTACAATACCCCAAACACTTCTGATGCATATTATTTTTTAAAATTATTTTTTTAATGGACGTCTATATATAATGGATATAATTTAATCACAATTGAGGGATGACAAAGATTATGTGATGTGCCACACCGATGGAGTGGATTTTGGGGAGACATCGCTAACTAATATTCTTCAAGCATGTTTAGTTCAGTGACTGTAGTAGATGGTGAGTCCCCACATCGCCTCCGCCATTGTTTGGCGGGTTAAATCTAGCCGCCATTTTTTTTCAGATAGATTGTTATAACACTTTAAAGAGTCACAGAGGATTCTGGGTGTGTAAATTGCGTATTAGTATTACTGAATCCGTGAACCTTAGTTGTTTTATAACTACGATATATAATATATGTTAACATAAATTAAAGTCTTTTCCCCATGGAGTGTAACAACCCGACATTTGATCGAACAATCAACTTACGGTTAATGAATACTTCACGATCAATGATTATTTCAGTCAATGATTAATGCCATGACAATGATTACTTTACGGTTGATTAGAAGTTTTTTTAAATTTCATCAGTAACAGAGAGAAAGAAAGAGAGAGAGAGAGAAAGAAAGAGAGAGAGAGACAGAGACAGAGACAGAGAAAGAGAGAGAGAGAGAGAGAGAGAGAGCAACTGAAGATCAGTAACAAGAAAAAGTAAGGGAACCATGACCACAACATCGTGGACAGCAGTAATTGATTTTCTGTGATATTTTAATAACTGTAGGGATATGTAACATTAGAGATATTTCATATCAGGGATATGTTATATCAGGGATATGTTATATCAGGGATATATTATATCAGAGATATTTCATATCAGGGATATTCATATCAGGGATATGTTATATAAGGGATAAGTTATATCAGGGATATGTTATATCAGGGATATGTTATATCAGCGATATGCCATATCAGGGATATGTTATGTCAGGGATATGTCATATCAGGGAAATGTTATATCAGTGATATGCCATATCAGGGATATGTCATATCAGGTATATTTTATATCAGGGATATGTTATATCAGGGATATGTTATATCAGGGATATGTTTTATCAGGGATATGTTATATCAGAAATATGTTATATAAGCGATATGTCATATCAGGGATATGTTATATCAGGGATATGTCATTTCAGGGATATATCATATCAGGGATATGTTATATCAGGGATAAGTCATATCAGGGATATGTTATGTCAGGGATATGTTATATCAGGAATATGTTATGTCAGGGATATGTCATATCAGGGATATGTCATATCAGGGATATGTTATATCAGAGATATGTCATATCAGGGATATGTTATATCGGGGATATGTTATATCAGCAATATGTCATATCAGGGATATGTTATATCATTGATATGTTATATCAGCGATATGTCATATCAGAGATATGTTATATCAGAAATATGTCATATCAGGGATATGTTATATCAGAGATATTTCATTTCAGGGATATGTCATATCAGGGATATGTTATATCAGGGATACGTCATATAAAGGATATGCCATATCAGAGATATGTCATATCAGTGATATGTTATATCAGAGATATTTCATTTCCGGGATATGTTATATCAGGGATATGTTATATCAGGGATATGTTATATCAGAGATATGTTATGTCAGGGATATGTCATATCAGGAATATGTTATATCAGGGATATATTATATCAGGTATATATTATATCAGGGATATGTTATATAAGCGATATGTCATATCAGGGAAATGTTATATCAGAGATATTTCATTTCAGGGATATGTTATAACAGGGATATATTATATCAGGGATATTTTATATCAGGGATATGTTATGTCAGGGATATGTTATATCAGGGATATGTTATATCAGAGATATGTTATATCAGGGATATGTTATATCAGAGATATGTTATATCAGATATGTTATATCAGGGATATGTTATATCAGGGATATGTTATGTCAGGGATATTTTTTATCAGGGATATGTTATATCAGATATATGTTATATAAGCGATATGTTATATCAGGGGATATGTTATATCAGGTATATGTAATTTCAGGGTATATGTTATATCAGGGATATGTCATATCAGGGATATGTTATATCAGGGATATGCTATATCAGGGATATGTTATATCAGGGATATGTTATATCATAGATATGTTATATCAGTGATATGTCATATCAGGTATATGTTATATCAGGATATGTTATATCAGGGATATGTTATATCAGGTATATGTTATATCAGTGATATGTTATATCAGGGTATATGTTATATCAGGTATATGTTATATCAGGGATATGTTCTATCAGGGATATGTTATATCAGGGTTATGTAATATAAGCGATATGTCATATCAGGGATATTTTATATCAGGGATATGTTATGTCAGGGATATGTCATATCAGGGATATGTTATATCAGAGATATGTCATATCAGGGATATGTTATATCAGAGATATTTATATCAAGGATATGTCATATCAGGGATATGTTATATCAGGGATATGTTATGTCAGGGATATGTTATGTCAGGGATATACCATATCAGGGATATATCATTTCAGGGATATGTTATATCAGAGATATGTCATATCAGGGATATGTTATATCAGGGATATGTTATATAAGCGATATGTCATATCAGAGATATGTTATATCAGAGATATGTCATATCAGGGATATGTTATATCAGGGATATGTTATATCAGTATATGTTATATCAGATATGTTATATCAGATAATGTTATATCAGGATATGTTATATCAGGGATATGTTATATCAGCGATATGTCATATCAGGATATGTTATATCAGGGATATGTCATATCAGGGATATATCATATCAGGGATGTGTTATATCAGATATTTGTCATATCATGGATATGTTATGTCAGAGATATGTTATGTCAGGGATATGTTATGTCAGGGATATTTATATCAGGGATATTTTAGATTAGGTATGAAGTTATATTTCTGATATGATATAAAAGGATATGTTATTGAAGTGGTACACTACATCACAATTAATATCACTTATTATTAAGTAGATTTAATGTTATAAATTTTTTTTTAAACTTAAAAAACCAAGTATTTTACTATAAATCCTTTATGTACCAGAAGTAACTAAAAGAATGTTCATTATAATACGCAGCGCAAAACCATACCGAAAAATACAAAATTGTAGTTGTGTCGTAAAACAGGTTTAATATAATGCGCACCGATCAGGAATATGTTTATAAAAAGTGTTGTCAATAAAATACGCACCTTATTACGCGACAGAAAGGTTGTTCAATATAATGCACACCCTTACACTCTATCTAAAAAAATAACATGATACGTAGGAATAAATAAAATAATCTAAAAAATCAATAATTCAATTACGGTACATGTGATCGATCTAAATTTTGATACATTGTTTTCATCATCATTACGAAACTGCCTGTAACATTTCAGCTCGCCAGCTTACGAGAAAGTGGGTTCAAAATTGATCCAAAGTTTTGGCGACAAGCAAGCAAGCAAGGGTTCCAACAAACAACCAGACACCACGAGTTAATATAAAGGATTTTTTTTAACGCGTAAAAAACCAAGTTTTTCACTATAAATCCTCTATGTACTGGACGTAACTAAAAGAATGTTCATTATAATTCGCAGCGCAAGACCATCTCAATCACAAAATTGCTGTTGTGTCGTAAAACATGTTTAACATAATGCGCACCGATCAGGAATATGTTTATAAAAAGTGTTGTCAATAAAATACGCACCTTATTGCGCGACAGAAAGGTTGTTCCATATAATACGCACCGCGACGCTCTATCTCAAAAAATATCATGATACATAGGAATAAATAAAATAATCTAAAAAATCAATAATTTAATTACGGTACATGCGATCGATCTGTAATTTTGTTACATTGTTTTTATCATCGGTACGAATGTGTCTGCAAAATTTCAGCTCGCTAGCTTACGAGCAAGTGGGTTAAAAATCGATGAAAAGTTTTTGCGACAAGCAAGCAAGCAAGCAAGCAATGAAGTGCGGCCGCAGACACCACGAGTTAATATAAAGGATTTAAAAAGATGAAACTTTGTAGAAATATAATAGGAAGTTTGATTAAAATTAGCAGGCATGCGCAAGAGATCGAGAGTGGGTGAGAGGGCCATGCGGTAAACTGTAAGAGTTACCTGGACGTGCTGTTGAAGACGTTACTTGTAGGACTATGATTTAAAATAGATAGTGCTGCATTGCTGCATTAATATCATTAATATTCAACGTGGAAGTGCTTGTTCTTAACATTATATTATTTATAATAGCGTCCCTGTACCTTGGCGACCCTGTATCTTGTCTGCCCTGTACCTTGGCGCCCCTGTACCTTGGTGCCCGTTATCTTGGCGCCCCTGTACCTTGGTGCCCCTGTACCTTGGCGCCCCTGTACCTTGGCGCCGCAGTACCTTGGCATACCTGTACCTTGGAGCCCCCGTACCTTGGCGCCCCTTATCTTGGCTCCCCTGTACCTTGGTGCCCCTGTAGCTTGGTGCCCTGTACCTTGGCCCCCTGTACCTTGGCGCCCCTGTACCTTGGCATACCAGTACCTTGGAGCCCCTGTACCTTGGCGTCCCTGTACCTAGGGGAACCTGTACCTTGACGCCCCTGTACCTTGGCACCCCTGTACCTTGGCGCCCCTGTACCTTGTCGCCCCTGTGCCTTGGCGACCCTGTATCTTGGCGTCCCTGTGCCATGACGCCCGTGAAATACGAACCCACAGTTCCCTCGCTACACCTGCAACTAATGATTATAATTTCTAATGCTTTTTGTAAAGCCTAAACCAGTCGTGGTAGTCATATCTGTGCTGTGTATGATTTTGTCATTTCTGATCTTTCTGTTACTTATACTCTTTTTGGTGGTAAATTAGTTGTCCATTATCAGTGTGAGTATGAGAGAGAGAGGGGGGGAGAGAGAGAGAGAGAAAGAAAAAAGGGGGGGGGCGAGTTGAGTGGTTCATATGCAAAACCCCTAAAACTATGTTAATTAATAGAACATTGAAATTTGTTACCATGCTCCGGTCGATGACTTATACGAGTATGTCACGAATAGTGTTTCACTTTAGTTTATGATGTCTGTGGTTGACTATCCAACTATTGCCTCTTACGTTATGGTTTATAGTACGTTAAACAGTACGAATTCTCAATACTTATTACTCATGCAACGATGTCAGTTCTTTATTAAAACTGAATGATATAATAAAATCAACACTTTGTGTACAGGTATTGGTACTTGATCCTTACAAAATAAAGGTGTTTTTTTAAGGATTTACGTCCACAAATATTCTACACAAGTCATATTGCGCCTATCAATATTTCCACACATCGCCTTGATGGCCCGTCTATCGCAAGACTTCCTGCGCATGCATTCTAAAAATCACACTTTCTTGTTAAAACTGAGAAGATCTGCCGGCGTAATAACGAACCGCCATTAAATGTGATTTAAAATCAGGTCATAGAAATTAATTTTACTTCATCATAAGACGTTTAGCGGGATAACTAATCCTACTAACTTTCCCTCATTTTCAACACAATAATAATAAAGAAATCGTTGATCGTATCGCCTCTGTCCTGGTAGCTTACCGAACGATGGACCAGACACATCTAGTAGAGCAACAGGCATATATGTACACGTGTACTGTACAGTAGTCAAAAACAATGACGGCGGAAAATGAAACACACCTTTCCCCAAATAGTGACGACAGCGATGCGCACACTTGCAATCCACTGAAGTGACTGGCAAAACATGGATTGAATTAATGCACTTAAGCTTACTATTCATTCTCTTTTGGGTCGAGCCGTTAGCCGTTAGGCTCTTAGGACCCGGTTCATTTTAATATGTTCAATCAGTGTTACCACTGCACCCCTTGCTCTCTATGTGATCGACTACACCACACTTATTTCAAGTCTCTGGACTATACTAATGTTTTATTGTCCCTTCAGCTTTTTACGCCAAAGTTCTGCTTTAAGTTTCTTTAAAAATTTGCTTGAACCAAAATTTTACGCAAAACATAAGCACGTTGTTGTATTTTTAAGCAAATTTACGCACTTTTTATAATAGTACAAGCTTTAGTATGACATCGGAAGAAAAAAAACTAGGAACTCCTTGTCTTGTTCCAATACTGAATCCTGAATTACAGTATTGGAACAAGACAAGGAGTTCCTAGTTTTTTTTCTTTCGATGTCATACTAAAGCTTGAATTAGTTTCAATACTTTAAATGCAGCCTTGTTACAAGCTAGTAAGTCGTTGTCTTGTTACAATAACAGTAACTCTTTGTCTTGTTACAATGGACGTAACTCCATGTCTTGTTATATTGGCAATAGCCACATGTCTTGTTACAATGGCCGTAACTCCATGTCTTGTTTTATTGGCAATAGTCACATGTCTTGTTTCAATGGCAATAACTCATTGGTGTGTTCCTATGACAATCACACATTGCCTCGTTCTGTTACAATCCTTCCCACTGATTCCCCCCACCCCCACCCCAGTCAATCCATTTTTAATATATTTGTGCGGTTCACTCGCCAATCAACATTGGCATGTCACCACCGGGGCTCCTGGTGTGATTATGCGTCGAACGATGTCTGTATGATGTAGTCTGATAGTCAACAACAGACTTTATCCGGCTATCAACTACGGGGTTTGCGTGCTTACGGAGTCCCTTTACTCTTTTCTCTTACACATCTTGTTTGTTATTGGCGTCGCGGGAATGCCCAAATCCCGAGGCAAACATGGCTTTCGGGTGCCCTCGATTCCTCCTCGGAAAAAAAAATATCTCCGTTTCTTGTCGTATCGCCAATTCGCCCAATAATAATGTATGTTTGCGCGCGGAGTAATCCAGTTGTGGCGTAAACAAGGTTTCTCTCCCTTTTTTCAGCAGGGTCCCTGGAACTAAACGAGCGCACATCCTCGTTTTTTCAGTTGATAAATTGTCACCTGTAGCTTTGATCTTTTATCTACTGCTAGCTGTTTTGACAAATGTTGTATTTTCCTTCTCCCTCCCCCCTCCCTCCGCTTTCCAGTTTGTCAGCAAAGTTGTTATCTAATTCAGATTAATGACGTCAGTCTTCGTCTGGACGCTTTGATCCCGGAGACTATATGCGTCTCGCGTGGAACCAGATCAAACATGGCCGACAGTACGAGTTTTGGCAGCGCCGGGGCTGAAGGTCTCGTGGATCTACCTGCACCGATGATTAAGTGTGACGGTAGGAGGGGGGGGATGGGTTCGTCTCGCTTTGATGTACAACGGACAGTCCAAACGTATGTGTTTATTTTCGGGGGTTGATTTCCCCCCAAATCTTGGAGATTTGTTGAGGAGAGGGGACAGGACGCACGGCAACAGGCGGCGATTAACTTTATTTGGTCGTCTGCTGGCGGCAACACAGTCTAAGAGCGCTATGGAAACTACAGCTGTGCACGTGACTGAGATCTGCTGGTCAGGTTGTGGTTGTGGTTGTACACCACAGAGAAACTTTTGTGTGTTGTCTTAAGAGTGGTTACCAATGTGCCCTTTAAGCTGCGCGGCTGCTAACCAACGCTGCGCAGTAATTTTGAATTACCGCACAGCAAATTTTGTAAAATATTGCACTAAAAACTGATGCAGTTCAACTTGGCACACGAATTTGTTTATCTTGCAAACTGACCAACGAACGTTAGAGGGAACATTAGTGGTTAATTGTGTGACTTTGTTGTTGCGGCTTTGATGTTGCATTTGTTAAGGAGGTACATAGTGTAGCTGTTATCATTTACAGCCTGGGCAAACATATATACACTGCATATGAGGTGGACTTCATCGACTCACACCTTAAGAGGTACTCAGTGGAATATTTCATCATTAGTTACACCGTGGAGTTCTGATGAAATCTTTTCAAGATGACATGCAAGCATCACTTAAATCTACTAATAGTTCAACTGATTCGGAACAATATATCGGGCTAATACCCTATCTCTCACCTAGCCCCAAAGCCTAAAACTTTTTACCTCTGTTAACCCCAAAACCTCAAACTTATCCCTCTTCTAACCCCAAAACCTCAAACTTATCCCTCTTCTAACCCCAAAACCTCAAACTTCTCCCTCTTATAACCCCAAAACCTCAAATTTATCCCTCTTCTAACACCAAAACCTCAAACTTATCCCTCTTCTAACGCCAAAACCTCAAACGTATCCCTCTTCTAACCCCAAAACCTCAAACTTATCCCTCTTCTAACCCCAAAACCATAAACTTATCCCTCTCCTAACCACAAAGCCCCAAACGTATCCCACTTCTCCAAAGAAACAAACCTATCCCTATCCTTGCTCTCAAGCCTCAAAAATATTGCTCTCCATCGCTCGAAGCCTCAAACATTTCCTTCTCCTAGCACCAAAGCCTCAAACATAGCCCTCTCCTTCTCCTAAAGCCTCAAACATATTCCTCTCCATCACCCGAAGCCTCAAACATTTCCTTCTCCTTCCCCCAAAGCCTCAAAGCTATTCCTCTCCCGACCCCGAAGCCTTAAACCTAGCCCTCTCTTTGCCCCAACCCTATATATCCTTCTCTTATCCCAAACCAGAAACTTATCTCTCTCCCAACTCTGCTAAGCTCTAGCCTATCCCTCCTCTAGTCCCTTAACCTCAATCCACAGTAGGCTTAATACAAAATCAAAAGACAGTCGCTCCCTTAAACCCTGTTTAGACTTCTAAGTCACATGACATGACGCCATATTTTCAACTCGTTTTTTTGTTAATGCAGTTGATCTATTTATTATTTCCTAACTGTACCCGATACCCCTACCTCCCCCATGTCTTATTGTTTGGCACCCGGCTCTTTGATCACATAAAATAAATGACATTGTTCATCTGGAACGCCCCTTGTTTTGGACACAGCGTTAACTCTGTATGGTCTGCTGTCCCTCCCGAGCCGTTCAGAGTCCCACGAGATTTCAGTTCAAACACAACCCGGGGGTTTGCCTGTTGGCGCGACTCTGGAAGCGAATAAAGCGGCCGGTAATCTATTGTTTCCTGTTTGCAGCTTTGTTTCCCAGCCCCCTTGTTTGCCTTTTGCTGAAATTTTCCCGAAATGCTTTAAGCAGAAGCTAAAATGCCAATATCTTTGGTTACTCCACCTCCCCCCCCCTACCTCATGCTCTGCATTGCTGAAACCATGGTTTAAATCAAACAAAGAACTAACACGCTACCCTTTATTTGTCTCACTATCAAATATAAGGCATTCAATCATTTTAAGTTATGGAAATTTTTTCTCATTCCTTTTTTAAAATATATTTTAAGTAAGCAAAGTTACCATTTTTAGACGTTAACAGGCAGATAAAATAAAAAGCCAAATCAACGCCCCATTAAACACCCATATGAGTTTTCAACAACAAAAAAACACACCTCAATTTAAAAAAAATTCTCACTGTTTTCCACGCCCCTGAGTCGGCTTGAGGGGCGCCGATTGAGCCTTGAAGATGGAAGTGGGTTCACATTAATTCACATATTTATTTATCAACAACAAATGACAAATCAATGATGGTGTGGTGGCCCGGTGCAAAACATATTGCGGTTATGGGGTCACAAGAATCAAGCGATTGCTCGGCTTGGTCATATTTATCGGGGGTAACTTATGATAGTCCCATAACATATTTGATTTTGGAAGTAACGACCTAAAAAAGTTTTTGTAGGGATTTGTACTAGATTCGAACACTGAGTATTCACACAGTAACTTGAACTAACATAGGGTATATTCTTAAGATAACTTGAAACATATGTGGCGTATATGTTCCAGGAAAACTTGAAACTTACATGGGGTATATTTGAGATAACTTTTAACTTACATGGGGTATATCCGAGATCACACTAAACTTACATGGGGTATAATCAAGATAACTTTAAACTTACATGGGTTATATTCAAGATAAGTAGAAGCATACACCGTGGTAGAATTAAGAAAACTTGACCCTGACATGAGGCATTGACTCCCCATACTGTGATTTTTGTTTTTGTTTTACCTCAGATCAACTCTACTGTCATCCCTTTTTGTTTTTAATGGATACCCCGGGTGCGCCCAACCTGAAGACACCCGGGCACAGGGCGCCGATTTGTCACATCCCCTAAGGGGGCTACCCCAGCGTTTGAAGTGACGTGTGTGACAACATATCTATCGCCTGTTTGTCCCGCCGTCGTGTTTGTGTTTTAACGCGAGAGAACCTGATTTTCGCCTCTTCACAGGAGTTGATTGATCTGTGCAAACAGACGAGCCCGCTGGCGAGGGGGGGGGAGGGTTAGGTGGTCACAATGCATGTCAAATAATGGCTCAATAATGGATTGAATTTATCAATCGTCGGGGACTTAAAAGACGGTGACTATTTTTTTTAAATAAAAAAAAATCTTTGAACATTTTTATACAAAGATTTTTCTGTAGGCGTAACTTTTGTTGTATACTGCATATTTTTGTTTTAAAATGTCAATGTTTGTTTAGTTAAATGTTTAGGCAGTCTGATTATGAACATCAAAATCAAATGTCGCACGAGTTAAAGGAAATGTTGATTCCAAACTGTCAATGTCTTGTGTCTGGAAGGTGACGAGTATTGCAGCTCTTAAAAAAATAGCAGGTGTGAGAAAATTAATACTTCAGACTTGAAGAACTTTAGTTTCGTAGGATGGTTTCTGTGAACAAAAATACCAAATGTTTATATTTTTATTGAAAAGTTTAACAAAGTGTTTCATAATTTGACATGTGCTTTTTGTCATTTATTATCCTAATGGAAGTGAAAATACCCATTTTGTAAAAAGTAAATTTTGTTTCCAAGATTGTTGCATTTTTTAATTTTCTTTTTCATTTTTACAAGGAATTATTTTCTCTAATCTGTTGTTGTTGTTTTCCCCAACAATGAACACTTTATGCTACTTCAGCAACGACCAAAGTTGGGTCATGAAAAGTGAAAAGGCCGCGCTTAAAAAGAAGCCAAGCCAGAGTGTAAGATACAAGAATTTTCTAACTTAAATTTTTTTTTAATTGACGTTAATTGAATTCAAAATACTATGAAGGAGGACCCCAGCCCTACGTTTCCCCTTCCCTTCCTCCAGAGGCTTAGCTAAGATATTTGATGCACGGGCACGGGGACAATCTATCTATAAAATTGACGCATGGCACTTCTATATTGTTTATTAATACCCTTGTCCACGTTTTATAATGTGACGTTGTAAGCCTCATTTTGGCCCCCGGGGGCATATATACCAGCTATTCCCCTTCGCTACGCCACTGAGGGGCTGTAAAATCACTAATTAGCATGTAATGCCATCGGTCATGGCGCATGCGTCGTGGTCCTCTTGAACGGACATGGGTCATTAAATCACAATCGATTGCATTATTGTTCTCAGGTGCGACGAAACGGCGACCGTGACCGGACGTGGCAATCAACAGTGTCCTTTAATTATTGCATTCTCTGGTTGACCGACATGTCTGGATGACCGTGTAGAGTGTAGAGTATCTCAACAAGGAATTACTACTATACTTCCTACTAAGTCTACCCTATTTTCGCCCGGTTCTATCTCTCTCTCTATCTCTCTCTGTCTGTCTCTGTCTGTCTCTCTCTCTCACTTTCGATCTCTATCCTTCTATCTCTCTCTCGTTTTCTTTCTTTCTAGCGAACTCTCTCTCTCTCTCTCTCTTTCGATATCTGTCTCTCTCTCTATCTTTCTCTCTCTCTCTCTCTTTCGATCTCTATCTCTCTCTCTCTCTTTTTTCGATCTCTCTCTCTCTCTCTCTCTCTCTCTCTTTCGATCTCTATCTCTCTCTCTCTTTCGATATCTCTCTCTCTCTATCTTTGTCTCTCTCTCTCTCTCTCTCTTTCGATCTCTACCTCTCTCTCTCTTTCTTTCGATCTCTCTCTCTCTCTCTCTCTCTCTCTCTCTCTCTCGATCTCTCTCTCTCTCTCTCTCTCTCTCAATATTTATCGTTTTATCTCTCTCGTGTTCTTTCTTTCTAGTGAACTCTCTCTCTCTCTCTCTTTCTCTCTCTCTCTCTCTCTCGATCTCTATCGTTTTATCTCTCTCTCGTTTTATTTCTTTCTAGTGAACTCTCTCTCTCTCTCTCTCTCTCTCTCTCTCTCTCTCTCGATCTCTTTCTCTCTCTCTCTCTCTCTCTCGATCTCTTTCTCTCTCTTTCTCTCTCTCTCTCTCTCGATCTCTATCGTTTTATCTCTCTCTCGTTTTATTTCTTTCTACTGAACTCTCTCTCTCTCTCTCTCTCTCTCTCTCTCTCTCTCTCTCTCTCTCTCTCTCTCTCTCTCTCTCTCTCTCGATATCTATCGTTTTATCTCTCTCTCGTTTTCTTTCTTTCTAGTGAACTCTCTCTCTCTCTGTCTCCCTCTCTCTCTCGCTCTCTTTCGATCTCTTTCTCTCTCTCTCTCTCGATCTCTATCGTTTTATCTCTCTCTCGTTTTCTTTCTTTCTAGTGAACACTCTGTCCCCCTCTCTCTCTCTCGCTCTCTCTCTCTCTCTCTCTCTCGGTCTCTATCGTGTTATCTCTCTCTCGTTTTCTTTCTTTCTAGTGAACTCTCTCTCTCTCTGTCTCTCTCTCTCTCTCTTTCTCTCCCCCTCTCTCTCTCTCTCTATCTTCCTCTCTATCTATATCATCTTGTTTAAAAACAAAAAATCTCTAGCTCCCTTTCACCTCTACCTGTCGCTTATTTTTCTTAAATTTTGACTTGACCTTTCAACTGGCACAATATTCGTCATTTCAATGACGTACTTTTTAAATCAGTACTCTCTAACTAAAATCTTACAATTTGTTTTTAAACATAAGATCTGGTTTCCCGAAGAAACCAGTTACTTGGATTGGGAAAATAAGTCAACATTATATAGGGTTTGTCTTTTCTGAAACCCAAAAACGTCATGTCTCATTATGGTAATGCTTCTATTTTATATATATATATAGGGCTGCGGAAATTATGGATTAATTTCTCGATTAATCGTTAAAATTTGTATCGATTAAATATAAAATAATTTTAATCGATAAAAATTTGATTAAAATTTAAGAAAATATTTATAATATGTTTTAAAATTTTTAGTAATAAATAATAAATTATTAATAATTAATAATAATATATATATTTTTTTACGTACAAACATCTCCCGCTTAATATTAAAATTTATTTTATTAATATATGTTGACCGGCAGACGTCAACTATAAAATGGCTGACAGCCAGATCCGTCTTTACACCATTTTGGGCCCCCGGGCAAAGAAATAGTGTTGGGCCCTTCCCCCGCAGGAATAAAAAATGAATATACATAATATATATAAATAAAGATATTCCCATGGGGCCCATATGCTCGTGGGCCCCCAGGCAAATGCCCAACGGGCCTATGCGTTAAGACGGCCCTGCTGAAAGCATCAGCGCAGTTAAATTTAAACACATAACTAGAAAGTTGAGCAAAAAATTTTTTATTAAGCTTAACTGCGGATGGCAAAGTCGAAGATGGTGAAAAAGTTTACTGTGTTCACTGCCATAAACAATTCTCTTTTAAAGGATCAAATACATCGCCGACGTACCACCTTCAGCACAAACATCCGGTCAAATATCAACACATTGTCATTTTTCAATGTCCGTGAGAAATTATCAGTTTTATGACGTAATAAATTTCTATTTTTGGCTTTAATCGAAATTATCGATTAATTAGTCGATAATTTTTCAAAAGCTAACGATTAAATTTAAATTAATCGATAACAGCCCTAATATATATATATATATATATATTATATATACATATACACACCGGTAAAGAGAGAGAGAGAGAGATCGAGAGAGATGGGGAGAGATGAAGTATGAAGGGAACGAGAGAGAGAGAGAGAGAGAGAGAGAGAGAGAGAGAGAGAGATAAATAAAAATTGAGAGATCAAGCCTCTCAGAAACAATAACAATAAATCACGGATCCTCTGTCACATGTGACGTCAATGAGGCGAATCGCGATGACGTATACCAGGAGAAAATCTCCGACGAGGCTAATTAACTCTGACTCCACGCGCACCGAGTCTCCTACAACACTGGAGCTATGCTCTTGGGAAAGTGTTTGTGTGTGTGTGTGATGTTGTTTGAGGCAAGTACGCGCCGTGTCATAACTCGGGTGCGCATGAGCAGTGCGGGAAGTCGCCCGGGCCCCGGGCCCGCATCAAAGTGACGGCCTAGCGCGTGTTATGACAGGTAGGAGCTGGCATCAATCCTGCTAGACCAGCGTGCCGTGTCGGCTTTGATTAGCCGTCTGCGCCATCAAGCCGCCTCCTCAAAGGCGTGATCAGGCCGTGTTGGTGATGAGGAGAATGCCAGGGGTGATTAAGAGAGCCATTCGTTAACCGGCGCAACGGCCCGTCGTGGTGGATGATGCGGACTTAGTTGACTTGGCGAGAACCGGAAATTTGTGGTGAAACAAATAAATGAAACAATTTTTTTTTAAATGATCGAATACAAAAATATATCTTTCGAATCAAATCTTTTCCCCTTATACAGACACACACACCTCAAGAACTTTTTTACCTTCTTACGTGCATCATCGCCAACTTTCTTACCACCACATATCATACCCCCTAGCACTAAGCAATGCACGCACCCAGCAACAAGCCATACCAGTGGCGCAGCGAAGGGTGTGGGGAAGATGCGTACATCTGTCTTAGGCGCCATAATTAGGCTTATAACATCACGATGCAATAAGTGAACAAGAGTATTGTATCAACTTGACAGTTGATCGTTTTTTTCTTGGTTGAAAAATATCAAAGCTACGCCTCTGCACAATACAGCGTTCACACACCATACAACATGGTATCGAATATCCACTCGCCATAATACCACGTGACTTAAAATACTTAAGCATTACGCCACCACGTCACACCAACATCACACACCACTGCATCCGACTAACTACCACAATCCTCTACACTGCCACACAACACATTACACCACCACGTCACACCAACATCACACACCACTGCATCAGACTAACTACCACAATCATCTACACAGCCACACAACACGTTACAAAATCACTCACACCAACACCACACACCAATGCATCCGACTACCACAATCCTCTACACTACCACACTACACATTACACCAACACCACACATCTCCACATCACCAACGTACACACCCTCAAACTACACCATCCTCCCTCAACACCACTAACTCCTTCTTTCTCTTTCTCTTCCTCCCAAACAACCCTCTCCCTCCTCGCTATCTCCCATGTACTCCTCTCTATCTCCCATGTACTCCTCTCTATCTCCCATCTACTCCTCCTCTCTATCTCCCATGTACTCCTCCTCTCTATCTCCCATGTACTCCTCCTCTCTATCTCCCATGCACTCCTCCTATCTCCCATGCACTCCTCCTCTCTATCTGCCATGCACTCCTCCTCTCTATCTCCCGTGCACTCCTCCTCTCTATCTCCCTTGTACTCCTCCTCTCTATCTCCCATCTACTCCTCCTCTCTATCTCCCTTGTACTCCTCCTCTCTATCTCCCTTGTACTCCTCCTCTCTATCTCCCATGCACTCCTCCTATCTCCCATGCACTCCTCCTCTCTATCTGCCATGCACTCCTCCTCTCTATCTGCCATGCACTCCTCCTCTCTATCTCCCGTGCACTCCTCCTCTCTATCTCCCTTGTACTCCTCCTCTCTATCTCCCATGTATTCCTCCTTTCTTTCTCCCATGTACTCCCCTCGTGCCGGCCCACCACCCAAGGTCTCTTGTTTACCCGGTCTCCTCTGCCAGAGAAACAAGGCTGGGGAACATTCCCCCCACCACGTGGCTCTACTCAGCCGCGAGAACTGCTTCCAGACGCGAGTCTCTAAACGCATTACAGGCGTCCAGCGTTACAGCAAATGTGCATCTCGTGGTAGGGTCCACGTAAACACACCTCTTTCATCTCGCCGCGCCTGGTGTTCATCAGTGCGCTGCCCCGTTCTTTCATTTGGTGTGAAACAATGTCCAGCTGCCTCGCGACGTCACCACCGTCCTAAGGTGCCACAGGAACCATGGACACTTAAATAGTGGGTCTTTGCGACATGGGACATAACAAGAAAGGGCTTTAAAGGTGTTAACATTGTGAAATCCCCCGATGGTAATCCATTAACGCTGAGAAATGTGACTCCTAAAAACATCGTCACTATTAATGATATTTGTTGTTGTTTTTGTTTTTTTGTCAAGAAAATCAGAAGGTAGAATCTTTTGCAATTAAACACAAAAAAAAATCATTCATTTCTTCAGAGTAATTTTGTGGTTATTTAAATGCGACTTTCTAGACAAGTGATATAAGTTTTGTTTATGTAGCCGTACAAGTTTGGAGTTTGCAGAATGTTACTTTTTTTTAATAATAAATATTATGTAGTTGCATTTTCCCGGATTTTAAACTTGTTCTATCTGCATTCTTTATTCCTTCGATCTCTACAAATCTTTTCCGCACTCTCTCTCTCTCTCTCTCTCTCTCTCTATCTCTCTATCTCTCTCTCTCTCTCTCTCTCTCTCTCTCTCTCTCTCTCTCTCTCTCTCTCTCACCCATCTAATTTACATTTCCCCTCTCTCCCCGTCTTAAAAAATTTCCTCTTCTTCCTCTCAATATCTTTGTTTCAAACTTTCTCTTTAACTTTCATCCCCCCCCCCATCTCTCTCTCTATTTCTGTTTCCATCTCTCTCTCTGCCTCTCTATAGCGGTATTTCTCTCTGTGTTTGTCACCCTCTTTGTCTTTCTCTGTCTCCCCTATCTCTCCCTCACTCTTTCTGTGTGTGTGTGTGTCTCTCTCTCTCTCTGTTTGTCTCACTCCCTCTGTCTTTGTCTCTCTCTTTGACACCTCGAGACCCCAGGACACTTGTCACCAGGACACTTGTCACCAGGACAGTTGTCACCAGGACAGTTGTCACCAGGTCACTTGTCACCAGGACACTTGTCACCAGGACACTTGTCACCAGGACACTTGTCACCAGGACACTTGTCACCAGGACACTTGTCACCAGGACACTTGTCACCAGGACACTTGTCACCAGGACACTTGTCACCAGGACACTTGTCACCAGGACACTTGTCACCAGGACAGTTGTCACCAGGACAGTTGTCACCAGGTCACTTGTCACCAGGACACTTGTCACCAGGACACTTGTCACCAGGACACTTGTCACCAGGACACTTGTCACCCACACCTTACAACAACCCATTAAACTTGGACGTTAACATCAGCACAGATGTCCACCGTTCAGGTGTGTTAACATCAGCACAGATGTCCACCGTTCAGGTGTGTTAACATCAGCACAGATGTCCACCGTTCAGATGTGTTAACATCAGCACAGATGTCCACCGTTCAGATGTGTTAACATCAGCACAGATGTCCACCGTTCAGATGCGTTAACATCAGCACAGATGTCCACCGTTCAGATGTGTTAACATCAGCACAGATGTCCGCCGTTCAGATGTGTTAACATCAGCACAGATGTCCACCGTTCAGATGTGTTAACATCAGCGCAGATGTCCACCGTTCAGATGTGTTCAGATTGTCCCCAATAAACGTCTCTGAGGCACCCATAAATCTGCGTGTGTGCGTGTGGGGGGGGGCAATGGTTTATGGGGGCAATATGTTTTAAACTGCAGGCATATGCTGTAAACTCTTATCACGTGCTCGCAAGGTATGATGGACCTTTAATGATTTTTTTTTAACCACAGAATTTACTTGCTTGATTTGTAAATTGTTTTTGTTGTGGAGTCGGTGTGGATCGGTTGTTGTTTTGTTGTGGTGTCGGTGTCGGTGCTGATATGTTGTTTTGTTGTCGGTGCTGATCTGTTGTTTTGTTGTCGGTGCTGATATGTTGTTTTGTTGTGGTGTCGGTGTCGGTGCTGATATGTTGTTTTGTTGTCGGTGCTGATCTGTTGTTTTGTTGTCGGTGCTGATATGTTGTTTTGTTGTTGTGTCGGTGTCGGTGCTGATCTGTTGTTTTGTTGTCGGTGCTGATCTGTTGTTTTGTTGTGTCGATGTGGATCAGATGTTTTGTTGTTTTGTCGGTGTCGGTGCTGATATGTTGTTTTGTTGTGGTGTCAGTGTGGATCTGTTGTTTTGTTGTGTTGTCGGTGTCGGTGCTGATCTGTTGTTTTGTTGTCGGTGCTGATCTATTGTTTTGTTGTGTCGAAGTGGATCAGATGTTTTGTTGTTTTGTCGGTGTTGGTGCTGATCTGTTGTTTTGTTGTGGTTTAGGTGCTGATCTGTTGTTTTGTTGTGTTGTCGGTGCTGATCTGGTGTTTTGTTGTGGTGTCGGTGTTGGTGTGGATCTGTTGTTTTGTTGTGGTGTCAGTGTGAATCTGTTGTTTTGTTGTGGTGTCAGTGTGAATCTGTTGTTTTCTTTTGTGGTGTCAGTGTGAACCTGTTGGCGTAAAATATGTGTTTGATGGTGTGGGGGACAAGGTGTCATGTTGGTGATGTCATCGTGTCCCTCAAGTCCCATCCTCCCAGCTGAAACTCCGTTAAGTATACTCACGTTACCTAGGTCATTAGCCGGGTCTGTTCACTCCTGGACCCCGTCATTAGCCGGGTCTGTTCACTCCTGGACCCCGTCATTAGCCGGGTCTGTTCACTCCTGGACCCCGTCATTAGCTGGGTCTGTTCACTCCTGGACCCCGTCATTAGCCGGGTCTGTTCACTCCTGGACCACATCATTAGCCGGGTCTGTTCACTCCTGGACCCCGTCATTAGCCGGGTCTGTTCACTCCTGGACCCCGTCATTAGCCGGGTCTGTTCACTCCTGGACCCCGTCATTAGCTGGGTCTGTTCACTCCTGGACCCCGTCATTAGCCGGGTCTGTTCACTCCTGGACCACATCATTAGCCGGGTCTGTTCACTCCTGGACCCCGTCATTAGCCGAGTCTGTTCACTCCTGGACCCCGTCATTAGCCGGGTCTGTTCACTCCTGGACCCCGTCATTAGCCGAGTCTGTTCACTCCTGGACCCCGTCATTAGCCGGGTCTGTTCACTCCTGGACCCCGTCATTAGCCGAGTCTGTTCACTCCTGGACCCCGTCATTAGCCGAGTCTGTTCACTCCTGGACCCCGTCATTAGCCGGGTCTGTTCACTCCTGGACCCCGTCATTAGCCGAGTCTGTTCACTCCTGGACCCCGTCATTAGCCGAGTCTGTTCACTCCTGGACCCCGTCATTAGCCGGGTCTGTTCACTCCTGGACCCCGTCATTAGCCGAGTCTGTTCACTCTTGGACCCCGTCATTAGCCGAGTCTGTTCACTCCTGGACCCCGTCATTAGCCGGGTCTGTTCACTCCTGGACCCCGTCATTAGCCGAGTCTGTTCACTCCTGGACCCCGTCATTAGCCGAGTCTGTTCACTCCTGGACCCCGTCATTAGCCGGGTCTGTTCACTCCTGGACCCCGTCATTAGCCGAGTCTGTTCACTCCTGGACCCCGTCATTAGCCGAGTCTGTTCACTCCTGGACCCCGTCATTAGCCGGGTCTGTTCACTCCTGGACCCCGTCATTAGCCGAGTCTGTTCACTCCTGGACCCCGTCATTAGCCGGGTCTGTTCACTCCTGGACCCCGTCATTAGCCGAGTCTGTTCACTCCTGGACCCCGTCATTAGCCGGGTCTGTTCACTCCTGGACCCCGTCATTAGCCGAGTCTGTACGCTCCTGGACCCCGTCATTAGCCGGGTCTGTACACTCCTGGACCCCATCATTAGCCGAGTCTGTTCACTCCTGGACCCCGTCATTAGCCGGATCTGTACACTCCTGGACCCCGTCATTAGCCGAGTCTGTACACTCCTGGACCCCGTCATTAGCCGGGTCTGTACACTCCTGGACCCCATCATTAGCCGAGTCTGTTCACTCCTGGACCCCGTCATTAGCCGGGTCTGTACACTCCTGGACCCCGTCATTAGCCGAGTCTGTACACTCCTGGACCCCGTCATTAGCCGGGTCTGTACACTCCTGGACCCCGTCATTAGCCGAGTCTGTTCACTCCTGGACCACATCATTAGCCGGGTCTGTACACTCCTGGACCCCGTCATTAGCCGAGTCTGTACACTCCTGGACCCCGTCATTAGCCGGGTCTGTTCACTCCTGGACCCCGTCATTAGCCGGGTCTGTTCACTCCTGGACCCCGTCTTTAGCCGGGTCTGTTCACTCCTGGACCACATCATTAGCCGGGTCTGTTCACTCCTGGACCCCGTCATTAGCCGGGTCTGTTCACTCCTGGACCCCGTCATTAGCCGAGTCTGTACACTCCTGGACCCCGTCATTAGCCGGGTCTGTACACTCCTGGACCCCATCATTAGCCGAGTCTGTTCACTCCTGGACCCCGTCATTAGCCGGGTCTGTACACTCCTGGACCCCGTCATTAGCCGAGTCTGTACACTCCTGGACCCCGTCATTAGCCGGGTCTGTACACTCCTGGACCCCGTCATTAGCCGAGTCTGTTCACTCCTGGACCACATCATTAGCCGGGTCTGTACACTCCTGGACCCCGTCATTAGCCGAGTCTGTACACTCCTGGACCCCGTCATTAGCCGGGTCTGTTCACTCCTGGACCCCGTCATTAGCCGGGTCTGTTCACTCCTGGACCCCGTCTTTAGCCGGGTCTGTTCACTCCTGGACCACATCATTAGCCGGGTCTGTTCACTCCTGGACCCCGTCATTAGCCGGGTCTGTTCACTCCTGGACCCCGTCATTAGCCGGGTCTGTTCACTCCTGGACCCCATCATTAGCCGGGTCTGTTCACTCCTGGACCACATCATTAGCCGGGTCTGTTCACTCCTGGACCACATCATTAGCCGGGTCTGTTCACTCCTGGACCCCATCATTAGCCGGGTCTGTTCACTCCTGGACCCCATCATTAGCCGGGTCTGTTCACTCCTGGACCCCATCATTAGCCGGGTCTGTTCACTCCTGGACCACATCATTAGCCGGGTCTGTTCACTCCTGGACCCCGTCATTAGCCGGGTCTGTTCACTCCTGGACCCCGTCATTAGCCGGGTCTGTTCACTCCTGGACCACATCATTAGCCGGGTCTGTTCACTCCTGGACCACATCATTAGCTGGGTCTGTTCACTCCTGGACCCCATCATTAGCCGGGTCTGTTCACTCCTGGACCACATCATTAGCCGGGTCTGTTCACTCCTGGACCACATCATTAGCCGGGTCTGTTCACTCCTGGACTCCGTCATTAGCCGGGTCTGTTCACTCCTGGACTCCGTCATTAGCCGGGTCTGTTCACTCCTGGACCACATCATTAGCCGGGTCTGTACACTCCTGGACCACATCATTAGCCGGGTCTGTTCACTCCTGGACTCCGTCATTAGCCGGGTCTGTTCACTCCTGGACCACATCATTAGCCGGGTCTGTACACTCCTGGACCACATCATTAGCCGGGTCTGTTCACTCCTGGACTCCATCATTAGCCGGGTCTGTTCACTCCTGGACCACATCATTAGCCGGGTCTGTTCACTCCTGGACTCTGTCATTAGCCGGGTCTGTTCACTCCTGGACTCCGTCATTAGCCGGGTCTGTTCACTCCTGGACCACATCATTAGCCGGGTCTGTTCACTCCTGGACCACATCATTAGCCGGGTTTGTTCACTCCTGGACCCCGTCATTAGTCGGGTCTGTTCACTCCTGGACAACATCATTAGCCGGGTCTGTTCACTCCTGGACCACATCATTAGCCGGGTCTATTCACTCCTGGACCACATCATTAGCCGGGTCTGTTCACTCCTGGACCACATCGTTAGCCGGGTCTGTTCACTCCTGGACCCCGTCATTAGCCGGGTCTGTTCACTCCTCGACCACATCATTAGCCGGGTCTGTTCACTCCTCGACCACATCATTAGCCGGGTCTGTTCACTCCTGGACCCCGTCATTAGCCGGGTCTGTTCACTCCTGGACCCCGTCATTAGCCGGGTCTGTTCACTCCTGGACCCCGTCATTAGCCGGGTCTGTTCACTCCTGGACCCCGTCATTAGCCGGGTCTGTTCACTCCTGGACCCCGTCATTAGCCTGGTCTGTTCACTCCTGGACCCCGTCATTAGCCGGGTCTGTTCACTCCTGGACCCCCCCCCCATTTTTTTTTCTCAGTGTCCTCTCCCAGCACACATCTGTCCGTTGGTCAGATACTCGCGATTGGTCACCTCTGACTGCATGATACGAACGTTGAAAAGAAGACATTGTTCCCACGCCCTCCGCTCATGTCTTGCACTGGATTGATTTCTTCCATATTCCATCTAATGATGTTATTTCGTTGTTGTTGTTTTATTCCTTAAATTTTAAAGAGAACAGCTTAAGTTGTGTGTTTACAAGCCAGCAAGACCAAAGTTCTCAGACACAAGAAGACAGAGATGCCCATTCCCCCCCCCCTTCCACTCACGACACCTGGACATAACACGTCATCGACATGAAATCTTGACGTCTGCTCACTCAGTTACATGCAGTTGTGAAAACTTGGGTGTGGAATTCCCATCATTGTCCGTGGAGCAGCAGATGTGGCAAGGAGAACCGGGTTGTGTGGGTGTGGGGAGAAGGGGTTGTGGTGGTTTACATGTGGACAATCAATTGTGTCGGGAAATGGAGCACACAATTCACCCACACACCACGTGATCTATGACTTGTGTCAGGTATATGACAAATGCGTTCAACAATTGATTTGTTATAGTGTTCTTTTTATTTTTTTTTATTTTTTTAAATTTAATATTATTTTTTTTAGATCAACTCCGATACTATTAATTAATATTCGATTGCCATGAACAGCTTCAATATGTATATATAATTCTGAACACAACAATCTTTGTAGTAAAGGCTTTTGTGTAACAGGTTGAACTTTTACCAGCTTACATATGTCAGTTTCAGCATATCAGTTTAATTTACATTATACCCTCATCTATTTGCGGTTCCCCATTCGCGGCCCTGCCTCTTAACCCTATCGCATCGTATGCAAAGTATATTGCGCCTATGTGCGTCTGTGTGAAGCCCCTATGCGTGGTAACTCTCAATTAATTTTTTTAATGAAAATATAGACGTAAAATAATAAGCATTTTGCTGTCGAGATTAACAGAGTGTGTTTCGCACAGTAAAATATTTTGTGACGTGACATGACGTTATTGCTTGGGCTTATATATAAATTTATGAAAAGAAAACGATGTATAATAGGGCCGAGGTTTAATAGATAGGATTTTTATAGACTTATAGATGAGGTTTACTTTTTGAACTTGTTGTTTGTGGGCGAATGTGTGTGTGTGGTTGTTTTTTTTAAAAACTAAATAGAAGTTATATTATTGGGCCTAAAAGTGAGGCTAATGAGCGAAACAGTTCCTTGTTACATATTTATTAAGGTTACCCCGTAGCACAGCACGGGTATTGCGCTTGTATAACATATTGTTGCAGTACAAATGTGTTTACATTATCATTACTACATTATCGAAATACATTTGTGAAATACATAACTTCATGCAATATTACTACATTATTATTGAATTAATGAGAAATAGTGTCTTTAGAAAGTGTTTGGGAAGCATTTAGTATATAATCTCATACATATGCGTTTTAAAACTACATCCAATATTCGCGGTTTTTGCGTCATTCGCGGGTAGTAAAGAACGTAGCCCGTGCCATCACCTGTATATGAGATATTATAGGTGTCACTATCCTTTTAGATCAGTATGTATATAACTGAGGCAGTTTATCAGCATCTATTTTGTCTAATATATATATATATATGTAATCTTGCAAGCTTCCGTCTATCAGCTTCCAAATACATGTACCAGCTTCTACATAATCATCTGCTTTCATATCAGCCACTATGTAACTTCCAATGTATCAGCATCAGTAAATCAGAATCAATACAAAATACACCAGCAAAAAAAAACAACCCACATCCTCTGCTATATCACAGTCTTTGTCAGCTACTACTTCTCCACCATTTCCAAGAGAAGACCCATCGACCTATGATATTTTGCTGCTCTCTTTAAAAAGAAATTTGAATCCGTCCAAACAGTGAAGAGTTGACGCTAAGAAACGCGTCTTCCGGCGTGAGATCCGGTGCTCGGAATGTGGTCTGCGCATTCAATTTCCGGTCTCAAACAGGGCGCCGCTATGTACGACGAAGGGAGCTAATTTCCTGAAACGCGGGCTCCCCCTATGCAAGATACTAATTACATTAGGTAACAGGGGAGTGCAATAAATTTCTAACACCCTCTCGTCAAGTGTTGCACGCATGGGCCGTTGGAGTGGGGGCGGGGGTGTGTGGGGGGATGGGATGGGTTTAGTTTGATGAGTGAAAAAAGAGCGGTGTTAAAATGAGGGAATATAGGTGTTAATGATAGAAGGTGAGGAGAGGTGGCATGGAGAGAAGAGTTGGGGACAGGAGGAGGAGGGGAGGAGAGGTGGCATGGAGAGAAGAGTTGGGGACAGAAGGAGGAGGGGAGGAGAGGTGGCATGGAGAGAAGGGTTGGGGACAGGAGGAGGGGGGAGGAGAGGTGGCATGGAGAGAATAGTTGGGGACAGGAGGAGGAGGGGAGGAGAGGTGGCATGGAGAGAAGGGTTGGGGACAGGAGGATGAGGGGAGTAGAGGTGTCATGGAAAGAAGGGTTGGGGACAGGAGGAGGAGGGGAGGAGAGGTGGCATGGAGAGAAGGGTTGGGGACAGGAGGAGGAGGGGAGGAGAGGTGGTATGGAGAGAAGGGTTGGGACAGGAGACGGAGGGGGGGAGAGGTGGCATGGAGAAGAGGGTTGGGGACAGGAGGAGGAGGGGAGGAGAGGTGGCATGGAGAGAAAAGTTGGGGACAGGAGGAGGAGGGGAGGAGAGGTGGCATGGAGAGAAGGGTTGGGGACAGGAGGAGGAGGGGAGGAGAGGTGGCTTGGACAGAAGAGTTGGGGACAGGAGGAGGAGGGGAGGAGAGGTGGCATGAAAAGAAGAGTTGGGGACAGAAGGAGGAGGGGGTGAGAGGTGGCATGGAGAGAAGGGTTGGGGACATGAGGAGGAGGGGAGGAGAGGTGGCATGGAGAGAAGGGTTGGGGACAGGAGGAGGAGGGGAGGAGAGGTGGCATGGAGAGAAGGGTTGGGGACAGGAGGAGGAGGGGAGGAGAGATGGCATGGAGAGAAGGGTTGGGGACAGGAGGAGGAGGGGAGGAGAGGTGGCATGGAGAGAAGAGTTGGGGACAGAAGGAGGAGGGGAGGAGAGGTGGCATGGAGAGAATGGTTGGGGACAGGAGGAGGGGGGAGGAGAGGTGGCATGGAGAGAATAGTTGGGGACAGGAGGAGGAGGGGAGAAGAGGTGGCATGGAGAGAAGGGTTGGGGACAGGAGGATGAGGGGAGGAGAGGTGTCATGGAGAGAAGGGTTGGGGACAGGAGGAGGAGGGGAGGAGAGGTGGCATGGAGAGAAGGGTTGGGGACAGGAGGAGGAGGGGAGGATAGGTGGTATGGAGAGAAGGGTTGGGGACAGGAGACGGAGGGGAGGAGAGGTGGCATGGAGAAGAGGGTTGTGGACAGGAGGAGGAGGGGAGGAGAGGTGGCATGGAGAGAAGAGTTGGGGACAGGAGGAGGAGGGGAGGAGAGGTGGCATGGAGAGAAGGGTTGGGGACAGGAGGAGGAGGGGAGGAGAGGTGGCATGGACAGAAGAGTTGGGGACAGGAGGAGGAGGGGAGGAGAGGTGGCATGAAGAGAAGAGTTGGGGACAGAAGGAGGAGGGGGGAGAGGTGGCATGGAGAGAAGGGTTGGGGACAGGAGGAGGAGGGGAGGAGAGGTGGCATGGAGAGAAGAGTTGGGGACAGAAGGAGGAGGGGAGGAGAGGTGGCATGGAGAGAAGGGTTGGGGACAGGAGGAGGGGGGAGGAGAGGTGGCATTGGGAGAATAGTTGGGGACAGGAGGAGGGGAGGAGAGGTGGCATGGAGAGAAGGGTTGGGGACAGGAGGATGAGGGGAGGAGAGGTGTCATGGAAAGAAGGGTTGGGGACAGGAGGAGGAGGGGAGGAGAGATGGCATGGAGAGAAGGGTTGGGGACAGGAGGAGGAGGGAAGGAGAGGTGGCATGGAGAGAAGAGTTGGGGACAGAAGGAGGAGGGGAGGAGAGGTGGCATGGAGAGAAGGGTTGGGGACAGGAGGAGGGGGAGGAGAGGTGGCATGGAGAGAATAGTTGGGGACAGGAGGAGGAGGGGAGAAGAGGTGGCATGGAGAGAAGGGTTGGGGACAGGAGGATGAGGGGAGGAGAGGTGTCATGGAGAGAAGGGTTGGGGACAGAAGGAGGAGGGGAGGAGAGGTGGCATGGAGAGAAGGGTTGGGGACAGGAGGAGGAGGGGAGGATAGGTGGTATGGAGAGAAGGGTTGGGGACAGGAGACGGAGGGGAGGAGAGGTAGCATGGAGAAGAGGGTTGTGGACAGGAGGAGGAGGGGAGGAGAGGTGGCATGGAGAGAAGAGTTGGGGACAGGAGGAGGAGGGGAGGAGAGGTGGCATGGAGAGAAGGGTTGGGGACAGGAGGAGGAGGGGAGGAGAGGTGGCATGGACAGAAGAGTTGGGGACAGGAGGAGGAGGGGAGGAGAGGTGGCATGAAGAGAAGAGTTGGGGACAGAAGGAGGAGGGGGGAGAGGTGGCATGGAGAGAAGGGTTGGGGACAGGAGGAGGAGGGGAGGAGAGGTGGCATGGAGAGAAGGGTTGGGGACAGGAGGAGGGGGAGGAGAGGTGGCATGGAGAGAATAGTTGGGGACAGGAGGAGGAGGGGAGGAGAGGTGGCATGGAGAGAAGGGTTGGGGACAGGAGGATGAGGGGAGGAGAGGTGTCATGGAAAGAAGGGTTGGGGACAGGAGGAGGAGGATAGGAGAGGTGGCATGGAGAGAAGGGTTGGGGACAGGAGGAGGAGGGGAGGAGAGGTGGTATGGAGAGAAGGGTTGGGGACAGGAGACGGAGGGGGGAGAGGTGGCATGGAGAAGAGGGTTGGGGACAGGAGGAGGAGGGGAGGAGAGGTGGCATGGAGAGAAGAGTTGGGGACAGGAGGAGGAGGGGAGGAGAGGTGGCATGGAGAGAAGGGTTGGGGACAGGAGGAGGAGGGGAGGAGAGGTGGCATGGAGAGAAGGGTTGGGGACAGAAGGAGGAGGGGAGAAGAGGTGGCATGGAGATAAGAGTTGGTGACATAAGGAGGAGGGGAGGAGAGGTGGCATGGAGAGAAGAGTTGGGGACAGGAGGAGGAGGGGAGGAGAGGTGGCATGGAGAGAAGGGTTGGGGACAGAAGGAGGAGGGGAGGAGAGGTGGCAGGGAGAGAAGGGTTGGGGACAGGAGGAGGAGGGGAGGAGAGGTGGCATGGAGAGAAGAGTTGGGGACAGAAGGAGGAGGGGAGGAGAGGTGGCATGGAGAGAAGGGTTTGGGACATGAGGAGGAGGGGAGGAGAGGTGGCAGGGAGAGAAGTGTTGGGGACAGAAGGAGGAGGGGAGGAGAGGTGGCATGGAGAGAAGAGTTGGGGACAGAAGGAGGAAGGGAGGAGAGGTGGCATGGAGAGAAGAGTTTGGGACAGGAGGAGGAGGGGAGGAGAGGTGGGATGGAGAGAAGGGTTGGGGACAGAAGAAGGAGGGGAGGGTGATGGCCTGAAAAAAAAAGGAAGTTGTAGCTTGTGCGGTTAGTGGTCAGTACAGAGTACCGAGTGAAAGTAATGATTGGATGTGTTTGTTCGTGTGCGTTTTCGGTGGGGGTAAGCTAACGGGCTAAAGACAATGAGGGTCGATGAGGAAATTCATTACCCCCCCCCCTCCAAACCCTGTAAAAATATAACGTGTGGCAGAAGTTGTGCCCGTTGTGAGAGAAATAATAGAGAGACGGGGGCAGAGAGGGTGGAGTCAAACTATTAGGAGGGTAGGGGCTTTTGAAGACTAAAGACATGGGACTGTGAGGTGGTTCCATTCAGTGGAAGAGACAGTGTACAAAAAAAGATGGTTTTATGACATCACGGGAGGTGATTAGATTCAAGGTCAGATGGTGATAGGATACAAGGAAAGATGGTGATAGGATACAAGAACAGGTGGTGATAGGATACAAGGACAGATGGTGATAGGATACAAGGACAGGTGGTGATAGGATACAAGGACAGATGGTGATAGGATACAAGGACAGGTGGTGATAGGATACAAGAACAGGTGGTGATAGGATACAAGGACAGATGGTGATAGGATACAAGAACAGATGGTGATAGGATACAAGGACAGATGGTGATAGGATACAAGGACAGGTGGTGATAGGATACAAGGACAGGTGGTGATAGGATACAAGGACAGATGGTGATAGGATACAAGAACTGGTGGTGATAGGATACAAGGATAGGTGGTGATAGGATACAAGGACAGGTGGTGATAGGATACAAGGATAGGTGGTGATAGGATACAAGGAAAGATGGTGATAGGATACAAGGACAGGTGGTGATGGGATAAAAGGACAGGTGGTGATAGGATACAAGGACAGATGGTGATAGGATACAAGGACAGGTGGTGATAGGATACAAGGACAGGTGGTGATAGGATACAAGGACAGATGGTGATAGGATACAAGGAAAGATGGTGATAGGATACAAGAACAGGTGGTGATAGGATACAAGGACAGATGGTGATAGGATACAAGGACAGGTGGTGATAGGATACAAGGACAGATGGTGATAGGATACAAGGACAGGTGGTGATAGGATACAAGAACAGGTGGTGATAGGATACAAGGACAGATGGTGATAGGATACAAGAACAGATGGTGATAGGATACAAGGACAGATGGTGATAGGATACAAGGACAGGTGGTGATAGGATACAAGGACAGGTGGTGATAGGATACAAGGACAGATGGTGATAGGATACAAGAACTGGTGGTGATAGGATACAAGAACAGATGGTGATAGGATACAAGGACAGATGGTGATAGGATACTAGGACAGGTGGTGATAGGATACAAGGACAGGTGGTGATAGGATACAAGGACAGATGGTGATAGGATACAAGGACAGGTGGTGATAGTATACAATAACAGATGGTGATAGGATACAAGGACAGATGGTGATAGGATACAAGGACAGGTGGTGATAGGATACAAGGACAGGTGGTGATAGGATACAAGGACAGGTGGTGATAGGATACAAGGACAGGTGGTGATAGGATACAAGAACAGATGGTGATAGGATACAAGGACAGATGGTGATAGGATACAAGGACAGGTGGTGATAGGATACAAGGACAGGTGGTGATAGGATACAAGGACAGGTGGTGATAGGATACAAGGACAGGTGGTGATAGGATACAAGAACAGATGGTGATAGGATACAAGGACTGATGGTGATAGGATACAAGGACAGGTGGTGATAGGATACAAGGACAGGTGGTGATAGGATACAAGAACTGGTGGTGATAGGATACAAGGACAGGTGGTGATAGGATACAAGAACAGATGGTGATAGGATACAAGGACAGATGGTGATAGGATACAAGGACAGGTGGTGATAGGATACAAGGACAGGTGGTGATAGGATACAAGGACAGATGGTGATAGGATACAAGAACAGATGGTTATAGGATACAAGGACAGATGGTGATAGGATACAAGGACAGGTGGTGATAGGATACAAGGACAGGTGGTGATAGGATACAAGAACTGGTGGTGATAGGATACAAGGACAGATGGTGATAGGATACAAGGACAGGTGGTGATAGGATACAAGAACTGGTGGTGATAGGATACAAGGACAGGTGGTGATAGGATACAAGAACTGGTGGTGATAGGATACAAGAACTGGTGGTGATAGGATACAAGAACTGGTGGTGATATGATACAAGAACAGATGGTGATAGGATACAAGGACAGATGGTGATAGGATACAAGGACAGATGGTGATAGGATACAAGGACAGGTGGTGATAGGATACAAGGACAGGTGGTGATAGGATACAAGGACAGGTGGTGATAGGATACAAGAACTGGTGGTGATAGGATACAAGGACAGGTGGTGATAGGATACAAGAACTGGTGGTGATAGGATACAAGAACTGGTGGTGATAGGATACAAGAACTGGTGGTGATAGGATACAAGAACTGGTGGTAATAGATTAGGCTAAGATCTTAATTTAGATATTTGTAATACATGTTATATCATATATCCCTGGCAAATTATTCATAAACATAAACATTTTTGGTAACTTTTACAGCCTGGTCCGGCTCTGTACACATTTCAGGATTGGGTTAGAAGTAGAATGAATGCTTGGTCGGTTGCAGCTTTGGCTTGACAGACCTCAAATTAGACAGATGGGTCTTAGTTACGTCCACGGAGGGGATGGGTGTTCTTGTGAATATTTTTAAGTTATCCCCAGTTATAACAAATCATAAGGTAACGATTGATGAAAGATCAATAATATCTTTGAAATATACATAAACGACTGTGCACTAGCTAATAGAGAACTGCAGCCGAACAATATAAGGGAATGAACTGCTGAATTTTTTTCGGATAATCACGGCTGAGTGCAGTGAGCTTAAAAAAAGAATTCTTTACGTTAGTAATGTTAATAGTGTATGAATCAATGGGAATTATTTTTATTTGAAAGTTGAGTTCGTTTTTATTTTCTATTTTAACTTCTGCTCCACTTTCCTTATGTGTCTGTGTCCCTTGAAGATAAATTTATTTTCTTCTCTAAAAAAAACACCAAATTCATTTATTATATCCCTTTAAAAGCATGACAATTACATTTTCTTAAAAATTCTTAATACCCAATTATGTTTTTAGTTTATTTCAATTAAATATATATTTTTTTTTAAAACATGTTTTTAAAGATATTCGATCTGCTATTTTTGATGTTCTTTTGGTTATTGTGTGGATTTCGCTTACTTTAAAGCATTTCACCAACTTTTTCAAGCCTGAATGATAAAAATGCAGATGCCTTTGTGATAAATTCGACTGCTTTTAAATTTTCTAAACAAAGCATGGAGACAACGAAAGCGTTTTTAAAGAATCCCACCATGGAATTTATTCATATTTTTTGCTATATAAAATTTTAATGACCCGTCCCATTTACTGTTAAGACAAACATACTATGACACACTTGCTGTAATCGAAAAGACACGCTTTCTACCTGAATTTCCGTCTAGTCGGCCCGTTAGTGTGGAGATTCCTATTGGTTAAAACACGTCACGTGATCGCCTTGCCCGCTTGCTTCATTGTTGGTCTCGTTACAAGTGAGTTGATGATGAGGTGTAATTGGGGGATGGGGTTATAAATATATATATAAGTGTGTGTGTGCGTTTGTGCGTGTGTGCATATGTATTTTTTCAAGTGCGGGGAATATTTTCTGTAGCCATTTTCTTGGAATGTTGTTGATTGATTGCCTCATCCATCAATTGCGTTGATTGATTGCCTCATCCATCAATTTTGTTGATTGATTGCCTCATCCATCAATTTTGTTGATTGATTGCCTCATCCATTAATTTTGTTGATGGATTGCCTCATCCATCAATTTTGTTGATTTATTGCCTCATCCATCAATTTTGTTGATTGATTGCCTCATCCATCAATTGTGTTGATTGATTGCCTCATCCATCAATTTTGTTGATTGATTGCCTCATCCATCAATTTTGTTGATTGATTGCCTCATCCATCAATTTTGTTGATTGATTGCCTCATCCATCAATTTTGTTGATTGATTGCCTCATCCATCAATTGTGTTGATTGATTGCCTCATCCATCAATTGTGTTGATTGATTGCCTCATCCATCAATTGTGTTGATTGATTGCCTCATCCATCAATTGTGTTGATTGATTGCCTCATCCATCAATTGTGTTGATTGATTGCCTCATCCATCAATTTTGTTGATTGATTGCCTCATCCATCAATTGTGTTGATTGATTGCCTCATCCATCAATTTTGTTGATTGATTGCCTCATCCATCAATTTTGTTGATTGATTGCCTCATCCATCAATTTTGTTGATTGATTGCCTCATCCATCAATTCTGTTGATTGATTGCCTCATCCATCAATTGTGTTGATTGATTGCCTCATCCATCAATTGTGTTGATTGATTGCCTCATCCATCAATTGTGTTGATTGATTGCCTCATCCATCAATTTTGTTGATTGATTGCCTCATCCATCAATTGTGTTGATTGATTGCCTCACCCATCAATTTTGTTGATTGATTGCCTCATCCATCAATTTTGTTGATTGATTGCCTCATCCATCAATTCTGTTGATTGATTGCCTCATCCATCAATTGTGTTGATTGATTGCCTCATCCATCAATTGTGTTGATTGATTGCCTCATCCATCAATTGTGTTGATTGATTGCCTCATCCATCAATTTTGTTGATTGATTGCCTCATCCATCAATTGTGTTGATTGATTGCCTCATCCATCAATTTTGTTGATTGATTGCCTCATCCATCAATTGTGTTGATTGATTGCCTCACCCATCAATTTTGTTGATTGATTGCCTCATCCATCAATTTTGTTGATTTATTGCCTCACCCATCAATTGTGTTGATTGATTGCCTCATCCATCAATTTTGTTGATTGGTTGCCTCATCCATCAATTGTGTTGATTGATTGGCTCATCCCACAATTTTTTTGATTGATTGCCTCATCCATCAATTGTGTTGATTGATTGCCTCATCCATCTTCTGAACATTCCAATTAGATCGTTAAGACAATCGTATTTCGATAGACCATTATATGGTCAGAAAGACACGCTTGACCCATGGCTAGCATTGCAAGCATCTTCATTTGACTCCACTCCTGATGTCCGATGTACCGACTCGCCCCCCCCCCTTCGCCAACAAATAAAATCGTTAATGATCTTTGATCAACCTTTTGCGTACACTAACATTGGCTTAACGAGACTTCTAATCTTTTTTCCATGCCGTCTTCAAAGATTAAACATTATTTTAGATCACATGACTGCAGCAACTGGAGATTTAGGAGAGAGATCCAACGTATACCTTTAAGTACATTTATGGAAAAGCGTATTGTAGAAGACATATTGACATTTATTAAATTGCTCCACATTTATTGTTCTCTATTATTACTGATTATAAAGATATTATTTATGTATGTTTTTAATGTTCATAATAAGATAATGTTATCGTCTCTTTTGATAGGAAAGATGTTAAATGGAGGATATTTTTTATTTTTTAAAAAGATTTTGTGTAACTGCATTATCAGTTACCCCCCCCCCTTTTTTTTTCCCCCCCGTCCTCCGATAGATAAAATTGTGTCCTTTTCGAAAAAAAAACGGGAATATAAATATGAAGCAGACATCGTGGATAAATTAAACGCGACAGATGAACTCGCGAGATTACATCCCTTGAATTGACAGCACCACGTGGTCAGACACCTTCCGTTTTGGTGGCCTCGGTTTGAACAGCGGACGTGACGTCCCTGCTCTCACGCTGCTTTTTCTGATTGCACGGCTAATTATTTATGCGAAACTAATTACCGGCTGGAATGTTTTCCATATTTAATGACAGCCGAGTAAATGGATGATTAAAGCTTGTTGGAGGGAAAGTGTTGCATGTCAAATCTATGTCTCTAGTCATACTAACTAAGAAACGATTTTTTAAAAATTATTTTATTTTTGCGGGTCTCAAGTTATGACGACGGAGTTCAACTCATAAATTTCCCGTGTCAATTGCGCAAGGAGTTCGTAATAGCGGTCGTAAAATAACAGGAGAAAATTTGATTCCCTGCTGGGCTCTGGATTTAGCTGTACTCACTAAAACAACATACTTTTCCAAGCGTACACAGCAGACATTTACAAGCATCAACAGCAGACATTTAAAGGCGTACACGGGAAACACAGCAGACATTTACAGGCGTACACAGCAGACATCTACAGGCGTACACAGCAGACATCTACAGGCATACACAGCAGACATCTACAGGCGTACACAGCATACATCTACAGGCGTACACAGCAGACATTTACAGGCGTACACAGCAGATATCTACAGGCGTACACAGCAGACATCTACAGGCGTACACAGCAGACATCTACAGGCGTACACAGCAGACATTTACAGGCGTACTCAGCAGACATCTACAGGCGTACACAGCAGACATTTACAGGCGTACTCAGCAGACATCTACAAGCGTACATAGCAGACATTTACAAGCATCAACAGCAGACATTTACAGGCGTACACAGCAGACATCTACAGGCGTACACAGCAGACTAATGACCGATTGTTTGACGTTGAGTCTCACTGAGCTTCCCGGCTTCCTCCTGTACCTACGGGCGGTATGATCCACAATGTCATGGCCTTCATTTTCATTACACGGTTCAGAAATTTGAGCTCATATACGTTGTTGAATAGTGAAAATGAGCTAACATATCGACGGTGGCCAAACCGGGGCTGGCGAGCCGCATGTTGCTCTTCTGTATTCACTTTGCGGCTAGCATACAATCAATGAAAGATATGTGACAAGGATTACTTGAAGATCTCCAAGCCAGTCGTAAAGACCCATAGTACTCGAATGCGGCTCTCAACAATTTTTAAAATATTTTTAAATGGCTCTCAGTTACTAAAAGTCTGGCCACCCCTGTAATATATAATTGCAGGTACAAGGTAATCATCATGAATGGTCGAAACAACAAAGTTAACATGATAGTCTGTACTAGACAATAAACATGATAGTCGGTACAAGACGATAAACATGATAGTCGGTACAAGACAATAAACATGATAGTCTGTACTAGACAATAAACATGATAGTCTGTACAGACAATAAACATGATAGTCGGTACAAGACGATAAACACAATAGGTGGTACGTGGCGATAAACATGATTGTGAGTACAAAACGATAAACATGATAGTCTGTACAAGACAATAAAAACGATAGGCGGTACAACGCGATAAACAAGCCCACGCAGCGTCAACATTAAACCAGAGGCAGTCACGTGGTGTCGTGACAATCCCTTTATTTATGGCCAGACCCCTGTTCCCGCGGCCACCTAATCCCCGAAGGCCAATCCCGGCCGGTAAAATATGGCCTGCTAAAACCTACTTGGATGGCATTACAAGCGCTGATCTCCAGCAGAACACCGGAACACGGGCCCTGACACTCGTAAATTCCTCGCGCAATTACTTTTGAAAAGAAAGAACTCGACTCGGAATCCTATTTATGACATCGCCAGGTCCTCGCGGGCCCTGTGACACTGTCACACTGAGACAAGGGATGGGGTGGGGGCGGGGGTGAGGGGAGGAAACTCAAGTCCTCCAAAGCTCTCGCGGGAAAAAAATGGTTTGGGGCGGGGCGGCTGGGCAATTACTGTGTTTGATTTAAAGGGAGAGTTATCTGGGGAAATTGTTTATTATCTTCCTTGCGTTTAATTATTCATATATAGGTACGTGGATTACGGAAGGGGAGGTAATGCAGGAGCAAGCACTCTGGCAATTTTTAGTAGGAACGGGAGGAGGTGGAATGGGGTTGGGAGGAGGTTTTAAAGTTCATGATTCATTGAGTCATAAACAAATGGAGTCTCATGCGTCCTGGAAATGAAGGTCGAGTGGTCGAGTTGTTAGCGCGCAATGGGGTTGTGAAAACTTGGGGGCTGAAGGGATAATGCAGATTTGAAAAATCCCAATTTAAAATGACTTTTTTCTTCTTTTAGGAAGCAGGTTATTAAATATTAACTATAGAAGACATTAAAGTCTTGTGCATAACAACAGTAAAGTCTAGTGTAGAACAACAGTAAATTCTTGTGCAGAATAACATTTAAGTCTGTTGTAGAACAACAGTAAAGTCTGGTGTAGAACAACAGTAAAGTCTTGTGTAGAACAACAGTAAAGTCTTGTGTAGAATTACAGTAAAGTCTTTTGTAGAACAACAGTAAGGTCTTGTATGGAGCAACAGTAAAGTCTGTTGTAGAACAACAGTAAATTCTGATGTAGAACAACAGTAAAGTCTTGTGTAGAACAACAGTAAAGTTGTATGTAGAACAACATTAATTTCAGTAAAGTCTTTTGTAGAACAACAGTAAACTCTTGTGTAGAACAACAGTAGAGTCTTAAAAGGATTAAAAATGGGAAATATCACAGCAGTGCACTGTAGTAATACTCATTATGGGTGAACTGGATTCAAATTAGGGTAATGTATGTGTATTCCCATTTGGGGTATTAGTGTCTGGACGTCTGCATTTATATCCTGAAACGTAATCCAAAGACAGAAAACTCGTGGTCTAAAACAGTGCTTCTCAAACTTTTTAGTATGGAGGACCGGAAGGAATTTTTTCCATTCCACTAGGGACCGTTGCACTAATTCCCCTGCAATGACAATTTTTTCTATCTTATTTTGATAATTTCTGCGGACCGGCGGCGGATGGCCCACGGACCGGCACAGGTCCGCGGACCACCACTTTGAGAAGCACTGGTCTAAAATACAATGTACAGCCCATTTAATTTTGACGTCTGTTCTTTCGAAGCACCTGTTGTGTCTCATATATGTATAAAAATGTTTTTGTTTTTTTTTAATTCAAAATTGAAGAGAAAAAATAACAACACTTTAGCTCGTTTGGTATTAAAATCTGGAAGATTTTATCATTTTGCTGTCGGGTTGAATATTAACCCTTTGAGGCCTGTCCTCGCAGAGTCATTACACAAAATCCTCGGGAAGAGATTACGGGAGACTTTACGCTGACGTTTTGGACAATTTAAAACTAAAACGGTGTAAACCTATTTATTGGCTTGACAGCGCGACATAGACGTATGGTAGGGGACACGAGGCACAAAGGGAAGTAATTTTCTGTGGATTTTTGACGAGCTTTGGCGAGATTTGGACTATCGGGCCGGTGGGGGGGGGGAGAGGTTTCCTGCTGATAAATTGTGTGCTGTTGCTGAAGTGACAGCCGGTTATCTATAATAACTAATTGAGACAAGATTGAAAGTCGTGTGGGGCAGCCCATCGAGAGTTTTGTTAACCAACGCAATCAAAGGGATAACTCGTTATCGACTCAAGTGCTGAGTGTTTTGACTTCGAATGGCCGACACGATACCGAGGATAGCTCGAGAGCGGCAACTCACGAAGAGTCGCGTAACCGGGCCATAGCAACACCCGTGGTTTAGAATTTATTGTGGAACCCTTGACCAGGGATCTGCCGCAAACTAATTTATCGTCTGCGGTATATCTGCCATACTCTTCTTAGCCCCATCCCCCTTGTATGCCCCAGTATATCAATAAATTATAATACGCGTTATATTGACCAGTAATCAAAATTAATATATGAAAAAAACTATTGATCTATTTATGACAGAATAAAATATAGATCTAGTGACAAATTCCTGATGCATGAGACCGCGATACATTCACTGCATTCAACTCGTGTGAACCCTTCATAATTTTCGATTTCCAGCATGCAGCACAGACTACAGACGGACGGGAAGAATAACAGTATTCACATAATTGGATAAGCCGATGTCATTCGTGGTTTAGTGCACAGGGGGTACTGCCCCTTCAAGCCCTGCACATGTCCTCATGTTCGAGTGTAATGTCCAGGCTCCGAAATCCAAGGATCAATGCATTGGAGAATTTCGAAAATTGTATAAACAAAATGAATATCTTCAGAGTCAATTCGAGTGGGTGAAACTTTCACTAAAATCAGTTAACTCATTCTTGTAACAAAGTTAAGAGAATTTTTTATTTTTTTAAACGGAAAAAAAACAAAGTTTTTTTACTATAAATCCTTTATGTACGAGACATGACTAAAAGAATGTTCATTATAATACGCAGCGCACGACAATCCAAAAATCCAACATTTTAGTTATGTCTCTTAAAACTTGTTTATTATAATGCGCACCACTTGACAGATTATCATAAACATTTACAGATCAGCAATATATTTTTAAGAAGTAGCGTCAATATAATACGCACCGTGCGACAGGAAAGTATTAAAACGTTTGTTCAATATAATATGCACAGCGACACTCTAGCACAAAAATTAACATGCTACATAGAGATAAATAGAAACGATCTAAAAATTCATTAATTTATTTACAGTGCAGTCTGAAATTTCGATACATCATGTTTATCGTCGGAACGAGTCTGCCTGCAAAATTTCAGCTCGCTAGCATACGAGGAAGTGGGTTAAAAATCGATCCAAAGTTTTTTTTCGACAAGCAAGCCAGCAAACATTCCGACGCCTCGAGTTAATATAAAGGATTTTAAAATAACAAACAATAATAACAAACAATAATAACAAACAATAACAACAAACAATAACAACAAACAATAACAACAAACAATAACAACAAACAATAACAACAAACAATAACAACAAACAATAACAACAAACAATAATAAATACAACCGAGGAAATGAACATTCAGTGAGTACAAGAAGGTCGTGCACCTCATATAGACCTGATCTTTCGTTATTTCTATCCATCCTCTATCATGCCACCACTCCCTATCGTCTTTCTACCCCATCTGTCTCTCCTCCTCACCTCTTTTTCCGATCTCAAACACATCTCACACCGGCCTTGCATTTCTATTCTCAATCTATTCTGTTGTTGTTGTTTTTCTCTCCAACTCCATCCTTTCTTACCCAACTTTCTTTTCCGATTTGACTGTCTCTCTCTCTCTCACTCTTTTGTTTCTACATACACACACATTTGCTCTCCCTCCCTCTCACACGCGCTCTCTCTTTCTCTAATCTTGACCTCTGGTCTGTTATGCACTCTCACAACCTCCTCCCTCAAACTCTCCCACTTTAACTCTCTCTTTTCATTCTTATCTCCTTATCCCTTTCTTGGTTTATACCTTTCATTCTCCTTTCCGTCCTTCCTTCCCCAACTCTGAAAGATTTACTCCATCCTCAGTTCTCAAAGAATCCCAAAATAATCATTGCATCTCGTGGCATTTATCTTTGTGTATATAACTCGTTATTTTAGATCAACTGCATTGATAGACTAAAGGCTTTTATTGAAACCCTTCACACTTGTTATGCATCAGTCTTCCAATACTCTCATCCTGAGTCTCACTAATCGTCTCCCCAACCGTATTCCTCCTCCCCCCACCCGTATTACTCCTCTACCCACCCGTATTCCTCCTCTCCCCAGCCGTATTTCTCCACTCCATCTACACGGCCTCGGTCACACAACATCCCCCCTCCGCCATGACATCGATATGAAAGTTTATTAACGTTGATTTAAAGCATCTATCACATCTAGCCCTCGCTCTATCCTCGTTAATCGACTCTAGTCCCCGTTTCGACCCCACCCCCCGCGCGCCCCTCATCGCGCGGTAACGAAACCCCCCTTGCAATGAACATCTCTAGCGGCGAGCCCGTGGACAAGGAGGAGATAATCATTATCAGCGTTTCGGACAAGTTATCTTCGCTCCTTTGACAGCTTGTCAACTCGGTTATCGCACCCTCGGGGCCCCCCTTGAAAGTGATATGTCTAGATAACACACCGTACCTTTCAATACAAGACCTCGATGCCCCGACCCCCGTGACACTCGCGTCCATCATCTAGTGCCCGACTACTGAAACTAATTTGTCACTCGGTGCCCTTGATGCCCCTGTGTTGTCGGAAAGATCTTGCTGCTCCAGCCCTTGTGCTGGTGAGAGAGAAGTTGTCATAGTAACTGATAGCCGATAGCACTGAGAACTTGGAAATGCTTATTTAGCCACAGTATACATGTTACTTGCGAATATCTATAGATCTACAGTATCAGGTACTTGTGCATTTTCACTGACCCATTGTAAAAAAAATAATTCATTATAACACGACCATTGATACATTTTACAGGTAGATATTCCCCGTTACACTGTAATGTTATTAAACATATTCCATGTTATATTGCGCCAGGTTATTAAACATATTCCATGTTATATTGCACCAGGTTATTCAACATATTCCATGTTATATTGCACCAGGTTATTCAACATATTCCATGTTATATTGCACCAGGTTATTCAACATATTCCATGTTATATTGCACCAGGTTATTCAACATATTCCATGTTATATTGCACCAGGTTATTCAACATATTCCATGTTATATTGCACCAGGTTATTCAACATATTCCATGTTATATTGCACCAGGTTATTCAACATATTCCATGTTATATTGCACCAGGTTATTCAACATATTCCATGTTATATTGCACCAGGTTATTCAACATATTCCTTGTTATATTGCGCCAGGTTATATTATACATAGCCCATGTTAAATTGCACCAGGTTATTAAACATATTCCATGTTATATTGCACCAGGTTATTCAACATATTCCATGTTACATTGTACCGGGTTACTACACATACCTCGTTTTTCCATGACATCAATAGTTCTAATCTTTCACTAACTGTTTCCATGTATCAACAGCTTTACTCATATTTGATGCATTGCGCCCAGTAAATGTATAGATTTATTTGGTTAGGGTGAACCTGGTGATGGTGTGAATGTGCCGAGATTTGTACCTGTCCACCAGAGACACTGTACCCGACTCTGTGATTCATCGCCCTATTTCCTTTTAATTAAAAGCCCTCTGAATCATGTCCTTGCCATGGCATATCATTTAGTGGTTCTCTTGTTTTTTAACACGCCCTCGTTTAAAAGCTCCTTAAGTTTGCTGTTAAAGGGCCAGACTCGGGTGTCGTAAATACAGCGACATAAAACACGATGCCGTGTCTCACGTTGTCGGACATTTCACTCGTAAACCCGTCCCAGACTGCACTCCTCTCGAGGAGGGGACGAGGGCGAAGATTTACGACTCTCGAGGGCCGGACAACAATCTCCTGGTTGAAGTGTAGGGCCCATTACAACTTGGAGGGCTGCAGTTTTTCCGCACTCCGTTTCAGACATAATGGTCATTTTTTCCCCCTCCCCAGTGGGTTCAACTCTCATTGAGGTAATGGCGAATTCAAAATTTTAAGTCAACTTTGTTTCTTTTGTTTTTCTTCTTTTTAAAGTCAGGTCGTGGTGACATCGAGTTTATACTCGAGGGTAAAACCGTTGGGTTTAAAATCTCGAAATCATTCGAGTTTTAATACAAGGAATTCATTTTTTTTAAAATGAGAGACAAAAATGGAGAAGTTAAACTAGTTTTATGTATCTTGACCTTTGTACAAGTGGAGATTAGGAGAATCACGGGGGGACGATTTATGATAACGACTGGGACCGCTTTACAGCAATAATCTCCTGAACTTGTAAGGGGAAAAGGCTGATTTAGTGAACAGTTTTATTGGCCAGCAAGAGATACTGTCTCATATAACTCTAGAATGTGTCCCATTGAATGGTGCCTGAGATGATAACGAGGTTTGGGGAGTAAAAACGAGTTTATGACCGGGTGAGAGGAACGGGGTGGGGGAGAGAGGGAGGGTTGTGGAGCTGTGTGATAACACCTGTGGCTGCCGGGGTCAGAATAGTTTCATCCTGGTCTCACTGCATGGCAATGACACTGTATGCTTATGCACACTGAACAACAGCAACGACAAATAGAGATGAGATTAGTCGATCCACATTCGGTCGTCTTGTCTTATAACTTATGTCGTATCCGTTACAGACCCTCCTTCTATACAGAAGATTATTGCGTCCTACCTTCTTCTAAGAGCGTATCGGCAAGTGACGCAGCGTTCCCAGGCCACGGCCATGAGGGATCACGCTATTCCCAACCACCTTTGTTTCCCTAATAACTAGCGTCAGGTGCCCGTTCTGAGCTGGGTGGACTCAGGGACACCCTTCGCCCCGGGAACAAATTCTTGATACATTTTGACCATAGACCGACTTTCCACTACAACTTCTATACAGTTTTACTCCAAGCCTGATATTGACAGAGCAGTCTCTAGCCCCCCCCCTCAAGGCTGATATTGACAGAGCAGTCTCTAGCCCCCCCCCCTCAAGCCTGATATTGACAGAGCAGTCTCTAGCCCCCCCCCTTCAAGCCTGATATTGACAGAGCAGTCTCTAGCCCCCCCCCCTTCAAGCCTGCATGATAATGACAGAGCAGTCTCTAGCCCCACCCCCACCCCCTCAAGCCTGATATTGACAGAGCAGTCTCTAGCCCCACCCGCCCCCTCAAGCCTGATATTGACAGAGCAGTCTCTAGCCCCACCCCCCCTCAAGCCTGATATTGACAGAGCAGTCTCTAGCCCCCCCCTCCCCCTTTTGCACGATAAAGAATAAGACACACCGCATGGCACCATGGATAGAGAAAATCCTTTTACTTACAATCATTAGCTGATAAATACCATTTAATTCCAATCATTATCTGATAAATCCCACTCATTTTCTAAAATTATCTGATAAAAATACTCAATTTCAAACATTATCTTGTAAATGCCACTCTATTTCAATCAGTATCTGCATGGTAAGTACCAGGAAAACGAACACTTTATCAACTTTTAAATATCTAATAAAAATGTAGGACTAAACACAAACCATAGATAAGCGTAGGACGCAATAATCTTCTGTATAGATGGAGCGTCTGTAACAGATAAGATAAGATAAGATAAGATAAGATAAGATAAGATAAGATAAGAATTTCAATGATTAATCGTAAATACAACGAGAACAGGAAACACAAGGCAGTAATCAGTAAATAATAAATCTCTCAACTTCGCCTCGTGCGGCTTGGAAAGAAACTTGAACGTTCAGGTGGCTGGCTCTCTCGTGGTTGAAGATAACCAGGGAAACGTTCACATCATTGGGTTATGGCTATAGAAGCAGATGAAGTGAGGGTGAATTATGTACGATTATTTATGTGTCTGTGTGTTTTGGGGGCTTAAGGATTATAGGAGTGGACTCTATGTAATTACGTTATGGTTCGGAAAGTCACTGCCTCATATTATATTGTCTACTCGTAAGATAAAGACGGAAGTGACGTAATGATTGCGTCACGCAACAAGGTGGCTGTGACCACTGACATCTTTCTGACTGACAATTCCAGTAATTCAATGAAAAAACGAGAGGCAGCGATTTGATCTCTTAGGACGGCGGGACGAGGGTGGATTTTACCCTGAAATTCCTAGTATACGTCTGCTCAAATTTGTTATAAATATAGACGATGAGATGAGATTCCCAGATAAAGATTCTGGGCACGCGACACCTCCAATAAAAACGAATGCTTAGTTGTGTATGTTTGTTACAATGTTTACTTTGATGTTTACTCGTTGCTTTCATATTGATCACTCCAATTGCGCACTTCTAAAATTCTTCGTATTGCAATTTTTTGAACGTACTGTTTTGTGCTTCTCTCTATATATCTGAACTCTACTTATATGTTGAAATTATTTAAATTATCTCTTTTTTTTCAAATGACTTATTTATGATTGTGAAATAATTCTAAGACAAGGTTTCCCAATCTATAGGTGACGGGTCTTTTTAAATTACCTTATTAAAAATGCCCTTTTCACTTGGCTTTTATGAAAAGGGGCACCGCCCGAAAAAAGATTGTGAACCTGTGTTCTAGGACAATATATTGTTAAACTTTCAATAAACGGGTTTTATTTCTATCGTTGGTCTGTCAACTCACTGGTCATTCTTCGCTGCCTACTGGTTTACACGAGCCACCAAAATCTTTAACCATAGAGAAGTCAATATAGATAAATTAACAAAAGAAATAAATATCATATAATTACGTAAGAAGTATCAACATAAATGGGTGAGATGGATGGATTATAAGTGATTATTTGTGAGCGGTTTTTTAGGCGGGTATGGATTGTGGATGGTTTATATGTGATCACTTTTGTGTTAATATGTTTTCGGGCTGGGGATAACTGTATGTAGAGGTGTATGGTGAGGTTTATTATTGTTGATAATTGAGTGAGTGTTGTGAGAGGGACCATTAATGGATCGGGAATTTGTCAGAATATTTTATAAGTTTATAATGTCAAAACTCGTGTTGGAATAGGACATATCTCTACATAGTGCCCAACTCGTGTTGGAAATAGAGACTTATTTCTTCTTAATTCCCAAATGATTTGGAATTGAGACTTATCTCTCTTCACCAGCTTCACACATTGAAAGAGTAATGTAATAAATACCTTTTAAAAAGATTTAGATTTTTAACGCTATTGTTTTGTTTAATTTCAGTATTATTGATTTGAAGTTACTTTTAATGTAATCTAGATTGATAGTTAATGGGTTTTCCCGCTTTGTGAATGCTTATGTTAGATTGTTGCGCGGTGCGCATTATATTGACACATTCTTGGTGTGATGTAGCGTCGGGGGGATATGACGTCATATTGTGTTCAGTTTCAGAATTACTTATTTGAATAGACTTTCAATTTATCTAGAATGATTTCCCTTGATAAAAAATCTGAAATTCCTTGTTGGAAATTGCGTTTAAATACTCATTCGAGTTTTTATTTCTTGTTTTCTCTAAGGCTTATGAGATGAAACTCGTTATGTATGAAGACCCCATACAAATTTCTACCTCATAAATTTTTATTTATACTTTTTAAAAATATTATTTTAGATTGTTTCATCTTTTCTTTTTTTTTAAACAATAAAACAATGAAAAGACCCTTTGACACGAATGAAAGCTTCTGGCACAAATATTTTTTTAAAAGCATTCTGAAAGAACTCAAAAAAGGTCAAAGTAGAAATGAGAGCTTCAAACGGGAGCTTTAATTTATAGCAATCTCCATAACAATAGGGTCAGGGACCTTGCCGTGGTACAAGACGTTTCCCTACTCCTCGTCCCTCAGGAAGACAAGGAAAACGAGGTCGCATGGGAACTAGAAAGAATCTTCGCCCTGACACTTGTGTCTGCGGCAGTGACCGCCCCTGACTGCCGGACTTCAATGTCAGCCTTGTGGTTCACATCGGTTATTTTGAAACATTCCAACGAGCTTCTAGAGAAATCTGCAGAGTCGGGGGAAAAAACTTTCCTAGACCCGAGTTTTTTTCCAAGGCTTCATTCAGACTGAACGCAACAGAGATCTCCAACTTTGGAACAGCGATTTCATATGGTCGCTTTGTCACGCCATCAAGATGGAGTCCAAATTCACAGGCTATTGATGGCCATTTACTCGGTATCTCTTAAACTAGTAGGAGGAGAATTCGGATAATTAGAGTATAGGGAATTTTGGCTGACGTTGAAATATAATCTCGAAACGGCGACATTTAATGACGTCATTTGCTTAACCTTGAATGCGTCGCACTAGCCGCATCTGGTCCACTTTAACGTTGGCGCTAACGAGGGCGAAACGAGTGTGGCTCTCAGAAGTCTTACCATGAGGTGGGAGGATTTCTGTAAAGTTGTTGTCGGTCACGTTGGCCATCCATTCCTTCATTTTTTTTAATTTTTTTTTGCTCGTACGTGTTAACTGAGAAGTTCAGCTTTGGCCAGAAATTTTGCAATTATTTTGGACTCTTAAAAAAGAAAAAAAATCAAAGTGAATAAAAGAACGGGTAAAATAGTTTTCGATTTCTTTGAGAACATGTTTCATCGTGTTTATAAAACTTTACAATGATGGATTAATGCGTAATGTTTTACTGATATTTAAATTTTAAATGTCGTCACGCCAATTTTGACAATTTTTTTGACGCCCCCACCCCAAGCCATCTTTTACACCCCTACCGTGATCATGAGGCGCCCCGAGAACAGATGGTCATTTAAAATGCGCCCCTTCCCCTCCTTGTTTTAGATTCGTGACGTCATTCGTCGGCTAAGTAATGTTATCAGCGCCCAGTAACCCTGAGTTGGACTTAGATTATTCGTGTACTTATGTATACATAACAGCGCCAAGTCCACATAAACCCTGGTTCTAACCCTCACACCTAACGACCATAATGTGTGTACCGATATTATGTTCATTCACAGTTATACATCCTCCTAACCATTAAGGCAAACGGAGAGGGTTGAGATTAATAAAGTGCATGTCGAAATAGATTCTTTTTTTTTAATGGATACTTTCATCTGAGAAACTTGTACTGGTACGAATACATTTACGAGGTTAATTTTTGTTTAGTCGGCACTGATGTAAATCAGTTCAATTATACCTATTTCAATATTCATAAAGGTAAATGGCGTTGTTATGATTAACAATGATGTTTTTTTTTGTCTTCGGCTGCAATGCAACCACAAAGTTCTTCGAGCGTCTCAAAGGTACGATCTGTCCCGTGGGTTCATTCTTGACTGCCGGCGAGATGGAAGTTTTCGCCAAAGATTTGCAGTCGTCACAACAGTCTTCTCAGAGGGCAGCTCTGAAAGTGGATATTTTCCTCTGCAAACAACGATCATTTCAACTTTTAGCTCATCGATTTCTTTTTTAAGGCAAAAGAAACAATTAGAAGAAATCAAATCAACTATCGACTATCTCCACTTGGCCACCTGGTGCAGGTTTTATTTTATGGTCTCCCTTCATCCTGACTTCACAAAACCCTCTAGGCTTTTATAATCGCCGCGAAGTAGCGCAGCCCATGACGTTTATCATCCAGGGGTTGACGCACCATAGACGTGTGCCGGTAATTTTTTTTTATTCATTATCTTCTTGGGGTTGGGGGTTAAAACTGGGATAATGTTGGGGGCGTGGGGGAGGGGGTGGGCTTGTGATCAACTGTGAATGTATGGAGTGGATTTTTTGTTTTGTTTTGTTTTTTAATTGATCACCACCTTCGTCCACGATAAACGATTGTTCGATAACGCAAGGGACATAACCCGATTTAATGGTTGTACTCAGGTCCCATAAATCCATATCAGATTTTACATCAGTAATACCAACCACCACCACCCCCTCCCCACGATAGTTTCTCTTCTCTCTCTCTCTCTCTCCCCCCCCCCTCTCTCTCTCTCTCTCTCTCTCTCTCTCACTCTCTCTCTCTCTCTCTCTCTCTCTCTCTCTCTCTCTCTCTCTCTCTCTCTCTCTCTCTCGATTCGATAGCGTTCATTTTTCTTCTTCCTTTTTTTTTAACGATTGTTGTCGATGAATCTGTGACCACAAGTGAACAAGGTGATAATACTTTGATTGACAGGTGAGAGCCCCCACTTATTCGACTGGCTGGGATGAATTACAGGACTTCAGCTTTCCCAGGTGCTCGACGTCACAACCAACTGTCTTAGGTATGACTTCAGTTCGATTAGATTGACACCTGTTAACAAAGGCCGAAGATCAGGATCTGGACTGTCAGTTTCCCAGTAGAGCACAAGGATAAATAACTGGCCTTGCGGGGCCTTGAAGGTGACGTTTGTCCGAAGTGTGCCCGGCTGTTGTGACCTGGTCACTACCCATTATATAATCCTTATACTCTCAGTTGTAATGAACGACGAGGCATGCCACCGAGAGTAAGAGAATATCAGAAATATAAGGGAATTCTTCTTGTTGCTCAGTACTTGAAGGCACTTTTTAAAATAGTTTAAATAATTAATTTGTTATACGTAAATGATATATATTATTATTTGAAGTTACGTTTTCCAGTTTCTGACGTCATAAGTTATTTTCAGAAATTGTAAAGTTCCCTTTTACAGAACCTAATATTTTTTTTAATTTATTTTTTTAAAAAGATTTTTAAATACTCTGAAATCACGTTTTATAAGGGGAAAAAATGAACTAAAACTATGTTTCAGATAAGCGTGAAGTTAAGTTTGTTGTTTTTAATAATGTTTTTAAATAAATAAGAAGTTTTTAGAAAATGTTTTTCAGAAAGAAAAGAAAAGCTTCTTAATATTAACCCTCGTCTGCACTCGGGAAGATCGATTTCCCGCGTGTGATGGGACATAACTTTCAGCGCGAACACGAGTCGGCTATTCTGATGTAAGAGCCGAGTGAGTGATTCAAAGCTTATCAAACTCATAAATGACACATAAACTACCTGGACATGACATTTTAATGACACGTCCCCATCGCGCGTTGTCTGATCTCCGTTTTACTGCCGTGTAATACGTCATCCGTGAGATTGGTAGGCCGCCTGGCTTGCACGCGGCGATAGATCACGTGTGACTTGGTGGCCAGCTAGGCTGTTAGGTTGTTGTTTCTTTTAGCTCTCTTGGAGCGGGGGGGGGGATTAATTAAGGGTGGGTTTTGTACGAATCGTGGTTTTCAGATGTTAGATTCGGGATTAATGTTTGTGAGTTTGGTGGTAATCAAGGTTTAGAGATTAGGTGGGAATCAAGGTTTGTTGTAATCAACGTTTGTTGTAATCAAGGTTTGTCGTGATCAAGGTTTGTTGTAATCAAGGTTTGTTGTAATCAAGGTTTGTTGTAATCAAGGTTTGTTGTAATCAAGGTTTGTTGTAATCAAGGTTTGTTGTGATCAAGGTTTGTTGTAATCAAAGTTTGTTGTAATCAAAGTTTGTTGTGATCAAGGTTTGTTGTAATCAAGGTTTTTTGTAATCAAGGTTTTTTGTAATCAAAGTTTGTTGTAATCAAGGTTTTTTGTAATCAAGGTTTGTTGTGATCAAAGTTTGTTGTGATCAAGGTTTGTTGTAATCAAGGTTTTTTGTAATCAAGGTTTGTTGTAATCAAGGTTTGTTATAATCAAGGTTTGCGGTTATTGCTTGGGGAATCAAGGTTTGTTGTAATCAAGGTTTGTTGTAATCAAGTTTTGTTGTAATCAAGGTTTGTTATAATCAAGGTTTGCGGTTGTTGCTTGGGTAATCAAGGTGTTGTAGAAATGAAAGTATAGTGGTGTGGTTAGAATCAAAGTTTTTAGTGTTGTCGGAATAAAGATTTAGTGAGAACCAAGGTTTTTACTTTGGACGGGAATCAACGTTTGTAGTTTTGGTGGTATTTAAGATACTGTGTTTAGTTGGTTCTCCATTCTTGGGGATTGAACGATAACCGAGGCTAATAGTGTTTTATAAGGTCTTCTTTACATTGAGCTGTTGTTAGGGATTAAGGAGGTGATCTTAATCGTTGTGTAGTTTTCGGCGATCAGAAGTAGTTTAACGTGTGGATTTTTGTTTGTTTGTAATATATGTAGATCAATTTGATTTAAATGATGGTTACGTTGAAAGTTCTTCTGATATTTGAAGAGTAAAGTGCTACTTTGGTCGCGGGCCAGTTGTTATGGTTTCCTCATTACCTTAGCAACAACTGGGCACCATTCTTAAAACTAGTGTCGGAGAAAATAGCGCGGAAGAAAGTTTGAGATTTAAATTTAGAAATCAGGAAATGTGTGATACCACAATCAATACTGTGTACATCAGATCATGTCAGAAGTTCTTGTGTAGATGAGATCATGTCAGAAGTTCTCGTGTACATCACATCATGTCAGAAGATCTTGTGTACATCAGATCATGTCAGAAGTTCTCGTGCACATCACATCATGTCAGAAGATCTTGTGTACATCAGATCCTGTCAGACGTTCTCGTGTACATCACATCATGTCAGAAGATCTTGTGTACATCAGATCATGTCAGAAGTTCTCGTGTACATCACATCATGTCAGAAGATTTTGTGTACATCACATCATGTCAGAAGTTCTTGTGTACATCACATCATGTCAGAAGTTCTTGTGTACATCGCATCATGTCAGAAGTCAGGGTGTACATCACATCGTGTCAGAAGATCTGGTATACATCAGGTCATGTCAGAAGTTCTCGTGTACATCGCATCATGTCAGAAGTCAGGGTGTACATCACATCGTGTCAGAAGATCTGGTATACATCAGGTCATGTCAGAAGTTCTCGTGTACATCACATCATGTCAGAAGATCTTGTGTACATCACATCATGTCAGAAGTTCTTGTGTACATCACATCATGTCAGAAGTTCTTGTGTACATCACATCATGTCAGAAGTTCTCGTGTACATCGCATCATGTCAGAAGTTAGGGTGTACATTACATCATGTCAGAAGATCTGGTATACATCAGATCATGTCAGAAGTTCTCGTGTACATCACATCATGTCAGAAGTTAGGGTGTACATTACATCATGTCAGAAGATCTGGTATACATCAGATCATGTCAGAAGTTCTCGTGTACATCACAACATATCAGAAGTTCTTGTGTACATCACATCATGTCAAAAGTTCTCGTGTACATCACATCATGTCAGAAGTTCTGACATTGATCAGGCGTAAGAGGGCCCTAAAATGTAAACTGCGATATTGATTCTAATTGTTTTCTAGGTGTTTTGTGTTGTTTAATTATTAGAGTCTGTATGCTGATCCCCGTGTTTCTCGCTTGCATTCCGTCATGGGCCATGGAATATGTGAAATATATGCTGCATAGAACTGGGATCAAAAGTTGATTGCATGCATGGCTAACGTACAATATTCTTATTTTATACTGAGTAAGTTTGCCAGATTTACCACGAGCGGGGACTCGAATTTCCGCATTGCCGCCTTAGCCCCCACAACAGTATAGCAGACCAGTTGCATGTTGGCCCCCAGCTTGACACTGACAACGGGACTAAGGCAACCGATGAGTCCTACGCCCAGACAGGATTATGTGGCACCTCCCAGCAATTTGCGGAGTTTGCCAAAGGAAGTATAGCCATGGCTTTTAGGGAGTAAACGCGAGCCTTCGTAATATGAACGTTATTTAAGCTGGTGAGTCGATTGATGTAGAGTGTAGAGCAACGAAAGACACGGATTAAAGTTTAAGTGAAAATTAATACTATAAAACACAATATGGTTTAAGTGGGGAGCTCGCAGGGATAAAGGGTCAAAACATAAGATAAAAGGGGAATCACTCGGAAAAATTAAAGACTAATGTAGCAGTACTGAAAAAATGCTTATTTTGGTTTTGTAGCCAAATGACAACATTGTGTAATATAGGGATGTATTACATTTGTTGTGGCTGCTTTGTTCACCGGTGCCGCTTGTCAGGGTCACGATAAGTCTGCAAGTCCAGTATTTCAGTTGAGTAGAAGATGACCCCATACGTCATAAGGCAAGTAGAGGTCACGATCAAGACGTCATTGCAACAGCAGACGTCATTGCAACATCAACTGTCGTAACCGTAGGTCGAAGACGATGTTTTATTCGCTTCACTCTTTCAATGTCGCGGATGTCGGAAGATCGTTGGTGCGTGAAAAAAAGAGATTACGGCGACCGGGCGTCAAGAGAAAAGTGATAACAGTCAGTGGGCAGCATGTGACAAATGACATTTGTTTGACGCCATGTAACAAGTGTCAACAGTAGCTTGGCACCATGTTACAACAGTCAATGGGTACCATGTGACAAGTGACAACACCAGCTGTGCGTTTTCGGACAAATGACAACAGTATTTTAGTGTCTTGTTACCCTGATTATTCGACCTCCCGGTGAGATAATAAGGATCAGTTAGGTTCAAGGGATCTGGTTCAAATTCTTCGTCTCAAGTTAACAGCTTCTGAGCAACAGTTGGTCGGCTCGCTATCTGAGTAGGGTGTCTGTTAGCCTTTCTGTATCATTCGCCAGTTTTTTCAGCCACTCTGTATCATTCACCAGTTTTTTCAGACACTCTGTATCATTCACAGTCTTTTCAGCCACTCTGTATCATTCACAGTCTTTTCAGTCACTCTGTATCATTCACAGTCTTTTCAGCCACTCTGTATCATTCACAGTCTTTTCAGCCACTCTGTATCATTCACAGTCTTTTCAGCCACTCTGTATCATTTACAGTCTTTTCAGCCACTCTGTATCATTCACAGTTTTTTTAGCCACCCTGTATCATTTACAGTCTTTTCAGCCAACCTGTATCATTTACAGTCTTTTCAGCCACTCTGTATCATTCACAGTCTTTTCAGCCACTCTGTATCATGATCTAGTGTTCTTTGCCCCTCTGTATCATGAGCTATAGTGTTGTTTAGTGCTAGGGCTCTATCCCTCAGCGAGCATATCGCGGTGGCTGGGCTGTCCTTTCAAAGTTAATGTTATATGAAAACGGTCGCCAAACCTGGCTGACCAGTCCATGCGTCTTCGTACGTTAAATTTTCAGCCTAGTCAATAGCCTCAACCCGTCATGCATTCATTCAATACATGTTTAATAAAGGACGACTCAAACCTACGACGTGCACCCCAACGTGGCCATGGCGCCTATTCCCCGACAGTGCGTAGATCGAATTCTAGCTACACAGGATTTGTTTTATGTCGCTTATAACTTTAGATAAAACTCTTTCTCGATGAAACCACTCACTCCCCTCGCCAACACCACAATCATCCATCAGTAACGTAGGAGTTGGGGGGGAGGGGGGATACGATATGAGGTCCCACACTGGCGGAAAAGATTCCCCGGGGAAGGGGTGGCATTTTCGCCCAAAGTAGTTTCTTTTTTTTATGAAAGGGGCGTCAAACACATTTTCCCACAATAACACCGACGCGACCCTCGCTTCCCACTCGCCAACCAATTCAAGAACACGGGTGCATGTGGGGAAAACACATTCAAATAACATGTACTGACGTAATCGCTTTAGGAATTATAATACGAATATTTTGAATTCTTTTCTTTAAAGTGTATTTTTTATGTTTTAGTTTTCAAATTTCAAAGTCTGGCTCCGAAAATGTTAATTCCAGCTGTTTAATGACGCGGGTACAGGTAATTAGTCGTGGAGGGGAAAAGAGTCCTGGGCTAAATGACGCACGCTGTGACCACGCAGAGACGCGCGGCGGACGGCGTCATTCATCATTGACATTAGTGAGTTGTCCGTGAGCTTAACGGCATGCTGGGATAATCGGTGTCACGGGTTGGCTCCCTTGGCCGGATGTCGCCAGTTGGAATTGTGGGGGGAGGTTAGAGTTGCCGTTTGGGACGGCTGCGAGTTATGTGCCCATGTTTGTGGAACGGCGTTTGAAATTATTTAATGTGTGACACCCAAAAAAAAAGAGGGAGGTAGGGGGGTAAGTGTAGGTGTTGAGGGCGTCCTCTTTAATGGCATAGGCGTTGCAAGGATAGGTTCCAAGGGTGAAGTCGTACTCGGGAACAAAGTTCCCGGAATAGCGTTCCGTGAATGTTAAGGCGTATTTTACCACTGCGAAAACATGTAAATAATGACCTAGGTTTAGAGAATAATAACAAAAATATAAATAAACAGGCTCTATGTTCTGTCACTACACACTTCAACGGTGCTGATCATGGCGGGATTTCAGATATTGCAGTTACTGGCTCTCTGCATGCGAGCATCACCCATGATATACAGCGGCGTAGCGTGGGTATATGCCGCCCGGGGCAAAACCCAGGTTTGCCGCCGAAATTTTTTTTATGGAAAATATACTTTTTGTTAGAAAGTAGTAATAAAGACACTATACATATTTATGGTAGACATAAATATAAGAGCTTCATTTCTTGATTAAAATTGAATTTTTATGCCTTTTCTCATTTTACAATGTTTGATGTATCAACGTTGTCGGCAATGCGAAGCTCAAAAAATACTTTCACAAAGCTATAGATTAGTCAATCTTTCTGTATTCATTATTGATAGTTATCAATTCTTCATTAACTTAATTTTAAAGATGCTACTCTTACAGCTGGCATAATTTATGGCAGTTTTAAAGAATCTTAGAAGTAATGAAATCATATTAGGGGTCGGGGTACACACATTTGTGAAGATGTGTGACAAGGGAGAGAAGGGTGTTTAATAAATTTAACAAACTTTAACGCAAATTTAAATTACAAGTTCCACTTGAATATTTGATTTCTTACAATTTAATTAATAACGTTTTACATGGCTTTACTCGTATTAAGATATTAGAGTGCATCTTTAAATGACAAAAAATGTGAATTGAAACATGCTCATTTTCAAATAGAAAATACGGCTCTTTGTGGGGAGAGAGAAGCTTTGTGACGTCATATTGGAGGGGTTTCTAATTTTTTGTGACGACGTGTGATTAGGCGGGTAGAGGGGTTAAAAATCGGCCAAAATCGCTTGACGTCAATTATGGACTGGCCCTTAGGTAAGGAAACTTAAAGCACAAATATCTTAATAAACTGGAATAAATCATATCGGTTGGAATTCATTAATTCATTTTTTAAATCCGTGATGTCATTGAGTCCCTGCTTGACAATTATTATGTCATGTGAAATACTTACTTTAATTTTAGGGCAACATTTTTAAATTCCAGTAGTTTAACTGGTGTTTGAAAATGATATTTGTTTTCCGAATTCCATATCTGATAAAGCCTCGCATGAATTTCCACAGTAACCTCATCTAATGAAGAATAAAAATTTATTCTCAACAGTTTTCTTACATAATATGGCTACATATCGCTTTGATCGCCAATAATTTGTTTTTTCGTTCTTTGACTGGAAGATTCAATTAAAATGATAACGCTACGCATGAACGTCTAGCAAACGTCGAACCATCTTTTTAGCATCCCATCAGTTTCTCTGTGAGTAGCAACTGGAAAGCATTTTTAAAGTACCAAAATTGTGCGTTTCATTAGGAGCAGCACGTAAAGAGATCAGATTTAATGAACTGTTGAGCAAAGTACAAACTAAACATAGAGATTGGTGTCTTTGAGTCTTTCTTGAGCTCCTGTATAATTTCCAGCCATGAATAATGAATAATTTTTATCAGACGTTTGGCCCCTGCCTTCCAATATTTTAAGGCCATCATTTGTTTAAAATCTTTTCAGAAATGTCGGAAGTAGATTCATTTTAATATTTCGTGTTTTGTACCCGAAAGATGATATTTGGCCCACTGTATCTACTACAACTGCAATAAGCTCATTTTGAATTTGAGGTTACAAATTCTTTACCCCTTTTAACATGATGTCTGGAAGCACTGGATCGTAAGATTTTAGCAGATGCATCTGTTCCAGAACATTGCCTTTAATTGCATTAGTATTGTCCTCTCTGTAACCTCGGAAAGCCATATTCTATTTTGTTAGGATTTAATAATGTCAAAGACTCTAACATTCTAACAAGAATGTTTTGCCACTTTGTTTTGTTTTCTTTTTACAACTTATTGTTCTTTTTTAATAGTCTATTCTATTCATCCGATTTATAATTCCTCTTCATTAGCAAAAAACTTTTATTTCATTAAAATTTATTTTATCGTTTTTCAACTTTAGAAGTTAATTAACAAGGAGTAACTCGCCGACCCCAACATTCGGTACCCTGGGCATTCGATTGGCTCATGTTTAAAAATGATCGGGTTAAGTAATTTTTGCTTCTACAACATGGGCGGCTGTCAAATTTTAATAATTAATTAATTTATTAGCAGAAAAATGCCAAGATATCTTACTACTTAAGCCCCTTGGTTTTTCAGTTCAGAAGTATCAGAATAATGTGTATCCAATATGGGGTTCGATGTTTTTGCAGTTGAATCGTTCACATATTTTAATTTTTAAGATAGTTACTTGATATCTTTTAACAATTTCCTAATTGGTAATCAATTTATTGTGATAAAAATTACTACTTCAATTTTTTTGTCATTCTTATAAGCTAATTAATGACGAGGAATTTGCCGCCCCTAATAAAGTGCTGCCCGGGGCATTTGCCCCCCTGGGCCCCCCCTCTCGCTACGCCACTGATGATATATCATAGGATCTACATGTAAAATAGATTGATAAAACGTGTTGCTACGTTGGCTCCATATTGATTTAACCAAATTTTACTTAACTGTGGAATAATTTTTGCAGTGGTGTTTATTACTGAAAGTTTTTATTATAATAATTTATAACAATCTTGTCCAGGTCGTTTGATGAAGTGTAAGACTGATGAATCCTCAAAGTTTCATTTATTCACACGACGTGAACGTCCGAGAATGACTTGCATTCGTTTGCTCAACAACTGGTCCGTGAAACAACTTTTCATGTTTTGGACGTAGTTGAAATTTCAGACACAATGCCTTGGACTTTAGACAAAGTTTTGTACAAATTATTTTTAAAAAATAACATTAACAATTTTTTAAAAGTTAAAATCCACACAGCTCTATTAGATGTGTTTGTGAGTAGAGAGGGGGGAGGGGACCAGGGGGTGAAACAAAGAACGTCACCATTTAATGGCGTGCAACATCAGGCGTCATTAGATTTCTGCACGATCTCAGCGTGGGGCTGTACGGTGGGGGCGGGTGGGGGGGGGGAAGCTATGAATCTTCCAAGCGGATATTATCAAAACAAAGGTGGATTAGATATTTGTACATGGTGGTGGAGGGAAGGGGCATGGGGGTCTATTGAAAGGTAGGATTGAAGATTGCAAAGAAAAAATATATAATTTTTTAAAATAAAATATATCCCATGGAAAGGAAAACGATTAAATCTTGAGAGGTATTTTGTAAGCGTTCCAAGTGTATCCATGCGCAGCTCGCACTACTTTTTGTTTTCTTTGGGGGAAGTGGAGACGATCATAATCTTTTAGATCTTACAGCTTAAGACTTGGGTTTACTTCACTTGAATGCCTGACGTCGCTTTGAGTGGGTTTCAGCACTTGGGTGCGATTCTGCTTGTTGATTGAGAACCTCGAAGCCAGGTAGCTTTTTAATGGGCACTAAAGACTGCGTGGATACAGAACCTCAATGTTAGGTGGCACTTCGCCCTGTAACACAATGTTAGGTGGCACTTCGCCCTGTAACACAATGTTAGGTGGCACTTCGCCCTGTAACACAATGTTAGGTGGCACTTCGCCCTGTAACACAATGTTAGGTGGCACTTCGCCCTGTAACACAATGTTAGGTGGCACTTCGCCCTGTAACACAATGTTAGGTGGCACTTCGCCCTGTAACACAATGTTAGGTGGCACTTCGCCCTGTAACACAATGTTAGGTGGCACTTCGCCCTGTAACACAATGTTAGGTGGCACTTCGCCCTGTAACACAATGTTAGGTGGCACTTCGCCCTGTAACACAATGTTAGGTGGCACTTCGCCCTGTAACACAATCTATGTAGAGTAGCTATTCAACGGGTAGCACATTTATGGAATTGAGCACTTTAATGTCAGGAAGCACTTCATCTTGTAGCACCCTAATGTTAGGTGGCACTTCGCATTGTAGCACCTCTATTTTATAAGGCATTTCCCCTTGTAGCGCCTCGATTTCATTTAGCACGTCCCCCTTTTAAGTAACTTAATGTTTTTCAGCACTTTCCCTTGCAGCAGATTTACACAATGTAACGGTTCTAATCTAACCCCTCGAATTCCTTGGTTCTTTATTATTTAGACCAGTGCTTCTCAAAGTGGTGGTCCGCGGACCGGTGCCGGTCCGTGGGCCATCCGCTGCCGGTCCGCAGAAGTTATCAAAATGGACAGAAAAAATTGTCAGTGCAGGTAAAATAGTGCACCGGTCCCTGGTGCAATGGAAAAAATTCCTACCGGTCCGCCATACTAAAAAGTTTGAGAAGCACTGATTTAGACCATTATCCAAGAGACTGGATGTCGAAAACAAAATTTTTAACTGATGACAGCTAAACAACAAAAGGCTTACACGATCACATTTCGCTTTTATTGAGCAATTCAGACCATCACACAGAGGCGTAGCTAAGTAAGTGGGGGGGGGGTACATATGTCCCCGGGCAAAAATGTTCAGGGACGCCAAAATAAGGCTTGTCGGCGATGTTAAATTATGATACGTGAAAAGGCTGATAAGGGGACATCAATGCTACAGCTTGTCTCCAGGCGCAAAATATCATATCTACGCCTCTGCTATCACACCAATATTGAGCCAATTACACAAACACAATGTTATCCGAAACTTTTTATATTTGAATATGAAATTTAGAAATTTTGTCAACTTAAAATTTATTTGAAAAGGTTAATCATAATAAACTAACACGACATATGCAAAAGTATGCAAATTTACTCCAGCAGTTTCATATTGACTCAACTTAACATATGGGAGGAGGGGGGTTGTCATTGGATAAACTCGGGCGTCGCTTTACGATACTGCTGTGAGGCGGGGGGGAGGTGGGGGGCTGTCACGTTGGCTCGTCAGATCACATGCAGGTTAAAGTTGTAGATGCGCATTTCACACCTGTATCGTCACACCTGTGCTGTCACACCTGTAGTGTCACACCTGACAAGGGGGGGGGGCTAAAATATGAGGTGTGGGTTATCAATAAATAATGGTGGGAGGGGTGTTGGGGGGGACGCTAGGATGAAAGCGAAAATAACAGTAACAATACCAGTAACCACAACAGTAACACCAGTAAACAACAACAGTAACACCAGTAAACAACAACAGTAACACCAGTAAACAACAACAGTAACACCAGTAAACAACAACAGTAACACCAGTAACCACAACGGTAACACCAGTAAACAACAACAGTAACACCAGTAAACAACAACAGTAACACCAGTAAACAACAACAGTAACACCAGTAAACAACAACGGTAACACCAGTAAACAACAACAGTAACACCAGTAAACAACAACAGTAACACCAGTAAACAACAACAGTAACACCAGTAAACAACAACGGTAACACCAGTAAACAACAACAGTAACACCAGTAAACAACAACAGTAACACCAGTAAACAACAACAGTAACACCAGTAAACAACAACAGTAACACCAGTAAACAACAACGGTAACACCAGTAAACAACAACAGTAACACCAGTAAACAACAACAGTAACACCAGTAAACAACAACAGTAACACCAGTAAACAACAACGGTAACACCAGTAAACAACAACAGTAACACCAGTAAACAACAACGGTAACACCAGTAAACAACAACAGTAACACCAGTAAACAACAACAGTAACACCAGTAAACAACAACGGTAACACCAGTAAACAACAACAGTAACACCAGTAAACAACAACGGTAACACCAGTAAACAACAACAGTAACACCAGTAAACAACAACAGTAACTATATATTAGCAGTGACAGTAAATTGTTACCTCACTGTGTGTTGGACATAATAATAATAATAATAAATTGATTATTTATATAGCGTTGTATCCCAGTAAGGAACTGGGCTCACAGCGCTTTACATGAAAGAAATAACATACTTATAAGTATTAAATTAACATTCATATCACAACAAACACACACAATTACAATACATTATACATAAGCTACGTTAATCATTTACAAGAAATGTTGTTTCATCAATTTTAAAAATAAATTTTGAAAAGATGTGTCTTAAGTGCAGTCTTGAAGGACTTGGTTGTTTGAATACCACGTATGTGTAATGGTAGAGAATTCCATTGTTTGGCTGCACAAAAAGAGAACGACCTTTCACCAAACGTTTTGGTGCGTGTCGTAGGAACAGAGAGAACGCGTGTGTCTGCAGAAGATCTTAGCTTGCAAGTGGGTGAGTAGACCGACAAAAGTTCAGTAAGATACGATGGGCATGAGTCCGAAAAGAAATTGTGACAGAGAACGGCCAGTTTGTAATCAATACGGGCTTGTATAGGCAGCCAATGAAGTGAGCGAAGAAGTGGAGTAACATGGTCATGTTTTTTTGCCTTGAGCACCAGTCTGGCAGCTGAATTTTGAACTTTCTGTAGTCTTTCAATGCATTGTTTTGGCACACCTGACAGAAGAGAATTGCAGTAATCCATACGAGCCAGTACAAGAGCACAGACTAGTGTTTTTGTGGCACTAACTGTTAAGTAATGACGGATTGAGCTGATCTGACGAATGGCAGTGTAGGCAGAGCGACAGATGTGATTGATGAAGTTGTTAATAGACATGTTGTCAGAAATAATGTAGCCAAGATTCCTAGTCGATGTTGTGAACAGAACATAACAAGTATCCAGCTATCATCCAGTCTGGTTTGTTAGTTGGTCAAACCACAAGATCAGCCAGTGGATAAAAAAAAATTTGTTGATCAGTGAATATCAGCAACAGCGTTCTACGGGTGATGTGGTGAGAAAATATAACCGTAGCGTGAAATTGGCATAATGAAGGTTACTGACTAAACAATGGGCTAAAACATGGCAGAGCAGTTTGACAGATCGGTTGGTACATCACTTGTCTGATCTGTTCAACCATCACCTGTCTGATCAGTTCAACCATCACCTGTCTGATCAGTTCAACCATCACCTGTCTAATTAGTTTAACCATCGCATTTTTAGCAGTTTAACCATCAACTGACTGATCACTTCAACCATCACCTGTCTGATCAGATCAACCATCACCTGTCTAATCAGTTTTACCATCGCATTTTTTATCAGTTCAACCATCACATGTCTGATCACTTCAACCATCACCTGTCTGATCAGTTTAACCATCCCCTGTCTAATCAGTTTAACCATCCCCTGTCTAATCAGTTTAACCATCACCTGTCTAATCAGTTTAACCATCGCATTTTTGATCAGTTTAACCATCACCTGACTGATAAGTTAAACCATCACCTGTCAGGTCAGTTCCATTAACCATCACCTGACTGATCAGTTACACATCTGAACTATTTGAGCAGCACAAAATTTGTTCTTCACTTTATCCACAAGTCTCGCCTGTAGACAAAAAAACGCGAAGGTTCCATACATACGTTATACGTAACACGAGACGCCTGCCATAAACTCAGGCACGGCTCTGTATTTGTAACGTCTTTGACGGGCTGCGGCTGGGGCCCCGCTTTGATGTTGACAGCGTCTATTTACCAACAAGACGAATGACCCAATCGAGATGACTGCGGCTCATTCCGTGTAATGAATGGAACACGGGATCCCCGTTGTGACGTGCCATTCGCGGACAGGGGGGCCTTTTTTTTTAAACTCGGAGCGGCCCTCAGCCAGTCTCGGCCGGAATCTGTAAAGACGCGGCTCGTAAATTCTGTGAGATATATCCGGGGCTCAATGCGTTTTTGTCATGTGAACTTGTAAAATCTATGGCCTTTGTCACTTAATGGCAGGATTCTATTAACAGAACATCCGGGTATTCTACTGAAACAAATCCATTTAGATATGAATCAAATATCCGGTTTTCCGTTTGGAGTTATCTAAACAGATCTTTGCTATTTCTACGTCTTTTTAAAAAAAAATATTTTATTTTTGCTTACAAATTTATTAAACTTAAAATTTTGCACAACTTTCCGGTCTGAGCGATGACAAACTCTATTGCGTTTCGATGATGAAAAAACAAAACAGCAAACAAACAACCCCCTTTCCAGTCCATGACGGACTATGGGGCAAGTGATGTAGCGTTCCCAAGTTTTTAGCCACCATTAACGAACAGGGGATCGTTAGTCCAGTGCGCTACCACTTAGACCATCACGCCCCAATGAAAAAAAGAAGGAAAAAATGTGCGTTGGGGAGGGGGGATGTTTAAAAACGGATATCCAGGACAAGTTAGGGGACGAAACTCTTGGAAAATCAATCGGAATCGCCGTTTGTTCATCACCATTCTGACTCCTGCTTTATCCACAAATACATGGCTCTTATTTATTTGTTGATAAATGCTTAGCCTCAACCAATCTGTGGAGTCGTTCCAGTCGTATTCGTGCCCTCAACCAATCTGTGGAGTCGTTCCAGTCGTATTCGTGCCCTCAACCAATCTGTGGAGTCGTTCCAGTCGTATTCGTGCCCTCAACCAATCTGTGGAGTCGTTCCAGTCGTATTCGTGATCTCAACTCCAATATCTTAGCTCAGGTATAAGAATCCGATAAATCACGAGAGACACTTACGTAATCTTTCCACTTCCCAAACCGACCCAAACCCGAATAACTTTTTTAATAATAATTTCCTCAATAGCTGACCCCATTTAAATCATATTCAATACCCGCTTCCACATGCCTGGTTTTTTTTCTTTTACACTGAAAGCAAAAATATTTTTTAAGTTTTGAGAACCCAGTAAGTCTCTGTGAACGGGTAGATTAAGCTAAAGAGACGGACCGAGCTTTGATATAGGCGTAGCGCAGGTAAAGCCGGCCAACTAATGACATCATGAATCATTACATCAAAGCCGAGCGCACCAGATACCATCGACAGCCGGCCCGTCACCGCCGCGCTCGGGGTATCCCGTGTCAAGATTTATGGGATACGCCGCCGCTCGCTGACAGTCGGGGAAGGGAGATAAACGTGATAATAAAGGTACCAATTCCTCGTTTCTAACTTATCTCCCATCGACACGACAGGACGAGGGGTTGGTTTTTTGCGTGTGTCGGATTTCATCTGGCGTGACGTCATGTAGGCCTAGTTGGGTCGCTCTCCCACTGTCGTGAATAATTAATGAGAGTGTTCATCAGACACGCAGTTTAGCAGCGGCTCACCTTGAAATAATTCATAGTAATAAAATAAAACTTTACCATAACATTATTTTAGACACACACACAAAAAAACAAAAACCGAACAAAATAATTAAAGGTGTGACTTAAAAGATGATCGATCGGGAAGGCTGGTAAATTATCACGTGTTTATTTTAATAATGAATAGGGGATGGCCAGGGTATCGGTACTGTATCTGTAATTGAGGATGGGCAGGGTATCGGTACTGTATCTGTAATTGAGGATGGGCAGGGTATCGGTACTGTATCTGTAATTGAGGATGGCCAGGGTATCGGTACTTTATCTGTAATTGAGGATGGGCAGGGTATCGGTACTGTATCTGTAATTGAGGATGGGCAGGGTATCGGTACTGTATCTGTAATTGAGGATGGCCATGGTATCGGTACTGTATCTGTAATTGAGGATGGACAGGGTATCGGTACTTTATCTGTAATTGAGGATGGGCAGGGTATCGGTACTGTATCTGTAATTGAGGATGGCCATGGTATCGGTACTGTATCTGTAATTGAGGATGGGCAGGGTATCGGTACTGTATCTGTAATTGAGGATGGCCAGGGTATCGGTACTGTATCTGTAATTGAGGATGGACAGGGTATCGGTACTGTATCTGTTATTGAGGATGGCCAGGGTATCGGTACTGTATCTGTAATTGAGGATGGCCAGGGTATCGGTACTGTATCTGTAATTGAGGATGGCCAGGGTATCGGTATGGTTGTGAGGCTTGGACGCTCACTGCAGACCTCCAAAGAAGAATCAATGTGCTGGAGATGAGATGTTTCAGAAAGATATTGAACATCTCCTACACAGCGCACATCACAAACGAAGCGGTCTGCAACACAATAAGTACTGTCAATGGCCCCTACGAGGACCTACTCACATCAATTAAGAAGAGGAAATTACGATGGTACGGACACGTGACAAGAACTGGAGGTCTCGCAAAAACTATTTTGCAAGGCTCAGTCCAGGTAGGAAGGAACAGAGGCCACAAATGAAGAGATGGGAGGACGATATCAAAGAGTGGACCGGCCCGTCATTCAGCGACTCTCAAAGGGCAGCACAGGACCGGGACAATTGGCGTGTGTTAGTGAGCAGTTCACGATGGTGCCCCAACGACCCAACAACGGGTTAAGGGATAGTTCAGTTCAGTTCAGGGTATCGGTACTGTATCTGTAATTTAGGATGGACAGGGTATCGGTACTGTATCTGTAATTGAGGATGGCCAGGGTATCGGTACTGTATATGTAATTGAGGATGGACAGGGTATCGGTACTTTATCTGTAATTGAGGATGGCCAGGGTATCGGTACTGTATCTGTAATTGAGGATGGACAGGGTATCGGTACTGTATCTGTAATTAAGGATGGGCAGGGTATCGGTACTGTATCTGTAATTGAGGATGGCCAGGGTATCGGTACTGTATCTGTAATTGAGGATGGACAGGGTATCGGTACTGTATCTGTAATTGAGGATGGCCAGGGTATCGGTACTGTATCTGTAATTGCACACTTTAGATGGGACCACAAGCTAGCCCGGTGGCGTGCAGATATCAGCGACTCCTTGTGCCGCTAGAGACCTTGCATACACACCAATGCGCTTATGTAACAAAGTCCTTCAAGACTGCACCTAGGACACATCTTTTCAAAATTTATTTTCCAAATTAATGAAACAACAATTCTTCTGATTAACGTTGCTTTTTGTGTTATGTACTGTAATTAATGTGGTTGTTATGGTATGAATGCTAATTTATTACTTATATGTATGTTAAAACCTTCATGTAAAACGCTGTGAGCCCAGTTCCTTACAGGGATACAGCGCTATATAAATTATCAATTTATTATTATTATTATTATTTAACCAGCAGTGACTTTGTGAAACTTTTCATATAGGCCAGGGGTCTCAAACTTTTCTGCCGAAGGGCCGCATTAAATGTCAAACAGTAGTTTGGGGGCCAACTACTAACCCCCAACTACTAGGTTTTAAAAATAGTATTTTTTTTGGAGATTAAAAGGTCTCCAGGGGCGGATGAGAGGGCCTCGGGGGCCGTAGTTTGAGACCCCTGGTATAGGCAAATGAAATGCTATTCCTCCCCAACCCAACCCTTAGAGCAGGGGTCGGGAAACCATGGCTCGCGAGCCAAATGTGGCTCTTTTGATGGCTGCACCTGGCTCTCAGACAAATGTTCCATGATAAAAAAAAAGTTTATTCATGCTCCTTTGATCTACATATTAATTGCACATTAAAAAGAGACCGCATAACAATGTTATTAAAAAGAACACAGACATAATTATTGAACTTTTAGTGTTGAAATTACACATAATGCACAGATTTACTTGAATTTTTAGTTTTAAACATAATGTATGGCTCTCAAACAATTAATGTTCAAAATAGGTGGTGTTTATGGCTCTCAAACAATTAATGTTCAAAATAGGTGGTGTTTATGGCTCTCAAACAATTAATGTTCAAAATAGGTGGTGTTTATGGCTCTCAAACAATTAATGTTCAAAATAGGTGGTGTTTATGGCTCTCAAACAATTAATGTTCAAAATAGGTGGTGTTTATGGCTCTCAAACAGTTAATGTTCAAAATAGGTGGTGTTTATGGCTCTCAAACAATTAATGTTCAAAATAGGTGGTGTTTATGGCTCTCAAACAATTAATGTTCAAAATAGGTGGTGTTTATGGCTCTCAAACAATTAATGTTCAAAATAGGTGGTGTTTATGGCTCTCTCAGACAACAAGTTTCCAGACCCCTGCCTTAGAGCAAACAGAATTATTAATTTTTTTAAGAAATACACAAATCATAAATAAAACGTGACACAATGAAGGAGTTTTTCTTTTAAATTTTACGTCAGAGTCGACTGCATCTCTCTGTCCCCACACACACACTCTCTCTCTCTCCTCACTCTCCTCCTCTCCCTCCTCCTCACTCATCCTGTCTCTCTACTCCCCTCCCTCTCACTTGATACATTCTCTCTCTCTCTCTCTTCCTGTCTCCATCTCTCTCTACCTCACTTCCTCTCTCTCTCTTTTCTCTCCCTCTCTCTCTCTCTCTCTCTCTCTCTCGCTCTCTCTCTCTCTCTCTCTCTCTCTCTCTACTAAAACGTTAGAAGTCTGATGATGAAATGGAAAGTTCGATTTCCACAGCCTATAACTTTTAAAAAATGGAGTGCATAAAAAAAATCTGAATATTGTAATCCTAAAAATATATATAGTAAATATTTTTAATTTAGATCACACGATATGCCTCCAGGAGAGGCTTTGCTAAATATAACATCATTCAACGTGGTGTCTGACATATAACATCATTCAACGTCGAGTTTGACATATAACATCAATTAAAGTTAGATTGACATATAACATCAATTAATGTTAGATTTACATATATTATCATTGAATATGGAGTCTGACCATAACTTAATATCTACAAGCTACAGTATTTGTCATTTTTTAAAAGACGGAAGAATATTATTGCCCACCCACGTTACTTTCTTTTTTTAAAACTTCTGTACTAATATTTCGTAAGCCATATCGGTGCTAGCTAAATGCGTGTCACTATTAGTGACAGTGTCCTCGGATTTTAAGACGTTCCTGTTTATAGGTTTCTGCCAATAAATGACAGTCTATATTCTATATTCTATATTATAAAGTACGAGCAACCAAGCCCGTCCAAGGACGTTCCGCCACCGTTCGGAGGCATGTTGTAACTCCCCTTCAACAGCCGTCTCGACCGGCAAACATGTGCATAACGTCAAAAATGCTATTCATTATAGTTACAATAAATAACTCGTAAAAACAGAGCTTTTGACTAGATAAATCCCAACGCGCATAACTCAAAATAAAGTCTTGGAAGAAATACTGCACCAAAAAATAACTCGTTTTGAACGTCCGCGTAAACTTGATATGATCGGCTGTAGGAGTCATGTGTGTTTGAGAGACCAATCGCTATAGATGACGGGACAGAACTTTGTCTTTTATTACCACGTTTTTATTAACTCGCTTTCGTTCCCGTTTGTTGGTTGGTTTGTTGGTTTGTCCAAGATTTTTTTCAAATCTGCCAACGTAAAATTGAACCACTTCTGATGGTCCTAGAGATCTGAAAATTTTACCATAGATAGAATTGGATGACAATGCCTTGTATCAAAATTTTAGATCGATCGAATGTACCGTTATTAAATTATTGAACTTTTTAGTTTTAGTTTAAATCCTAAAAGTATTTTTATTTGTATTTCTTTACTTTTTTTACGCATGTATTTAATAAATAGATTGCCAGTTCTCAGAATGAGGAAAAGCACCACTTGTAGTTGTAAAAAAACAAAACAACAAAAGACAACAAAGAAACAGAAATAAAAGAATAAACATGAGGATTTTTGTTATAATTATTATTTAACGCTACACTTGCGTGCAAAGCAGGCGTTCCGCCCCGGTGGAAATTTAATGTTTTTTCTTTATGGATGGGTGTTAATTTCATACACTACTGAGGGTTTATTCTCGTAAAAGCAAATAGGAATATTCTCATCCTGCCCAGGTCGACACTCACCTATAGCTTCGCACAGTGGCGTCACTGGGGGGGGGGTGGACCGCACCGGGCGACACCATCAAAAGTAGTGACACCAAAATGTAAAATTCTGTTTGTTCCCTTCATTTGGCACCGTCATACTCGGAGGAGCTCTATGGGTTAAGTCGTAAGGGGGTGACACCATGAGCTACCGCCCTGGGTGACACCAACCCTAGTGATGCCTCTAGCTTCGCCTCTGATGTCCAAGACATGTTCTTTTTTTTATATATATTTTTTTTAAAGTCAAGATATAATCTGAGAACCTCTTCTACTTGTTTTATTCTCTGGGCCAGTTTCGTATTTCAGTTTATTCCTCAGCACCACCTGTCAGAGTCTTCCATATCTTCCATCGTGGGGCTTTTAAGCGACGGGGGCAAACAAAACAAAACAGCTGAGCAACAATGCAGGGCCATCCTGGTCTAGGGCTCAGTCTACATAAATTATACACGAATGACGGCAGCGACGGTTTTTTCCTACAAAACGGTCGCAGTCAAGACCCTGTGCATGCGACACGGAAGGGTCGCGTCACAGCTGGAAGGCGCATGTGTGTGGAGAGAGTGGGGTGGGCAGGAGGAGCAGTTGGGTGTTTTTGGGTACGGTGACATAGTTCGCACACGTGCATGGGCAGGTACGAGGGACTTGATAAAAGGACACGGTCAAAGGCGGGGCGCCCCTGATTTTGAAATAAGATTAGATTTTACGGCAGCTGGAACCTCCATTATGATGAGTCAACAGTTGGGGGTGGAGTGGGATGGGGTGGGGTGGGTGTGGCCGACTAAGTTTGTGTAGATGTGGCTGGAGATGGTCAGGTGGTGGAGGTTGGTGGATCAGAAGTGCAGAGGTCATGACACATGGTGGGAATTTATATCTAAAATTGTAGACTACATCCACAAGACATTTAAGGCCATGAGAATTCCCGAGACCCAAAATAGAATTAAACAATCCCGTAAAAACAAAGTTTTTGACTATAAATCCCTTATATTTATTTTTAACCCGGTTGGAGAGGAGAAAGGTCTTGCCACCGCGTCGGGCACGACGAACGACAGAGAGAGACGGTTCCAAACATTTACATCTCCCCTGCCGCTAAATATAGGTGCTAGGTCAACACGGCCTAGCAGACAACGACTAACAATTCTAAAAATAGATATTTATTTAGATAAACTAATAATGCATTAATTTAATTACGGTACGTTCGATCGATCTGAAATTTTGATACGATGCATTGTTAGGTGAGACGGGCCCGTGTGCCGAATTTCAGCTCGATGGCTTCACTGGAAGTGGGTCATTAAATCCCTTATATTAACTTCGCGGCCGTCTCATCAGCTCATGGGCGGGCGGGCGAAAAAACAAAAGTTGAAAATGACCCACTTCCCGTGATCTGATCGAGCTGAAATTTGGCACACGGGCCCGTCTCACCTAACAATGCATCGTATCAAAATTTGAGATCGATCGAACGTACCGTAATTAAATTAATGCATTTTTAGTTTATCCTTATATGAGGTATGTAATTCAAATTCACTGTTTGTTATTATCTTATCTGTTTACAGACGCTCCTTCTATACAGAAGATTATTGCGTCCTACGCTTATCTATGGTTTGTGTTTAGTCCTGCATTTTTATTAGAGATTTAAATGTTGATAAAGTGTTGGTTTTCCTGGATTCTTCAGGCAGCCCATTCCACGCCCGAATTCCGGACGGGAAGAAGGAAAACTTGTATGTGTTTGTTCTTGCATACGGAATAAGAAAGGTGTTTTTATCCTTATGTCTATCTGAGGGTTGTATTAAGTTATCTTTGTGTTGTATTTCTAAATTAGAATTAATTGCTTTATGTATGATTACTACTTTGCTCTTGGTTCTTCTATCCTCTAGTGTTTCAAGGTTTAATGATTTAACTAATGGTATTATTCTTGTCAGTTTTGAATATTCTCCAGTAATGAATCTGGCAGCTCTTTTTTGAATTTGTTCTAGTTTATAAATGTTTTCTTTGGTGGATGGGTCCCATACAGAAGATGCATATTCTAGTACAGGTCTCACCAAAGTGAGGTAGCATTTTAGTTTTATATCTCTATTACATTTGTTAAAGTTTCTTTTTATAAAGCCTAAGGTTTTGTTTGATTTTTTAATAACTTCATTGACATGGGGATTCCATGATAGTTTCTCATTTATTAAGACTCCTAAGTATTTTGCATCTTTAGTTTGGGTCAGTTCTTTTCCATGAATGTAATATTTTGAATTTATTTGTTTCTTTTTCTTTGTTACTCTTAACAGTTGACACTTTTCTGGGTGGAAAGACATACTCCAGTTAGTTTCCCATTTTATCAATTCATCTAAGTCTTTTTGTAAAATTTTGCTATCTTGTTCTGATTTAATTGTTCTATAGATTATACAATCATCAGCAAATAACCTAACCTTTGTACCTGTTGAGATGTTGTTGGGTAAATCATTTATATAAATTATTGTTTTTGGTTTTTTTCACGTGAAAGTTTGAGTAGACGCGTTGAGGCGACCCATCGAAGCACCGGGTGCTTTTGTTTACATTTTACGTGTCACGCAGAGCTCGGTCAAGCGAATCGGTGACCAGACTTTTCCCCTCTCACCCCCCCCCACCCCCACCCCCCCCAGGTTTATGAAGCAAACTTGAGTTAAGACAGATTCAGTCTGTAAATGTTTGAAAATAATCAATACTGTTAGTTATGTCTCATATATAAGGGATTTATAGTCAAAAACTTTGTTTTTACGGGTTTGTTTTATTAAATCCCTTATATTAACTTCACCGGCACCTCTGTCTGTCGTCATCTCTCTCTCTCTGTCTGTCTTGGGCGGGCGGAAAATTAGAAGTAAAAGATGACCCACTTCCCGTGATCCGATCGAGCTGAAATTTGGCACACGGGCCCGTCTCACCTAACAATGCATCGTATCAAAATTTCAGATCGATCGAACGTACCGTAATTAAATTAATGCATTTTTAGTTTATCCTTATATAACGTATGTAATTCAAATTCACTGTTTGTTATTGTTTTTTTCCACGTGAGTTTGAGTTGACGCTTAGACGTCGACCGTCGTGCCGACACCCCCTCACGTCCCATCCCCCGCTAACAGACAGGGGACATCACTCGGTGTCAGTCTGTAAATGCTTATCGCGTTTGAAAATAATCAATACCGTTAGTTATGACTCATATATAAGGGATTTATAGTCAAAAACTTTGTTTTTACGGGTTTGTTTTATTTTCGCCTTTTGTTTTTCTGACGAACGAACGAACGAACGACCGATGAGACGCCGGGGAAGTTAATATAAGGGATTTTTTAAAAAATAGCACTGCTCATAGATATCGACATACACCAATTACTTTGTCACAAGAATATCACAACTCTTTCAATCGAGTCACAAACGAATGAAAAGCGGACATCATGTTAAATCACACCCCAGACCATCATGTAACCAACCTTTCACATCATGCACCTACATATCACAAAAATATTACCTCATACATGCACATCACGTTAAAAACATAAACAAAATCATCGTGTCACAAACATGTCACATCATATTTCTGACATATTACATCATGCACATCACGTCAAAAACGTTGAACATCATACACCATAATGTCTCAAACAAACATATCAATTAAAGTGTGTTCTTTTCCGTTTGTTCCATATTACGTGTAGACGGTAACTACCCCCACCTGTCCTCTCTTACCAAGCTTTTGTCCACACTATAGAATATAAATTTGCATTTTTCTTTTAGTCACTGTCAGCCGATGTTTCACTTACTTAAATTACTTTGTTGTTAATATTATTTTATTTTTAATGTAATCAATTCATGACATTGTGATGACATGCTTATAAAATGTAATTTAAATCGAATTTTTAATAAATATTTACGCTTAGGAGAAGTCGTCAATATATTTTTTAATCAATATACATAATTAGCAATGTATGTCACGTCTGTCTGTACGTGACTTATGTGACGCTACTAATTTTAGAAAGCAACGCACCAAATTACTGCACCAAAAATAACTATTTTCGAACGTTCCACATAAAATTGTGCAATATGAAAATAAATGAATAAAATAAAAATAAATAAAATAAATAAAAGTTCTGTATTACATTACTTTTTATTCTAATGTGTATTTTTTCAAAATAAATAGATTTGAGCTGAAATGTATTTATTTTGAAAACTTCCGTTATCTTTGACGGGTAATACACTAGTAATTTAATTAATTCTATATCTTACAATTTTAAACCATAACATCTAGGGTGGGGGCGGGCGAGGGGGGGACTAACATTTTTAATTTTAACTGTAACATGTCTGTTTAGTAAGTTTAGTACATACTAGATCGACCGCGGCGTAGCATACGCCGCAGACTTGCTCATAGATAGTGCAAAGAAAGGGGGGGGGAACGAACGGACACAAACTACAGCACGAAGAAATCAGAAAAGTTGGAATGATTTAGAATTTAGAACAAATGGTGCATTGACATTCTTCTGCGGAATTCGTTTGTTCATAGGAGTGTGTTTTGAAATGCGGTTGTACATTTTTATCAGGAAGAGGATAGTGGCAAGGTGACGTCACATCATTGTGATCAGGTGGCTGTGAAATGTGTGTGGACATACCGACGTTATAGATGGCACCAGAAAGTCATCAAGTGTTAGATAGAGGCAATAGAACTTCGTAATGGATATGATCATAAGGACTGCTAAAGGGAAGGTATATAGACAAATGTTGACCAGCATTGTAATATCGAGGAGAGGTATGAGAACGTTCTCGGCAGTATATGATGATAATGGTAAGCAGTATTTCGGACACCCCGACCATTTTTGCTTCGCCACCATATACTCCTGAAGTAGTCGTGTACTGAGGCCATTGTTGAGGAGAGTGTATGACTACTTTTCCGTCACTGAATACAACGCGGAGAGCACGTCGCCGAAGTTATCCCAGTGTTGAGGAAAAAAAGTTTACTGCCATGTTGCGAAGTCATGTTCGCAACGAAAGGGGAAAAGAACGGGAACAGACATAAATTTCATAAATCTTTTATAAAAATTAAAAAATAATGTTTCCGCTGGGGCTTGAACCCAGGACCTTCCGCGTGTTAGGCGGATGTGATAACCACTACACTACGGAAACACCTGTTATCTATGAAGGAACAACGCAACTAAACGCAAGAAGCATTGTTGGTCCAACTACCCCCTGCGCCACTTTTACTTGCCATTTTTGCTGTGACCCCAGCGAGAGTCATTCGTCATACTCATTTGATTATGAATTTGGTGAATTATACATATAGATATTTTAGTAAGGCAAGGGAAATAGAGTTTTCCCCCTTGATTGTTAAAGAAAAATATTTTTTAATGTCTTGTCTTGTCTTACCTAGACAGACGCTCCTTCTATGCAGAAGATAGTTGCGTCCACAGACCATGACAGATGATCTGTTTGGCAAGTGATGCAGCGTTCACGATTCACAGGCCACGGCTTTGTGGGTTCCACGCATTACCCAGCCGCCTAACTACGTGTAGTGTTAGGTACCCATTCGGAGCGGGGTGACTCAGGGACGCCCTAGGCCCCGGAACAAACCCTTGCCTTCACACGGATTCGAACCCGTGACCATCGGTACGACAGTCCAGTGCGCTGCCACTCGACCACCGCGTCCCAAATGTGTTTTGATTTGTTGCTTTGTTGCAACGAATCATGAATCATAAAGGGAATTTTCACGCACTGTCCAATTATGAGTCCAATGAGACTAATGAGCGATTAATTTTATGCTTAATCAACCCCGATGACAATTAAAACCTTTCAAATAAGTTAATCACCATTTAAGTCCCTTATCCTTTATTGACTTCAATCTTGCAATTAAATTGCAACGCATTGTAACTTGTAAAATTCTAATGAGCTGAAACTTTTGTACATTAATAAACCCTAATACTGATTGATAATGCACCACCGTAGCATCACGAAGGTTTTCAATAGGGATTTATTCTTTAAGTATGGTTAGTCATTCCATTCCAATTTAACGAATTGGCCACCTTTGACCTTTCAAAAATTGGTTTTTCATGTGCATCGTAAGGCCATATGCAATATGCTTTACTCAATGTCATGATCTTTTCTAACACATCTTTTCAAGACAAAAGTGTTGTTTTTTTTTGTTGTTTTTTTTAATCTGAATATGTGAAAATTAATAATTAAATTCCCCAACTTTTTATACATATATTAACACTGGTAACTAAAAAAAAGTGTCACACTCATAAACTCAATGTTCTTTGCAAATTTAAAAAAAAAGAAAAGATTACGAACATGGAAAGAAAATTAGTTTTGAGAGCTCATATTTCCAGGATTAAATAATCGTTGCAACAATTGTGTCAACACTAACACAATTTGATACAATACTACGTCTACGTCTAAATGTTTTTTAGTCACAACATAATTTTTACTGATGTTACTGGGGACATTTATACTTTTCAATTAGCTGTTGTTTTTTTTTGGTAACTTTATTTAATTTATATGTTTATACATATATATATATTCTTTAAAACTTAATTTATATATATTTATTAGGGCTGCGGAAATTATCTATAAATTTCTCGATTAATCGTTAAAAAATTTTAACGATTAAATTATTTTTTAACGATTAATCGACCCATCCCTTTCAAATTATTGGAAGTCAAAAAGTAAATAAATAATAATAAAAAAATAGCAGCCGATAAATAATAACAAATTTCCTGACGATTACATGAACCATTTGGTTTTAAACTATTGACTGATGGGAATGTTAAAAAGTTGATAAAATTTATGGCATCCATTGTGAGAAATCGTTTGCCTTCCATGGTTCTAAAACTTCGCCTACTTATCAAACCAAATGAAAAGCATATTAAGCTAATGGCGGTAATGGAGTCTGACTCAGAGACAAAAAATGACGACAGCTCTTCTGATGAATTACTGTGTTACAAAATGGAGCTGGAAGTTCCTGAATCCATTAACCCTCTACAATGGTGGAAACTTAATGAACACCGATATCCGATAATGTCATTCCTTGCCAAGACCGTTTTGTGCATACCTCAGTTCCATGTGAATGATTGTTCAACTCGACTGGTTATATTGTCAATTAGACCTACTCACTTGAACCAAATAAATGTCAACACACTTGTCTTTTTGCTTAGTTGGTTAAAAGATAACATATAAAGGAGACATTCCAGTGTTATTTTGATTTTCAACAAGAATGTTTATTAAGTGGGGCCGTCCATAAAGTAGGTTACGCTCCAGAGGGGGGGAGGGGGGTTTAAGAAAGTGTGACAGTTTGTGACGGGTGGGGGGGTCCGGCCATGCGTGACGTCACGGTGTTTTATATTAAATTTTAATTATTTTGTTAATAAAAAACATTTTTGTTCGGTGTGACGTACTTTAGTCGAGATTTGTGACAGTTTGTGACAGGGGGGAGGGGGGTTTAAAATGGTCAAACATAGCGTGACGTACTTAATGGACGGCCCCAGTGTTACTTATGACATAAATTTTAATTTTTGCCTTAAATCGAAATTAACGATTAATTAATCGTTAATTTTTCAAAAGTTAACGATTAAATTTAAATTAATCGATAACAGCCATAATATTTATATATATATATATATTACGACTGCGGAAATTGACGATTGATTTCTCGATTAATCGTTAAAAAAATTTTAATGATTAATTTTTTTTTAATGATTAATCAACCCAGCACTTATAAATGTACTGGAAGTCAAAAAGTAAAATATTTGGGCTGATAAATATAAATTAATTTTCAGACGATTACATGAACATTTTGGTTTTAAACTATTGACTGACGTGAATGTTCAAAATGTTGATAAAGGTTATTGCGTCCATTGAGAGAAATCGTTTGCCTACCATGCAATGTTCCCTCTAGCCTCTAAGTCTAAGCTTCGTTGGTCCGTGTGCAAAGTTAAAAAAACAACAAGTTGTGTGCATAGTTGCACGTCCATTTTGTGTGCAAAAATTTTACAAAATTTGCTGCGCTGTGATTCTAAACTCCAGCATGGCGTCAGTCAAATATCTGAGCAGCCGTGCTGCTTAAAGGGAACATTGCTACCATGGTTCTAACACTTGGCTTACATATCACCTGCAAACCAAACATCCACAACAGTATCGGAAACTTCAGCTGAGACAATCTTAAGTCTAAAGCTATGTGAACGATTGTTCAGCTCGGCTGGTTATATTGTCAATAAGACCCGCTCATCACTTGACCCAAATAATGTCAATACACTTGTCTGTTTGCGTTGTTGGTTAAAGATGTCATATAAAGAAGACATGCCAGTGTTTGTGTTGTACTTCGATTTTCGACAAGTATTTTTTATAAATGTTACTTATGACACCATAAATTTCAATTATTGGCTTGAATCGAAATTAACGATTAATTAATTGTTAATTTTTCAAAAAGTTAACAATTAATTTTAAATTAATCGTTATCAACCCTAATATATATTATATATATATATATATATCGGGATGGCATAAATATATATATATATATTTCTATTAGGGCTGGTACTGATTACAAAAATTGTATTCGATTAATCGGGAAAAAATATAATCGATTAATTACAATTAATTAAGTTAAGTTGCGATTCATTATTTTGCAAAATCGGTTAAGTCGCGGTAATTCCATGGCTCCCAAATTTAGTGACGTAATACAGCAAATTTGTTCTGCTATGCAAGAAATAAGGAAGAAAAGCATATTTGTTTAGGTATGCACGTCCAAATAAATAAATAATAATACAAGATGAAAGTATGTAAGTAAAAAAAATGTATAATTATGCATAAATTGGAGAGAAAAAATAGATATATTTTCTTAAATTTTAATTGATCAAATTAATTTAAATCAATTAAAATTTTAAACAATATAACTATTAAAGCGTTAATTTCCGCAGCCCTAAAAGATATATGTTGTATGTAGAATGAATCAAAAAGTCAAGGAACACCAGGAGTGTTTCTTGCTAATCTTGTTTCATCCATTTCTTGTACATTCATCTACCTTCTCGGCACTTAACTTTTTACATTTGATCTTATATATTACAAAGCCCCTTCTTAAAGGATTATAGATTTCGATAGATTTATCCATGGTTTATGTCTAGTCTTGCACTTGTAACAGAATTCTGAATGTTAAAAGTGAGTTTGTTTTCCTGGAATGTTCAGGCAACCAAGCCAATATCATGCCCAAATTCTGGCGGGAAGGAGAATTTACATGTTTGTTCTTGTATGTATAAGTATATGGAATAATTTAAGACTTTTTGTGAACAATTTAAGACTTTTTATGAACAATATAAGTCTTTTTATGAACAATTTTATGACTTTTTTTTACAACTGAGTGTTGTATTGGATTATTGTTGTGCCAATTTAGAATCTAATGCCTTTTTAAATCCCTTATATTAAATTCACGGTCTTGGTTTGTCTGTCCTAACCTCTTGGTCCCGCGGAAAAACAAAAGTACAAAAAAATGACACACTTCTCGTGATGCTATCAAGCTGAAATTTTGCACATAGACTTTTGTCACCTAACAATGCATGGTATCGAAATTTCAGATCGATCGAATGTACCGTAATTTAATTTATGAATTTTTAGTTTGTCTCTATGTATCTCTATGAAGCACATATAGTCTGCCGTCCACGGGTCCCTGGAGCTTAACTTCAGCCCTCGATGTCACAGGGGTCTGTCGCGCAGTGCGTATTATATAGAACATAATTAATACTTTTAGTTATGTTTCATATATAAGGGATTTATAGTCAAAAACTTTGTTTTTACGAGTTGTTTTTATTTATTTATTACTACTTTGCCCATTGTTATTTTATCCTGTAGTTTTTATTGGAAAAATCAATTTTGAATATTCAGGTAAGGGATCGGTAATAAACATTCTAGTACCAGTCTGGTCAATGTAACTGTGAGGTAGCATTTTAGTTTGAATACATATTGTAAAACTTTGTTGTTGGTTCTTTAAATTGCTTCAATTCATTAATGAAAATGACTTAAATTTATGTGAGTAGTGTATAGTATTCATGTATTTTGATGACATTTATTTTAAAAAATGTAAGTCAATCAATTTTTACCTTGTGTTGACAAATCTCATTAAAACCTTATTTATCCAAAACTGATGCTGATAAAGTTGTGACTTATTCTATTTATAGAGGATTCATGATTAGTGACTCGAGGCTGGGGGAATGGAGGCAATAGACACAAATACGTCTATTGTTTTCACCCAACATTCTTCAAAATACTTTGAACAGATAAAACAAGAAAACACTGTTGAAATATTAAGTTTGTAATTATTGTGAATCAGAACCAGGGATCATAAATGATATAATAAACATGATTTTAAAAAATTATTTCCAGGGATCATTAATTGATATAACTAATGAACATGATAAAATTTGACAATTCCACAAAAGTCCCAGAAACTATTAAAAAAAATATGAGTGTATTTTTGGTTACAACTAAAATAAACAAAATTATATAATTGTATATATAAATAATGAAGTGGTCAACACTGAGTTAGTGTTATGTATTCTGAACTATGAAATTATGAAGCCATAGCACTTCCTTGCCAAACTTTTGATGGCGTGATTTTCCAGGTGAACACATTGTCTCATCATTTAGAATCATTACAAGTTTATAGGACATAAATGGGCCAAAAACAAAATTGTGAACAATCATATAAATATACTAATGTAAATAATAGAATAAAACTGTAAGCTAAAGCAAACTAAAAATACTTGTTTATATCAATAAATGATAATATAGAACATAATGTAACTGATGTTAAAGCGACAATTTTTATGTATACAAATTCTCTTTTTTGAAATAAATTTTTCAAAAAAAATTTAATAAAGATAATTCCATTCTTCATTTGAAACCTGTAAATAGAAATAAAGCACCACTAAAAGTGATCAAAAGGGAGAAAATGGATTCAAGACTTATTTTTAAAAAATATAATAATGTGATGTGATTGAAGTTTTTTTTAATGAAGTTTACTGCCATTTGTTTCTTCCATGGACTTAAAATCTTTAATCGTATCAACAATTCTAATTTTTTAACATAATTGATTGTGACTATGTTATGTGTTTTAACAAGTATCTTCATAAAAGCAATAAGTAAAATACGTTTCTTATGATTCCTACAAAACAACCCAGTTTTGAAAGAGAAGGCATTCATATCAGTCTCAGTCTGCATGCTTTAGGTTATACAAATGAAATAATGCTGCCTCACTTTTAGTACTCACACTTAAAATTTGCAACAAAGACAAAACAAAACAAAAGTACTAAAATAGCGGTAATAGTGATTAACAAGCTAGAGTATTTTTTTACACATTATCCAAAAGCATAATCATTAGTTTAGCAGTTATAACTATCTTTCTTGACTACATTGGACAAATACAGGGTTTTTCAGGATCAAGGCAAAGATGGGAGGGGGGCACCTTAAGAAAAATACTCGAATTGTTAGGTATATCGGAGAAATAATCTTCACAATAAAACATAATTATGGCAAGTAGGTCATTGTACTCATAAATTCTAGGAGCCCGGCAATGATTATTTTAATTACTGTCACTGACTAAGGAGGGTAGAGATTAGGCAGAGGACGGAAAAAATGGACAAAAAGAAAAGATAGCCCCACTGCTAAGTCACGTGAGAATCTCATAATAATCAAGGAGACCAGGTTAACATTGCAGCTTTACCAAACAACCCTTGACAGGAATTAAATCTTTTACAAGCAAGCAAGATGAAATGTGCTTAAGGCGAGCACCTGGTTTAACAAAAAGTTGCCACACAGAGGGTCAGGAAATAAAAACCAATTGCCATTACAATCAGCCAAGAGGCACTTCAGTTGCAGGGCCAGAGGAAGACACACAAATAGTAGTCTATCACATGACTATCCAGCAGGCCTCACTCTAAGTAACTATGGAACAACTATATCTCCTGCACATTCTCCATGGCAACAATGGAATTTTTAAAAATTGGATATTATTTCTATGCACACAAAGTACAAAATAAAATGTAGATATGACTTGCTTATTTTTAAATTAAAGTAATCTATGAGTTTGACGGACATGTTTTTGGGGGGGAAAAGTAGCGGCAGAGTCATTATTATTAATGCACATTTCTGCAGACAATATCATACTAACATTCACTCAAAAAAGCAAACGAATTATAAATAAAATAAAATGGATCAAAAGTTGGCAATATTTCTTAAAGGGATGTTAAGTGTACTTTGCTAAATGACTTTATTTTCTTTAAAAAATGTTACTTTTCTTCAATCATCTCCCTTTAGTAATGTCAAACATCCCATTCCCTACTGGTAGGGGGCTCTGAGCTGTTGGATGCATCATTCTTTAAAAAAAAACATTGTCTCTAGATTTTATTTCACCACCAGGAAAAACACATGGGACTATAAGATTGTTTGTCAAAAATACATTTATATATATATATTGTATATTGAAGGTAGTTAGAAAGTATGGCAGTTAGTTATGAGTTTCCCAAATCCAAAACATATAAATAATATAGAGAAATATGATGACCTAAATTAAGTGTTAATAAAAAGAAATCTTTTAAAATTCGAAACAACCTGGAGATAATTCAACATAGATTTCGTTGCTTCTTAAGGTGTACCATTACCATTTTTAACACAAGTCTTTTTTAGCCATAGATTTTTTAGGATTCTAAATTAACTCTAAAAATTATATAAAACTCTACAAAAATTGTTGTTTTTTTTAAATCTTTTAAGCAGTGTGAAGAAATTTATTGCGTACCTTTTTCACATTTCAATTCTGGACTAAACTAAAACAAAATAAAAGTGTGCAGGTGCATGGCAGCCAGAAACGCCGATGTTTTTAAAGACATGCAAAAATAATAAAAAATTAACAAGGATATGTGAGAATTTGGATGACTTTGAAAGGGTACAAACTCATTTTTAACATGAATAATGATTACAAAAAATATGTAAAGGTGTTTAAACAAATCCAGACTTTATTCATTAGAGGCATTATCATTTTTACTAAACCTCCAAACAACTATTCAATGCCTTAAAGAAATCATTAAAATAATTTGAAAATCAAAAGTAAATATTTACCTTTTATGTATATAATATGTATCTAAATTATAATTTTTTTTACATAAAATGAAGTTTGATGGCATTTGGATTTTTTTAAAAAAGGTTTTTTTTTGTGTATGTAGTATAAAAATCTGTCTATATATTCAGCATTTGTGTTTCACCCAAAATAAGACAATGTCTTGTTTTGGTTCTCAAGAGTGATAGTACTTATCATGAAGTGGCTTTTTACACAGTGAAAACCAACTGTGTGCAAAGTCAAAATGATTCATATTTAAAAATATTCTGTTTTCATTAGTTCATTGCAGAGAAGTTCAATCTGTTTTTTAATTACTTGTAAAACAAGTAACCACATATAATGCTCTTCATCATATAAGATTGGAATAATGAATCAATGACAATTTACATATTTATCAGTCTAATGCATTTCTCTCACATATTAAAAAAAAATTGAGATGTGATCACTTAAATTCTTCATCTGCTTGTGTCAATGAAAAATCTTAACATTTTATGTCTTAATCCAAAGAGTAAAAACATAATCATACTACTATAAGATAATGACAAAAAACATTTACACAAAGGAAACTGACTTCGATTCTCACAAGAATAATCAATTTACATACATAACAAGATGATCAAAACAGAAGAAATCACTATCACGCTGATCCCAAGACATCAATAACCTTTGTGATACCATTAACATCTGTGCTGCCAAAAGCAGTCTGAAAATATAATATTACAAATTTTATTCATTAAAATACAAATGGTCATGTAATAACAAATGGGTTGCATTTAGTATCAAGCTAAAACAGCCCCAGAGTTCATCTCTGGTCGCATAAATGTTGCGCCACAGCGGATAAACCAGCTCAAATTCAACTGACACATTGCTCAGCTGGCTAAAAGACCTTCAGGAGCGGGCTGGAGGAGAGACAGCTAGAAAAGATTTGTCAGAGCATGCCAAGCAAAAGTGACCCATGAAAGAAACTGTCACATTTTACAAATGAGGACTGACCATTGTTCCATACATGCACAGACTTAACATGAGTGGGGATCCCAGATAAATTCAGAATACCTGCATCAAATTTAAAATCAATATCCAGAGTTTTTCAGTGAATAATCCAAGGGAAAAAAAAAGATAAATCCATTATATTTTAAATATTAAAACAATGAGTCAGTTGCTCAAAAACTGATTTTTTGCTGTATAAGGAGAAAAAAACTTTCATTAACCATGAATTATTTTCCCCCCACCATCAGCTAAAATCAAAGTTCAGGACATTCAAATAGGTTACCAGGACATTCTGGAATTTCAAGAAGTGAATTTCTTAAATGCTGAGTGAACAGTAGATTTTCTGTTGGTTTGGATAGGTCTGAGCTGGAACTAAGTGTATTATACCACAATGTTCACTCTATGAGGCTAGCCATTGAAGTTATAAGGGCATAACATCACATAGAAAATAAATGATAGGTTTGAAGCATACATTTTAAAAAATTAAACTAATCTTCTTTTTAAATACTTTTTTTTTAAAAATTAATCTTGTGTTACCATAAGTTCTGTAGGATTGAATTTCCATTCAATCTTGAAATTTTTTTTCTGGCATTTTAAAATATATTTTTTATAACTTACATTAGGAGTGTGGTTATAAAAGAAAAACAAAATACAAATGACTTGCCTTCACGTTCAGTGATGATTTTTTCAGATTTACAAAATAATGTGCTCTGTGAGTTTGGCTCATAAAATCTAAATAATTCAATATCTATTCAAACACATATTAGTTATATTATTTTTAAAAAAATTTAAATAAACTTACAGTAAGACTCATGAAATTGAGGAATTTCTTCAACATCTTTATCATAGGACCAAAGTCTTCATTTGGAATGAGTTTTTTCACAGTAGCAGCGTACTCCTGCAATAAAGATGGAATGGTACTCACATTAAAGCCTTAGTTAACCAGTAACTTCCCGTATCCCCCGCCATCGCCCGATAGCGTTTTATACCGTATCGCCCGCTGTAGCCCGCCATCGCAGGCTCTATACACATAGCAAATAAACGATGTATTGGACCATAAAAGTTTGGTTTAAAATGGTAGACAAACTATAGTTGGAAAGTAGAAAAGCTCTACTTCCTTTTCCTTTTTAGCGGAACGAAATACACTGATAAACACGCGAGCTACACATTTTTGAATCTCAACATTGAAAGCATGGCATTCAGATACTTGGAAAGTTTGGTTCAGCCTTCAGTGTCCAATATTTCAAACAATTCTGACAGTGATAGCGATTCAAATGAAAGTGATATTGAAAATGGAATTGGAGAAACACCTTTTGAAAGTGTAAATAACAGTGAATTTGAAAACGAGAGCTCTGACGACGACTCGATAGGTGATGATAGTGATAATGAAGCTACTCCTACCGAGAATTTTCCCTGGAGTGCTAATCTCAATCCAGTGGAAATTGACATGTTTACATCAGGAGTTGGGCCTAATCTTGACAATGTAAACGTTGAATATCAGTCACAGCCATTAGAATTTTTTAAATTATTTTTTCCTGATAATTTAATTGAAATTATTGCTGACCAAACGAATTTGTATGCTGCCCAGAGAAATGCAAACAATTTCACCCCTGTCACAGTCAGTGACATTCAAACCTTCATATATATAAATATGATGTTTGGTGTCCACAAATTGCCTGCCTATACGATGTACTGGTCAACAGATCCTCTATTAAAAGTTCCCTGTGTAGCTGATGTGATGTCGAGAAACAGGTTTCAGGAAATTTCAAGATACTTCCATCTGGCTGACAGCAGGTATTTCATACCGAAGGGACGAGATGGATATGATGCTCTGTATAAAATTAGACCTGTGATCACAGTTCTCAAAGCTGCCTGTAATTCACTTTACAGACCTGGAGCTGCTATAGCTTTTGATGAAGCTATGATACCTTTCAGGGGTCGTCTCTCGTTCAAACAATATATAAAAGGAAAGCCCCATCCATGGGGTGTCAAAGTGTGGTGCTGCTGCGACTCCTCAACATCATTCCTTTTAGACTTTGAATTTTACACTGGAAAGTCTGACAATGTGATGCCTAATGGACTGGGTTACAGTGTCATTCAAAAATTAGGACAGCCATATCTTCATAAAAACCACCATTTTTATTTTGATAATTATTTTTCGTCCGTGAAATTAGCACATGACCTGCTATCCAGCAGCACATATTCATGTGCAACGACACGACAGAACAGGAGACACTGGCCCAAAGACCTCAAAGGAAAATTAAATAAAAATCAGTGCCAAATGAGGCAGATAGGGAGTTTGGTTGCATGTTGGTGGAGGGACAAACGTGCCATCTCCATGCTCTCAACCAACGCCTCACCAACAATGGACACTGCATCACGCCGGACAAAAGAAGGCCTTGTTGATAAACAGATCCCCCAGTCTGTTTTGATATACAATGCCAATATGGGAGGTGTAGACAGACATGATCAGCTGAGATCATACTACCCTATTGGCAGAAAAAGTCACAAGTGGTGGAGATGCTGCTTATGGTTTCTAATTGAGGTGGCGGCGCTGAACGCATACATCTTGTACAAAAACATGCCACGCCCCCCGACATCAAAGCCAGTTTCCCATTTCAACTTTCATATGGACATTGCCCGTAGCCTAATGAAAGGCTCTTCAAGGAAAAGAAGGCAGGTGGAGGTCCCTGCTGCTGGGGGTTTGGCTGTTCCTGGAACGTCTGTGGAGCATCGCAGGATTCGGCTCCCAGGGCGCAAAAAACAATGTTTTCAGTGTCGCCAGAAAAACATCCGCTATGAGTCTAATAGAAGACCTGAAACTGTGTTTGGGTGTGTGTTGTGTAACACACACCTTTGTGATGAGATGTGTTTTGCTCAGTTTCATGCACAATTAAACTGAGGTTAACATTTATCAATAAATGTGAAGAAATTATCCTTTAAAATTGTATTTTTTACACATTTTTCAAATTAATGATTTTTTAAATTATCTTAATTCTAAACAAACCCATACATATTTGGTATCATCTGATAGGTAATTCATTTATCTTCAAACTAATATTTTTTTTAAACCAATTAGATTTTAAACTATTGAGGTGCATTGATTTTTGTAAAAGAACTTAAATAGTTGTTTAGAGTTATTCCCCTTACGTTGGGATAATATGGATGTATTAATGTCAGGGCTATGGGAAGTTAATGGTTAAACACATTTGTTACGATTGCAAAACAGTTGAAAGCATACAGTTTAATAAGAAGTTAAAAGCTAAAACAACAGTTTTTACACCATACTAAATAAAACTAAGGACAGAAAGAGTCTGCGATAGGTTGCTATTTTAATCTATATTTTTAACTCCTTTTTGCTAATTGCTGATCAAACCTTTTCCAACACATTTTTGGTATTGTATCATGTCAGTTTTAAAAAAAACAGTTTTCCCCTGACTTGTTACATAGCCGCAGTCTCCCAAAATATTATCCCTAAACTAAACCCACCAATGGTCACCCATGTTAGGCTAAACATTAATATAATTAAAAAATAGTTCAATATCTGAAAAGCAATGTCTTTAATTAGTTTCTTTACAATGATTCTCCAAACATCACATGCATCTTAAATTACAGTCAACCTAAAGACTATTCTTTAATAAATTGTATTTAAAGAGAGTATATATTAAGATATTTACCTTATCATCAATTATGGTAGTTCCAAGTAAAAGTCCAGCATAAGAAGCCACAATGCTGTTTTCCATATGCTTTCCAGCTTTATGTAGTGCTAATTTTTTTAAGTTAAAATTTTATTTTTAAATTAAATTTGAAGACAGAGACATTTTTATTTCTTAAAGTTATCATTAAGTTTCTGAAACATACTGTAAAGGTGTAAGTAATAAATTATCCAAATTTTCAACATAAAGAAATAATAAATGTATTTTTATTTCTTCCTGTTTTCTTTTTAGTCATTTTGTCATTTTACAATTCAATGCATTAGTTCAATGAAATTCTTCTAGCTTTTTAAATTCTGACCTTATTAACGTTTAATGCCCCAAAGCGCGGTAATGCGCACCTTGTCTCTAATCCCAAAGCACAGTAAAGCGCCTTGATAGCTTTAGTCGAATACCCGAAATGGCGGCGGTTGCCTTCGCTAGTGTTATCGCTCGATTCGCAAAGTTTTGTGGTAGTAGTTACGTTTTTTTTGGTTTTTTTTTGAAGATGTGATTTTGCTATACTTTTTTGTAAAAATAATAGTACTAAATTACAGGTAAAAATAGTATAAAACTCAAGACAGTCTTTTGGATACGTAAAATAACCATTCTTATCCTAAAAGATGAAGTCAGTATGACAATAATAATATAAATACATTTTCCGCAATTTTTTTAATTCATAACCAGTTGATCGCAATAAACGGGAAATCCTTACATGACTGAGGCGGAAGTTTACAGAAAACCTTACGGGCTTTAAACGTTAATAATAAATCTTCACCTTGCATTTTACATTAACTAAATTTTTTATTCCTTAAAAAAAATGTTTTGTGAAGATCTAGATCATAATTTGTTTAACCTTTAGTGAATGTCTCTTCATCATCTTCCAGTATACTCTGGTTGGCTTCATCACCCTCTTTATTTGTTGTTGACGACTTCTTCATTTTCTCCTCTTCTTCCTTTGCTTTCTTCAGACTATTAGTTATCCACTCTATTCCAGAATCTGATTCCTTCCATTCACCACTTTTGTTGGGAGATTCTGAACTTGATGTATCAGTTGAGGTCTCATTGTCTTCTTCCATCTCACGTGCAGCCTGCTCTCTTTGAACAAACAACTTTAAAAGGAGAAGATAATTATTGCAGCTTCTTTTAACAGATAAACATCATTAGACAAATATTTACTTATTACTTTTCAAGATACAAAGCGAATGTCATACAATAATAGATATGCCCAACAGGCTTCTATAGCCTCGAGCCCCTATTTGAAGGAAATACTAAGTGTGATGGACTGTGTGTTGCTGTTTCTTTGCCTGGGCGTCTGCCATTGACTGTTGCTTTTATCACTCAAAATTTATTAACCTGCTGCTTTGGATGTTTTTTGTAGAGAAGTGTCATTCCATTCCACCTACAGTGTAAGCCGTCTTTGTTGTTAGAACTATCACTTGTAAAAGCTAATAAAATTGTCTATAATGCACCCAGGCGAAAAAAAAGGTAGATCTGTGCTATTAAAACACACTCAATTATCAAGTGTCAAAAATTGTTCGAGCTTTAACACTTGACCCCTGACTTTGTGTGTAGGCTATAGATGTTTTTGTCCAGGAGACCTGGTTTCTGAGAACAGAAGATGGGTTAAAAAATGTGCAGATCTCGCTCCACTTAGCCACAACTCTTTGACGGATAAATGTCGATTGATTTGAATTTTTAGCATTATGTGAACGTTTTGGAAGATTGGAATTATGTCTCTTTGGTCTTGTATTAGTTAGTAAGTGTGTGTGTGGGTGTTAAGTACAGTGAGCCCAGCCCTGTCTAGAGTACTGCACTATAAAAAGAGTACATGATAAAAATAAATGTGTACCTCCACTACTGCTTTGATGGCACTCATTGTTTTCGCCTGAGCTCTCTCTGTGTACTTGACCTGAGTTTCCATTTCCATCATTATCTTACGGTTAGCATGACGATTCTCAACAAGATTTATTAGCAGGCCAAGACACTACAGAAAAAAAAGGTTAAAGTCATTATGGAAAAATTTGAAAAGGCCCATTTGAGTTTGAGATATTTTTAAATATCTGTACACATCGGGTATGGCTAAAAAGAATGAATTAGTTCATTGTAAATATCAAGATTGATGTTAATTTATTTTATAAAGAATTTTTACAAGCAAATTTAAAGTTATTGGTTTACATTTTGTTTTGCGCATCATTTTTAAAAAAAAAGTAAGTTTGCTTTTATGGCCATGCATTTATGAAGAAAAAAACCAAGTAAATAAAATACTTACCAATACTGCCATATCAAACCTCTGCTCTACAGGAATACACCACTGTGTTGTTGTCAAACACTTCAATATTGTTTCAATCAGAGAAGTTTCTGCAGCAGGATCAAGATCACCTAGTTCTAAAGACAAAAATTTAGTATTTTTTAAATCATTATACTCAAGCTTAATTCAGATACTTTTCTATTAAAAAAACAAGAATACTGGATTTAATTATTGTACTTACTGTGTTCATGAGTTACATTAAGCAAAACTCTAAGCACAGCAAGCATACAGGTTAAGACTGTGTAGCCAGGTGTGTCTCTTAAAGTCTTATCCACATCAGGGCTTTCATGCATTGCATATGTGGGCATACACTGCTGACAGAGGCGTAAGGTCCTATAAAAAAAAACACAAAAAACTCTCACAGTGCTAGTATTTAACATTTCATGAAATTTTGGAATTTTAAAACAACCTTTATATTTTAGAATGATGATAACTATCAGATAACAATAAAAATTTGTAAATAACATTTAAATACTATATTATATATGATACAACTAGATCGAAGATATGTCTTGGTAAACAAAGCAGTTTTTTTAAAAGTAACTGTTGCATTTTTAGCATTTAAGTCATTTGTCGCAAAATTGTCCCAATTTAATGTTATAATTAATATCTGTAAAAAATATCATTGCCATCGAGAATTCTATTGTGTAAATCACATAGCAGATCATACCTGGTGCATGACTGGAGCAAAGAAGCATTTTTATATGATATCAGATAGAATTGATTGTCAGCATTCATGGAACTTATCTGGAAGTAGAGTCCAAATTTTTCTTAAGGTTATCTTTGACAGCAGAAACATGCAAATCAATCATTTAAAGTAACAGAGAAGAAAGTAAAGAAAAAGACTTGGTTATGTAAATTACAGATGGAAAAATTATTTCTTTATAAAATGCTAATTTTCATGGTGCACACAATTTTGTTTGTTAGTTATTTATATTTATTAATTTATGTAAATTTATTGATTCTCTCAAGCCAATGTCTATGCTCTTTATCATAACTCTCAGTCTTTGCCAAAGTTTCAACAAGAATTCATTAAGAGGAACAAATTTCCACATACTGCAAGAATACATTGTTTTTGCATGGAGAACTCCACTGCACTATTAACAATAATAATTCCATACTTAGATATTGATTCTTTCTACATCAATAACTTACATTCTCCAATACTCTTAAGCATCTGTCAAGCTTCCTCAAAACAGGAAGAGCATTCTGAATATCTTGTGTTAAATCTTCAGGTAGATTTCTTTCACAGGCAGTGACTAAAAATAAGATGTAAGATACAGAGAGGTGGGAGGAAAGATGTAACAGCAAGAAAGATTTTTTTTAAAAAGTATAACTTAATTTAATATTAAATATGCCAAAAGGTTTTAAAAAAATAATTTATAACTTTTACTAAGTATTATCTACTAACCAGAATCAACAATGTGATCTAAGCCACCCATTGTCCGCAGCTCTTCTTTAAACCACTCCCCAGCCCGTCTTGAGGTCAAGCTTAGTAAAGATTCCATGGCAAGGTTACCAGTCTATAATTTAAAAACATTTATTCAAAATTAAAAGAATGATAATTACTTAGTTTGAAAGAACCAATTGCACAGCAAATCAAGACCAGACAAACTTCCATAATGGCTAATAAAAATTCACTTCAATTCATCCGCAACATTAAAATGAATTATACAAATCACAATCAAGATCATAACTGCAAAGTTAAGCGTGTACAAACAGGGTTACAATGTCTTCATTTCAATTTTTATGACAAGGTGGCATTTTCAGTTTAATGAACACCATCATTCTTGACGATGAATAATCAAATAGTACTATTTCTTAAGATATGTGTATACCTGGATGTGAAAAAAGTGCATTTTTCTAGAAGTTAGAAATAATTGCAAATGCTTAAAAATTTTGGTACTTGAATGTAATTTTTATTTATCTCATTCAGAATAGGACTGGGATGACGCTTTCAAATAAATAAAAAAAATACACAAACCAATTGTGTTATTAAACAAATAGATTAAAGTTTTATTAATTTATTTAAGACCTCCAGCCACCCATGTTTGGCATCTAATGTCTAGAATAATTAAACCTAAATGTAATAAATAAATCTCTTATGGGAGAACTTAAACCATTAAAAAAAATAATTTGGGCTTTTTCACAGATTAATTTTTTATTGGCTTCAAAGTATGTTATATTTATTCAGCATTCTTTGTCAACATTTTAAATGGCTTTAAGTGTGATGCATAAAATTCAGTGGAATAAAAAAACATTTATGAAGTTCATTAATAATTGAAAAGTAAACTATAAATTTGTTTACTGTGACTCCATTATGTATCTCAGAATTCAGAAAATCGCACTAACATAAAAACAAAAAAGAAATTATATTTACCGAAACAAAACCTAAATCAATTTCTCTAGCATGTGTTTCTTGTTGAAGTTGAGCCAGTAACTCTTGAACCCTTTGTTTAGTCTTTTCTAAATCTCGTAAGCTCGCAGGAGTTGCTTTTTCCGCATCAGCAGTGTCAACCTCATTCAGTTTCAACATGAGGTTAAGACTATGTTGGTCTAAATCCATGTTCAGGCGATCACGGCTGAGCATGAACATCATAGCTGATGTGCTCAATGCTAAACACTACATTTTTTTAAATAAGAAAAATAAGAAGAAAAAAATAAGCTATCACATGTAAAAAGGAACTACAGAAATTTTGTTATTGAAAGAATAAATAAATAGCTAATACATTTAAAATATAGCAATTTTTATATTGAAAGTCTACTTACTGGATCTGTACATGCGTCATGAAGCAAACTGAATATTTTTGCAACTGTACCATGAGCTCGCATATGCATTCGAAAAGCAGGTGAGATACACTTTCCAGCAAGCTTTAAACAACTAGAAATAAAGTTTTTAAATTTGCAGTTAATAATCAACTACAACAGGAAAAAGTATTTGTAAATGGCATCAAGTACCAATATTTAAAATTTTCTTCGACCCCCTAATTAACCTAACCAAACTCATTAGTACAAATATTACACCTTTGACTATTTTCAAACAGGCCAAGAATTTCTTATTTAAATAGTGCTAGACAGGGCCAGTCTTAGTCTTAGGTCACTGCAGTGGGCCCCGCAGTTTCATAGGCCCCACCGTCCCACCTATTTAAATTTTCTCTTTTTATCCTTATCTCTACCCCAGGGGTCTACCGATATGCATTTTTGCTGATATTGCTGACACGGATATTACAGATTTTTTCCCCCTAATTTGATGACGTCATTCTTAAATTTATAACACGTAATCATTTATAGTTTATATGTTAGGCTACATGTTTAATTAAGACTAATGTAAATTAAGAAACAAATCGTACAACTTCATTTGAATAATTATTAGTGTGTCGATTACGGTCTTCCGTATGTCAGGATAAAATAACAAATCAAAACATTTTTTTATTAATAACAACAAAACAATCTTAAATATAGATTTAGATTAATTTATTATTTTTACAAACTACTTTAACTCAAACAATAATTAACAATATCATAGCACATGGCACGCTGTATCGTGGCTGTACATATTAATTATAATTAACACTAGGACTCTTTTGGTTCTTTCAATATTGGTATCAGGATCGATATATTAATTTGTTGAGATATTTTTTGGGTCAAAATGTCACTTATTATGAAATATCGGTGGCGTCAATATCGGGACCTATACATGCTACCAATACCGATATCCCGATATCGGTGCCTATATATCGGCAGACCCCTACCCTACCCAGACTGGGCCCCGCGCAATACATTTCACACACTAAGCGACATAGGGCCCCGCAATAGCTAAGACCAGCCCTGGTGCTAGACTATCCTGTATACTAAAGTAAATTAATTGGTTTTCAGAGTTGAAAATATCACATCAACCCTCAAAACAAATTTAAAATGTACTGCCATGAAAATTAACCATTAAAATGGTTGCAAGTAAATAAAATTAGAGCAGAATGATTATTAAATCAAAAGCAAAATTGATGCTGTTAAATATTTTTTGAATACATGAACTAAAATGAAATATATTTTATACGTTTTAAGAAATTAAAAAATAAGTTTATACGTTCGATGAGAGAGGCCTACAGTGTTTGTTATTTCGTTGTCCCTAACTTTTATGAACAAACAACTTTTAAAGGTGATGAATCAATGACTTACCTAAGGCAGCGAATGGATTTAGACTTGATGTCTTGTAAACTATCCAACAGGTAGTCAACTTCATCCATGAAGTCCTGAGTTTCTCCAAGTTCCTGAACTTCATGGGTCTGCTTAACATTATGTACCACGGTGTAAAGCTGAAACAACAAATTTAAATCAAAACTACAGTGGGGCCCGCTTAAGTCGTCGGCCTCGGGGTATGAAAAATGGCGCCGAGATAACCGATCACCGAGTTAAACGAAAACCAATATGCCGGCAAAATATTAACATGCGCTTGAAATTTCTTTATAATTATATACATGATGTGCGTTAATTAGTGATGGGACGATTAATCGGAATCGTATCGGAATATCGGGACCCTATTTCTTCACTCTTTCCTAAGGTTAAGACCGTTCGTTTTTAAGGACCGTTTAAGTTTAAATCTTAAATATAACCCTTTATTGCGTTAGCGCAGTTATTTTTCCCTAGTACATAACTACAATTAACTACATGTATAAGGAATTCATCTAGTCCTGCCCGACACACCTCGTGCGCGCCCGCGCAGGGTCCGCTGGTGACTTTCCTTACAAGCTACACAAATACATAGCCCACCCCGTCCCCTCAGCTTACAATGAACTCAGAATTCCTTCTGTAACTTGAGTGCTAATCGGACTAACCAACAACAATGGTGTGGGAGATTGAGAGTGGGGGTGGGTAAACTGTCTGTAGTCTGTTATATTATATATTTTAAAATCTGGGGAGCCTTGTTTACAGTAAACACCCTATGATTTTTCGTCCCATCACTAGCGTTAATAAATGAGAATGTACATGCACATGATTTATTGAGTTTTTTTTTACACAAATGCGTTGCCATTATTTGTTTATCATGACCTATATATGACTCATAACAAAGCGAACTCTTCTCTATAAAAGTGTACAAAAATAAATTAGGAACTCCTTTTGAACCTTCAACTTTGATACATTTTAATTAATTCTAACCAATAGTTAAATGGCTTTTGTACACGGCCACTTCTTATAAATGAAACAATGAGAACAAAGCAATAGTAATAGTGTCAAAATGAGGTTGAAGGATGAATGGTTGCCAATGACAACAAGTCTGCACACGGTACATTTTGTTATTCCATACGAAAGTAAATGTTTTAAACATGCGATTCTGCGTGCATCTTTGCTATTGGAGCAATTACGTAATACTCGGCATCACTTACGCGGCCGATTGCCGAGTATCTCTGAGTATACGAAAACCGGCAGATGCCGAGTAGCCGAACCGAACGGTTCAGCCCTATCGATAAGAACATTTTCAAAAGCTGGCGATTTAAGTGAGTAACACAGCGCTGTGAGCAAGCGGGCTGTGACGTCACCAGCGAGGCAGAAATTTTATGCCTTCACTTGGTTATAAAAAAATCACATCTAACATTTTCAAAAGCTGACGATTGGTCATGGGGATCGAGATAACCAACACTAAGTGGCGAATTTGACACTCTTTTGTGCTCGAGGTATTAGGGTTCGGCGACTTAAAAAAATCGAATTAACAGCTGAAAAAATGCTAAGACAAAGAGAGAATTTGGCGGTTCCAAAAAAAAACTCTACTTAATAGAACTGGCGAGTTAACCGGGCTCGAGTTAAGTGGGCCCCACTGTATTTAAAAACTAAAAAGTGTTACTAGAACTAGATCAACTCAATTGAAAAAAATTTTTTGGTTGATAAGTGACTCGAGAATATAATTAGCTTCAGGTAGACTAAACTGTGTGATTAACCCTTAACTCTCAAATATTCTTGGGTTTTTCCCCTTTTTTCCACCTGATTTATGTAGTTACAGGGATTAATTTTTTTTAATGAATAAAACCACAAATAAGGGCATGTTATGCATTTTTGTGTTCACAATTGAATTATCTATCTATTGATATCAACTTTAAGTCTATTGTGGTAATGTAGCTTGAACTGTAATTATTTTAATGAATTTTTTACATTTAAATTTTAAACAGAAAATCACATGTCACAAACTGTATGAAGGAAAAAAATAATTATTTGTAGCAAGCATAAAATCTTTATTATAGCCATCAACAGTATCCATTTCTACATGTAATATCAAAAATTCAAAGCATTTCACTCATATTTGAAAAATTTAGACTATTTTTAAATGAGTATCGTTACATTCATAAAATATGGCCATTTTTTCCTTCTTTACAGAAATTATAAATATTAACATGGAATAATTCTATAACTAAGCCTTTTTTGTCAGAACATAACAAAATATTATTCTTATAATCATTATTATCCCAAAAAATCATTTTTTTATTTGATAAAAAACGTTGAAAACTATTAATTATGATATAAAATAAGACGATTTCTATGCACATGATAATAACAAATTTAATTTAAAACCACACTTTAGTGAACATTTCTTTCTTTGTTCATATTCTTCTTAAAATAAGTTAATAATAGTAATATATTTAATTCTTATTTTGTAAAATGTTATTCGGTTATTAGTGTTATAGGGTTTTTGAGTGGTCGGCTGAATATATTTTACTAATTATATCTTTCTTCTTTCTTACCGGTATCATTCTTTCCTCAGTTGAAATGTTGGGTCTAGAAAGATATAGTTTAATTCACTTTCTTCTACAACCATTGGAACATGTATATCACTTCTATGATTTTTTGTTTACCTCAATATTCCTTTTTGAACATTTCAGAAATATAAAATTTAAAGCAAAGTCTAAAATTTGAACTGTTTTGCACATAATCCTTTGAATAATAATAGTTCATTCCATTATCTAATTGCACTAGCCCATGTTCCTTAGCATTAGCATGTCCATGATAAGATGAAATGAGTTTCTGAACATTGTTGACTTAGGGAGGTGCATGGTAGCAACAATTATATAGGCATAGCTTCGAAGAGTCTCCAGCAGTAAGTCTGCGAATTCCGAATAGCAACTTGAAACATGAAAGAGAAGTCCATATTTCTTTCCATCATCTCTGATGGTTGATTCAGCAAAAGGGACACCATAAGTTGACTCAGGGACATAGACAATGGGTGGTTGTTTAGACCTGTAATCAGGAAAATGCTTGGGATGGTCTAAGGTCCCAATCTACAGAGCCATAACTGTAACTGTGAAATAAAAATATTAGGAAAAACATTAGAAATAGGAGTGTAAAAAGCAGTAATAAAATTTAACATATTTAATAAAAGTACACTATTCAATTCTGAAGAAAATCTAGAATGATTATAAGCTTATTACCAAGCAGAATGTGAGGTAAATTGTAAAATACTGATGCCACCTTACAGTGTAACCAGGGTAAACAAAGTCAAATGTAATTTATTATGGACTTGGGGAAAAAATAATAATAAAATAGATACTTCATATAAAATAAAAAGAAAGACAAATATACGTGATAAAATGAATTTCCTTGATTTATAGATGTCTCATTGCTACTTAATATATATCAATAGATTTAGTCAAATCAATTTTATTTGTTAAAAATTGGCGATGTGGAGAACTTTGTAACAAAGGAAAAATACATACCTTCGATAGTCAACTTGTCCATCGATGAAAATAAATAAATTCTCCGTACTAATACTTTGTTTTTTATTCCATTGAATAGAAATAACTTGTCAGCTACGAATATAAGCAATTTCTTCGCTAAATGATGAATCGTTCGCTATAATTGTAAAAAATTGCGGCTGACTTGTCTCAGTAAAATTAACACGAATTTCACAATGGCAAATGAAAATAGCGTTCCGGTAAACCAAAAACACGAGGGTCGGGCTAAATTTTTTTAAATTTTAATTAGAAATTCATGTCTGAAATTGTATTTTTTCCTAATTTTATTCAATTATTTAGGGATAAATTTAAAAAATAACATTAGAATGTACAAAGGTGAAGAAAATATAAAAAATTAAACAGTCGACCAGCTGTGACAGAAAAGTCAAGGTTACTTCCTTTGAGAGTTAAATGGGCACAGGGGCCAAAACCACCCATTATTGTTTTTGGGCAAAAGGGCCATATTGTCATTGCTACTTTCTTTTTCATTTCAGCAACTATGAAGAAATAATGCAATTTTGTTGTAATAGTTAGTTATAGAAAATTGCAAATATTGAATTTTAAATATTTGAGTATTTTTTAAAAATAAACTTTAGATGCCTCAGGTAAAAATATAATAAATCTGGCTCTTTTGAAGCATATGGAATAGTCTTCCACAGTCCTGGAGAGAATTTAATGATGATAAAGAAATGTTTAAGAGCATTCTACTTAGATTTTTCTTGAAAAAAAATGTCTTTAATATCAAAACGTGTCAAGTATACTAGACTAGCATGGACAAAAGTTACACACAAAATAATCATTGTCATTATGGATCGACCAAGTGAGTCATTGCTCATGATGGACAGATAAGCCATGTGGTCTTAAACAGGTCAAATCAAAGTGCAAAAATTTTTATAAACAGATATGCAAGATAACGGTATAAAATCACGTTCCATAAAAATGCAATGTCAACTCAATATTTCAAATAAATAATAAAAATGTATTACCTCTTTATGAGTTTTGCTCACTCTCAGCGATGTGTAAGCCTCATCATACTGTCTTTCAGGCCAGTGTACTTCGCGTTTCAACTGAGGCCCTTTGCTTGAATCTTTTATGATAACAATATCTTCATCCTTTTCATTTTTTTTAATGGTGCCTTTTTGAGATAATTCCTAGAGACAAATATTATAATCTAAATCTGTGTCATAATTTCAATATTGTAAGCTATTATTTTAAAATATTAAAACCCATATCTTACAACAGGAACGTTAACTCTAAGATTAAAAACCATAATATTTTCTGAAAATATAAACAAATAAATATACCTCTTTAATGTCATCTGCATCATGTTCAGAATACCAAGATCGAGCATTGTAAGTGGCCTTTGCTGGGGACTGTTAACAAAAAATGTAAAGTATGTTTTTATAGAAACATTCCAAGAACTATTCTAAATAATAGTTACTATACCAATTTCACTTCTAATTAGTAGTTCATAAAATACAGTCAAACCTCTCATAACGAGATTAATTCGTTCTAGAGTCTTACTCGTTAAGCGTAACACTCGTTATGCGAAACACTCGTTATGCGAAACAATCGTTATACGAAACAATTTTTCCCATATAAATCAATTTAAAATACGATAATCCGTTCCATGCTGAAAAAAAATACTGATTTTTCAAAAAAGTTTATCAACATTCATTCAAATAAAATTACTTATGAATTGTTGAAGAGTGAAACAACTAGAATACAATTTAGATTTGAAACAAAAAACGTAAACAAAAATATAAATTTTTGACAAATAATTGTTCCTTTTTAACCAGAAAACTGTTAAAGACATTTGTTTTTGCAGACGCTTCAAAATTTGACGAAAATGTGTTGTAACCGTTTTGTAGACATTCTTGACACTCCAATTGAAGCATCCATCTCCTTAATTTTTCTTGAGAATAGTGCAGATCCTTGATGCTGGCCAATTGTAGTTGCACACTAGTTTAGCTACCTTCTTCTCGCTTTTCAATGGTTTTTCGTTTCATTTCAAGTTATTTTTTTTCTCTCTTATGATTTTCTCCTTGTGTTTTTTTTTAAAAAGACATTTTAGCACAGGTTATTACACTTTGCACATAAGAAAATTACGAATACTGTCTGAATACAAATTTTGTAAAAACAATTGATCACACACGAAAGCAATACGCTAGCAGACCGAGTGCTTAACACAGAATAATACATCAGGGCGAAAGTGCCGGCTCACTAATGAATTTTCAGGAAAAAGGGATTTTCCCTTTCTTGCATCACTCATGCGAATCTTTGCTTGTTAAGGGAGCAACTTTAAAAAAAAATTTTGCTCGCTAAGCGAAAATCTTGTTATGAAATGTTTGACTGTATATGATAGAAAGTAACATGTAATATTTCATATTAAATTCAATAAAGCTCAAAGGCTTACTTACCCCCTTTTGCGGACTCCCTCCAAATATTTTTCTCTGAAGTTCTGAAGAGCCTGACAAGGATTTCTTTGATTTAAAAAACTTCCTAGGGGCACTTGAAACTTCCTTCTGGCTGATTTCTTCATGAGGGTTCTGGCTATTGAAAGGTGACTCCTGAGACTGAAGATTTTCTGAGCACTCTGACAAGTTATCTGGCTCTCCAGTGGAGTCTGAATCATTTCCCTTTTCCATATTTTTTAGGCGGGCAGCTAGTAAATCCCTAGCTGCTAATGGGTCATTCTGTTTAACATTTGAAGGATCAATTTCCGGTTCAACAGAGCTGGAAGGCTCTTGAGAGCACAAGTCATTTGAAGTTTGCTGCGTTACTGACAAAGACTCATCAATTGCTACATCTATCTCGACATATACTATTTTGTCATCCTGACTAATAACCGATTGTGATCCAACAGACAAGTCAACCGTCTGTTCACTGCAAGGTAAAGGTGATTCTTCATCCTCCATTAATTCATCTCCATAAATTGGTGGTTTGAGTTCTTCTTCCACTTGAGGAGCACGAGATTTAAATATTCTATAACGTTTTCCACGACCTAATGAACCATCACCTTGAGAGCTGCTGTCAGTTAATCCTGGACTTGGCAGGAGCGGAGAAGGCTCTGAATTTAAGCCTCGACCCTGTGCAACACGTCGGACAGGTGAAACTGTGGAAGGAGAGGATTGATTGCTGGCATTGCTGCCTTGTGAGGATAATCCTTCAGAATTAGCTGCCACACATGAAACATTTTTATGACGACTACTGGGGTGAGCTGGGACACTTTCAACTCTCACTGGGGTGGATGTAGTAGAATCAGTATTACCATTTTCCCCAACTGTATCCTGTGATGACGCATCTGATGACACTTGAACTAAGCTACCTTTAGATTTCACAGGTTTTGCAAAATATTTTGTATGAACATCAGTTTTTTCAACTAATCCCTTTGGCTTACAAACAACAACAACAGTGGTGCCCTGGTCTTCATTGGCCATTTCTTCTTTAGACACCACCATACTGTTGTTTAGACCGCCTGTTGTCGTGTCTGGTTTAGTTTTGAGCTGTTGAGCTGCATAATTCCTTTTGTATTCTTCAATTAATTCAGGGTCAGACACAGTCAGAGGTTTGCGGCCCCTCGGTCCACCCTTTTTCTTGTGGCCCGATTTCCTTGGTGGAGGTGAATCTGGTTTGTCAACAGGTGTAACAACTTCTCCTGAGTAAGTCTTAAGAGGTTCTCTTTTAAACTGAACAGGAAAAATCTCATCATCTTCAACATATTCTTCTTTAGCTTCTGTAAAAGAGTCTTGAGACGAACTAAATTTACTCTCATGGTAGCCCAATGACTCACTTGATAAACTCACTTTGCCAACTTCTATAAACTGTTCCATAATGATGGGCTTTTTAGTTGTGGCTCTAGTGTATGTGCGGAATGCTTGAGATTTAGCAGTTTCATTAGTCTTTTCTGGAAAATAGTCTTCAGATCCTTCTGCCTTAACAAGTATTCTAGAAGCTGGAAGTTTTGTAGACTGTCGTGGTTCTGGCTGCGGAGGTGCCACTTGTTTTTTGACAGGGCTTAACTTTCTTTTATCTTCAGTATCAAAGCTGAAAGGATCCTCAACTTTGCATTCCATTTTAATTCTTTTAACATCAGACCCACCATCAGCACTTTCCCTGAAAGGAACATAATTGGCTTTCCCCCATTTTGATATAGAAACAGCAGCTTTCAAAGGAACTACTTTTCCATCAGGTGTCTCATCCAGTGCTCTGCTAGGTTTAGAGCGACTGTAAGTGCGGCCAACAAACCGTTGGGGTGGGGTGTCCTCTTCACTCATGTTTTATCTGATGAAAATATTTAAGAAAAAAAATTATGCTAGGGCTCTTATCTAACCAAAAAAATTTAATTTTGTTACGTACTACATTGGACCTCTCTTCTTCCATTGATCTATTTACGAAGTTTTATTTTTGTTCTTTTTAAATTATAATTGTGGAAGACCAAGAAATTTGAAATGTTATATATAGTATAGTATATAATACCAATAAATTAATCGTATAAATTAGCTAGTAATTATAATAATATAGTAACATCAACATATAATTTGATAACATAGACTTAGACAAATATGTAATATTTTGATAAAATAAACAAAAAGATATACATTTTTTTAAAGTAGATAGGCCTGATGATAATTTTTTTTAATTGTAGAATTATTTCAGGCAACCTACTGGTACAAGTAAATAGGGCTGTCAATTTAGTTGAAAAAAGCTGAAAATTTCAAATGGGTACCCGGGTTACCCGTTCGAAACGTCGCATAATTTTCCCCACCTTCCATGCACCTCATTTCACACAGTAGCAACATGGCTGATGTCTTACTCATCTTACACTGTTAGTAACTATTTAATTTATTGACTTTAAAAACTGACAACTTTGGGTGTATTCAAATCAGTTTTTGGGTTAAGCACAAGGGCCCCCACTTTCTCGGGGGCCCCAAAAATTGTTTGAGTGACCAATGGTCTTTACACTTAAATATTTTTTGATTGGCTCAGCATCTATTTAGTTTAAAGTCATGAAACTCTATAGACAGTAGACTAGCTTCGGTAACACATATTAAAAGCACAAGTGGCTCAACAATTTGCTGCTAAATTGGACTATCAGAAAAGATAAATAATAAACAGCAGTACTGGAAAAATTTTCTTGAATGAGTTGTGGTAGTCCTAATTACTATGTAGGTGTTTACCTATTTCAGAGAAGATAAGGAAATCTTTTGCTCTCCTCACAATGGCAATGCCCTTGGATTACTCAAATTTATAGCAACATTTGATCAATATAATTAATCAAAATGCAATAAACATGCAATTTTCTATTTATCTTGATATTTATAAAACATCCTAAAATAATTTTTTTATAAATACAAAAACTTGATATAATGTAGGGGTCTACCGATATGCATTTTTGCAGATATTGCCAACACCGATATTTTTTTTGCAGATATGAGTATGTTAGGACAAAAACCAGTGGTCATATTTGAGGACGTCATTCTTAAATTTATCACTCGTAATTATTTATCTTTTATATTAGGGGACTACCAAAATGCATTTTTGCAGATATTACCGATATTTTTTGCCGATATGAGTATTTGTTAGGACAAAAATAACAGCGGTCATATTTGATGACATTTTGATATTTTGTAGACCCCTAATATAATGTTACATTTTTGTTGCTCATTTGTTGTATATTAGCTTGTGAATGTTTCCTGATAATTTGGTGCAATTATCTCTTAAAAAAAAATTTTTAAATAATTTATGGATGATAAATATTTTTGAGAGAAATATAGTTTTTACAAGAGGCTTTAACTTTTAAAATCACCACAAAAAAAACATAACTCCACATCTACAAAAGATAAAATAATGAAAGAGGCATTTTTAGAAAGCTTTATGGCTAGCCAGCCCCTTTAAAAAGATACGTCTTTTATGGCAATCTGACATTTTTTTAAAATTCTGTTTGTGAGTACTTTGTGAGATTCGGATATGATCACACTAGTTCTGATGTGATATACAATTTTTTATACTTTGGTATTATAAATTGTTTTATTCAATTTTTTTTAATACATTGCACGCCACTCACCCATGTTTAAATCTTATCTTATCTGTTACAGATGCTCCTTCTATACAGAATATTATTGCATCCTTTGCTTATCCATGGTTTGTGTCTAGTCTTTCATTTTTATTGGAGTTTTAAATGTTGATTAAGTGTTGGGTTTTCCTGCTTTCCTCAGGCAACCCATTCCACGTCCGAATTCTGGACGTGAAGAGCGAGAATTTGTCTGTGTTTGTTCTTGCATACGGAATAATAAAAGTGTTTTTATCACTATGTCTATCTGAGGGTTGTATAAGTTTAGTTTCCAAGTTAGAATTAATTGCCTTATGCATTAATTCTACTTTCCTCTTTTTTCTTCTACCCTCTCGTGTTTTAAGGTTTAATGATTTAACTGATGGTAGTTTTGAATATTCTCCAGTAATGAATCTGGCAGCTCTTTTTTGAATTTGTACTAGTTTAACTATGTTTTCTTTGGTAGATGGGTCCCATACAGAAGATGCATATTCTAGCAAAGGACTCACAAAAGTGAGGTAGCATTTTAATTTTATATTCTTATTACATCTGTAAAAGTTTCTCTTTATTAAGCCTGAGGTTTTGTTTGAGATCGAAATCTCGAGCACCCTCTCAATGGAAGATGAGATAAGTGGTAGGATAGGGAAGGCCGCAACTATTATGGCTAGATTGAACAAAAGAGTCTGGTCCAATGCCAAACTCACAGCAAGAACTAAGCTGCAGGTATACCAGGCCTGCGTACTGAGCACACTACTCTATGGATGCAAATCTTGGACCTCTTACACCAGGCATGAAAGGAGGCTCAATTGTTTCCCCCTCTGATGCCTGCGCCGCATACCAGACATCAAATGGCAAGAGAAAGTCCCCAACACAGAGGTCCTGGCTCAAGCAAGCATGAGCAGCATCCCAGTCATATTAAGTCAAAGACGCCTTCGATGGCTTGGACATGTCAAGAGAATGCAAACTGGTCACACAAAAAAGGACATGCTATACAGCGAGCTGGCGACAGGGAAAAGGTCGGTTGGTCCACATTGCGGACTAAAGTGAAAGAAGGATCACGAAGAACCGAGGAACAAACCAGGGCGGAAACAGCTGGAAAAAAGCACGGAGGAAGGCCAGGCAACACTGCCCCACCACATTCGTGTATGTGACATGCAGAAGACACTGCCACTCCAGGATTGGTCTTATCAGCCACACCAAGAGTTGCAAACAATAAAGATAAATCTATCGTCTCTTGTAGATGGACAGATGCCATACTGACATACATGAAAAACAAAAGGGCTCAAACTATAATAATTTTTTTATGTTTTTCAGGACTGAAAAAAAAAGGCTGGATCTAAATTTTAAAAATTCATATAAAATCACTATTTGATATGTTATGTTTGGGATCAACATTCGTCAAAATTATTTGGGTCAATGGATCTTGCTATAGGGCCTACATACAGATATACATGAAAATGAAAAAGCGCTAAATATAATTATGTTTTAAAAAAAGATTACTTATTCATAAAATAAGGTTTATTTTAAGCTCTCCACACTACAGTCGAAACCGGTTAAGTCGACGGCATTGGGGTATGAGAAATGGCATCGATATAACCGATGATCGAGTTAAAACGAAAACCAATATGGCGGCAAAATATTAACATGTGCTTGAAATTTCTTTATATACGTGTTGTGCGTTAATTAGTGATGGGACGATTAATCAGAATCGTATCGGAATATAAGAAATATCAATATAAATGTAATGTTAAATTATGTGATATATTATATTATGCGAAATGGAACGTCCTTGCGAGTATGATTTATGTAAATGAATTAGTGACTCGGCTCTGACTGAGACTGAGGCTGTAGTTTTAGTTCATTTGCTAGGCACTCCAATACTTGCTGCGCGAGCCGCAGGAAACCGCGGGCTGCTGGTAGCATTCCACTGTGATTAACAATGGAAGGCAGCGTTCGGTATACATCGTGTTTTGTCGTATTTTCTATGCGTCATTTTCTAAAAATAGCGAATGTTTAAACTTAACCTTATTTGCCGAAGAATTCCGGTCATGAGGATATAAATAACGTTTCACTTTCATTTCTCTCAGACGAACAATCGGAGCGCAAAGTGACGGTAAGTGGTTATTTTAGTCTTTTCCCCATTTGCTATTGACATAGCGACTTCAATTTTTTTACCATGAGAAAGCTTATACATTTTAACATAATTGTATTTAATCTTAATAGTAATAACGTTGTCTAAAATTAATGAAACCGAGCGCCGCATGTTAACCTTGTGTCACGTTTGTTAAAAAAAACAACAACGGCGGCCATCTTTTTTTTGTATTTTTTTTAGGGAGTTAAAATTATTTGAAAGTATTCAATTTAAAATAACAATGACTTAAGTATTTAAACTTAAACATTTGATTCGATTATAGTTTATTATTCTTGTAAGTGTAAAAATAAAAGTAAAAATCCGTTGTAAAAAATAATTGCATGTATTTTTTTATTGTTTGTAATATTTGTATGATTGTATAATAATGTATGGTCACTATGGTCATGGTACTATTTAGTATAGAACTAAATAGTATTGGTAATTAAAGTTAATTGTAACTTTTTTCTTCTTAATTAATAAGTACATTTATTTGATGTGAGGCTACTTCTATTATCTTTTTTTAAAAACTTGTTTAATTTTTTTTTGCTGTTGTTAGATCTTTTTGGAAAACTCTTGACGGGTCCTGGGCTGGATGACTTAATTCTACAAAAACTCAAGGGGTTTAAAGCATTTGGAGATGGTGTGTACATTAATTTTGTCTACATAAGGTCTACTTAAATCTCTTTAACTTTGTTTTATTTTTATTGTAAGCCACTTAAATAAGGCATTGTCTTAAGCTGTTCCTTCATTTTGTATAATTTATATTGAACAGATACCACACATGAGGACATGCATAGCCAGCCTGGAGGAGATCAACACACCCTAGACTGATACTGACGAGGGACACATGGGATGTAGATGGGGAGGAAGATACTTTTTTGGAGATTTAGTTGGGTTTGTCAAGAAATCTGGAAAAATATTTTGTAGGTTAGTATTTTTTTACATAGATCATGAAGAAATTATATTATCTCATTTAGTTTCTGTTGTCACTGGTGATTTTCATTTGATTGAGATTGATATTCGATTGAACTTGTGTGTTGTACTATTTTTTAAAAAGCTTATATAGTTCTTTCATTTTCAGATTGACAAGGAGACCATATGCTGCTGTACTGTTACTGTGGATGGTCATGATGCCTTTCAAGATACATTAATGTTATTGTTTGTAATTTGTAATAAAAGTATTTTTTTAAATATGCATAGTTATGTAATCTGCATTTGAATTTAATGTTTCTTTATTTGTTTTGATTTTCACTGAACTTATCTTTTTTAACTAACAATTTTATTGCCATTGCCTTCTTGATGTTAAAGTTACAATTTTAAATGTAAATTGTCTCGGCCGTGTGCAGTTTTCCGCTCACAAATATTTAAAAATTAAGTATAAATATCTTCAATTGCATTTTATTTTTTATATGCATTGTTTTCAACTAAATATAATATATCTATTCTAAAAATTTCATTTCAATAGATTTATTAATCTTAAAGTTACTCATTTAAATTTAAAATGTGTCGGCCGTGTTTAGTTTTCCCTGACGTGTAATTTTAAAATATGCATAAATTTTTTGATTTGCATTATATGTGCTATTTATATGCATTTATTTTGTAATGTCCATTATCTGTTTGTACTGAAAATTTCATAGCAAAAGCTTTAATAGTTTTAAAAGTTATACATTTAAATGTAAATTGTCGGCAGAGTTCGATTTTCGATTTATACTTTTTTTCTAAATTGTGCATAAATTATCTGATCTGCATTTAATGTATTCTTTTATTGGCATTAATTTCTAATGGGCATTATCTGTGTGTACTGAAAATTTCATAGCAAAAGCTTTAATAGTTTTAAAGTTATACATTTAATCGTAAATTGTCGGCCGAGCTCGATTTTCGATCTATGTTTTTTTTATAAAATGTGCAAAAATTATCTAATCTGCATTTAATGTATTCTTTTATTTGCATTAAATTCAGTTGGGCATTATCTGTTTGTACTGAAAATTTTACAGTTATGGCATTGTTGGTTTAAAAGTTATGCTATTTTGTAGTAAAACTGATTTTGTGGACATTTGTCGCTATTGACCCCCCTGTCCTTATATGGTCATGTTTTATAAAATATATTTAATTAATTCACAACTACTGTGTTATTTTTTGTTTAAGTATGTGTTATTAATGTATCTCCCAAATTGCATGGCTCTATCTTCATTAATTACTAAGTTATGAACAAAATAGTGTGCGAAGAGCTAAAATTGGATCACAGTTTTTAGAATTAATTACAAAGGTAAATAAGGAGGAAAATTAATTCACTAAAAAAAATCATAACTTTTCTCATATTAAAGATAGAAGAATGATTTAGGTGTCATTGGAAAGCTGAAAGCAAGCTCTTTCCAATGACATGCTATATGTTTATGTCAGTTGTATTTGAATTTTTGAGCTGGAGTGCCTACATTTGCTAGTTCGTCCTTGAACTTTATTATTTCATGCTATTTACTACTAATACTAATGATGTAATTATAATTAAAGTCATAATCTTAGTGTAAGTTTATTACTAATAAATACCAAGGCATTTATTTGTATAAGGACCAAGGAAAACAATCAATATTCAAAAAAATATATTTTAAATATATTTGTAGGTACTTTACTTCATAGTCGTTCGCGCATGTGGAAAAAAGTCGCAAATATTGTTTCAATTTGTTAATAATTGACTAACATTACGCTAGGACTAGTGTTTACCGCAGTTACAACTATCGAATGACCGCTTACACTCACCTTTAAAAATGTTTAGGCTTATTAATTAAGTTTTAAGTCTTCGGAATTTAAATAATTTATTCAGCTGCATCTTCAATAAGCCCGTAATAGCTTTTTACCCCGGAGTTCGTTTTTGTTGTGTTAGCGACGGTGACTTCAAATCGCTTTCTCCCTATTCCGGTATCTAAATAATATACACGTCATCACTTTTAGTCTACTTCGTCTACGGCTAATGAATGCTAAATTTTAATTTGCTTAGTAAGTGAATTCAAAGGGACAGGGGGGACAAGTTACGGAGTTTTCTAGTTAGGGAATATGAGGAGAAGGCTAGACAGGTCTTTGATGTTTATATAAAGCCTCTTGCTTTGACATACCAATACAAGACCGCGAGAATAGACACCTTCCCTCCCCCACTGTTATACATCTACAGTGGGTTGGGGGGAAGGAACATTTCCTTTTTAAATTGAGTCAGAGCGTGCCTTGGTAAATGGCCAGTGTAGCTCAACCCCACCCTATTGGGTGTCGTCGTGTGCGCGGCGAATTCAATAATTCTGGCAAGTTGACGAGTGAAACATAATATGGTATTTAAATAAATTCCATCTTTTTATGACTGTTTACTCCGTTTTATCAGGACTTAGTCGGTATATTAGCTTATTACCAGGAGTTAATTTTATGTTGTGTTACGGCAGAATACCAGAGCCAACACGCGAGCGAACGTGACATCAAAATCAAAGCGTTTTCTTAATAATAATAATATTCTGGTCTATAAATATAGACTGTTTGTGGAGTTCGCTAGTGACTGATTTTTTTTTAAAATGTATTCGCTTAGTTACCGAAGCATAGTACCAGAAGTAACAGCGCTGAGCAAGCGGGCTGTGACATCACCAGCAGACCCTGGTGAGGAAGAAAATTGGTCCCTTCCCTTGGTTATAAAAAAATCATAGCTAACATTTTCAAAAGCTGGCGATTGGTCATGGGGATCGAGCTAACTAAGTTAAGTTGCAAATTTGGCCCTCTTTTGTGCTCGAGGTACTAGGTTTCGGCGACTTAAGAAAATCGAATTAGCCGATGAAAAAATGCTAAGACAAAGAGAGAATTTGGCGGTTCCAATAAAAAACGTCGAATTAGTGGGGTGGTCGAGCTAACCGAGCTCGAGGTAAGTGGGTTCGACTGTATAATATGTCAATAGCAATGCTACATACACCTACATCATTAAAGCAAAAAAAGTTTATTTTAAAGCTTATTTCATACCCTTTTCAATAGAATTAAAGTGTGCCGGTCCGGAGATTGAACTCGCTGCAAAAACGGTATCGAAATACTAGGAAATTCTGCAGTAAATGTCACTGATTAAGAAGAGCTCTCTATTTTGTAAAATGTGACACAGTACTAAGGTGACCAGATTTGACCGGGGGGCAAAGCGGGACGGGGCCCCACGGACGGGGGGGGGGAGGTTTCTGGAGCAAAATATCGGGCGTCTGGTCACTTTAGCGGGACATGAAGTCCGAAATCGAGAGTCTGGTCACCTTACGTATCGGGATCGCCGACAAGTCACGGGAAAGCTTTATCAAGGAGTAAAATGTAAATAACCACAGAATTCGACGCACCAACCAGCTTAGCTAATAAAGCAATTAAAATTTATAAAAGATCACTGTTTTGAATACTTAATTAAATTTAAGAAAATATTAATTCATTCTTACCCAAAATCACAATAAAACTATGTAATTGTGTTTATTTTATCAAATAAAGTATTGAAAAAAGCGGGACAAACAGGCATCCCGCCGGGACAAGCGAGGGTCAGTGGGACATGAGGTCTGAAATCGGGACTGTCCCGCCTAAATTGGGACGTCTGGTCACCTAGGTAGTACGCAAGAATAATGCTATCGCCGCTTAAGCCTAAGCATAATGAAAAACGCCATGACAGTTTTTGCGTGAATTTACGATATGCGCAGAAGGATGCGCGAACGAGTATTGAAGTACCTGTAAAAAACATCTGGCACGCAGCTTGCTAGATAAACAAAATGGACGTATCGTGACTAGATTTAAGTTACGTATTATATAATATAGAGCCGAAAAAATGCCTTAGAAATTAAAAAGACTCACAAATTAGCACTGTAATACAACATATAATAATGCATTTAATAAATTAAAAACGTAAGTCAAGTCAAGTTCTCACGAGAAAATTAAATTTCGCTGTGAAATAATGTACATGTTAGTGTAAAATCTGCAGGATTACCTAATAACTAATAATCATTATTGTCTACTGCTTTGGTGATATTTATAGTTTATAGATTTGCCTTTATCCACAACATGATTAGGGCAGCTTAATTTAAAAGATTATTAATTATAATCATAAGCTCATTCGGCATAATTCGGAAGTAGGGCCTGCTAGTTCATGTCATAACAGTTCATATTCATTCGTGTCATTTTAATTTTAAAATATTTTTTATTATTCAGTGTTCGAATATATTCGCGTAAATAAAATAAATTCATCTTCTCAATCGGTAAATTACTAAACCTGAGGATAGTGATGATCGTATTCAGGAACACGATGTTTATTTAATCATAGCATTAAAATGCATTCATGGACTCCGAAGTCTAGTTTTCCTTTAGGAAGACCGCCATTTTCTTTCTCAATGCAAGTTTACTACACGTACGCATGCGCACCGTGCTGTGTCATTTGTGAGAGAATGTAATTTTTGAGGCAGCCGAAGGTTTCGAATGAATTTTTTAATTAAAAGCCAACATTCATTGACTTGAACGGAGATTTAGAATCGCAAGGGACAGGACTGGACCAACACTCCGTCTTGTAAAAAAAAATCGAGGGGCGCAAAATTCATTTTATGGAAATGTGGAGGAGCGATCCGAAAAATGAATTTAAAAAAGAAAGTCACAAAAGTGAGGGCATAAATCCTTTTAAATAGTATAGCGTATAAAATTACCCTTTTAAATAATAAACGATTCATAGCTATCATATTATAAAGCGAAAATTCGATATTAAGCCAGGCCGCAGTGACTTTCATGACCAGAGTTTAGTTATATGGTTCTTTCTTAGACTTTCTACGTCGGAAATGGTGAAACTAGGATATTTTGCTCCAAGGGGAAAATTATTTTAAAATTATAAAATTGGAGTCCGTGACCCTTTCCTTAAATCAAATTTTACTACGATATAACATTGTAAGCTTAATTTTTGAGCCCCTGTCCTTGGGGCCCGGGTCATGTTTACCTTACTGCCACATAAATGACGTCAAATAAAACAAACCCGTAAAAACAAAGTTTTCTACTATAAATCCCTTATATTTCAGTCATAATTAAAAGTATTGATTATGTTTCAACGCCACAAATATTTACGGACTGACACCGAGTGATGCCCCCTGTCTTTTAACGGGGGATGGGTCGTGAGGGGGTGTCGGCACGACGGTCGACGTCTAAGCGTCAACTCAAATTCACGTGGGAAAAAAAATAACAAACCGTGAATTTGAATTACATACCTCACATAACGATAAACTTAAAATGCATTAATTTAATTACGGTACGTTCGATCGATCTGAAATTTTGATACGATGCATTGTTAGGTTAGACGGGCCCGTGTGCCGAATTTCAGCTCGATCGGATCACGGGAAGTGGGTCATTTTCGACTTTTGTTTTTCCGCCCGCCCGCCCATGAGATGACGACAGACAGAGAGACAGAGAGAGACGGCGGTGAAGTTAATATAAGGGATTTAATAAAAAACAAACCCGTAAAAACAAAGTTTTCTACTATAAACTCCTTATATTTGAGTCATAATTAAAAGTATTGATTATGTTCCAACGCCGCAAATATTTACAGACTGACACCGAGTGATGTCCCCTGTCTTTTAACGGGGGATGGGACGTGAGGGGGTGTCGGCACGACGGTCGACGTCTAAGCGTCAACTCAAACTCACGTGGAAAAAAACAATTTGAATTACATACCTCATATAAGGATAAACTAAAAATGCATTAATTTAATTACGGTACGTTCGATCGATCTGAAATTTTGATACGATGCATTGTTAGGTTAGACGGGTCCGTGTGCCAAATTTCAGCTCGATCGGATCACCGGAAGTGGGTCATTTTCGACTGTTGTTTTTCCGCCCGCCCGCCCATGAGATGATGAGATGACCGGCGGTGAAGTTAATATAAGGGATTTAATAAAACAAACAAAGTTTTTGACTATAAATCCCTTATATATGAGACATAACTAACAGTATTGATTATTTTCAAACACGACAAACATACAGACTGAATCTGTCTTAACTCAACTTTGCTTCATAACCCTGAGAGGGGAAAAGTCTGGTCACCGATTTGCTTGACCGAGCTCAGCGCGACACGTAAAATGTAAACAAAAGCACCCCAGTTCTTCGATGGGTCGCCTCAAAGCGTCAACTCAAACTTTCACGTGGGAAAAAAACAATAACAAACCTTGATTTTGAATTACATACGTTAAATTAGGAAAAACTAAAAATGCATTAATTTAATTACGGTACAATCGATCGATCTGAAATTTTAATACGATGCATTGTTAGGTGAGACGGGTCCGTGTGCCAAATTTCAGCTCGATCAGATCACTGGAAGTGGGTCATTTTCGACTTTTGTTTTTCCGCCCGCCCGCCCATGAGATGATGAGATGACGACAGACAGACAGAGACGGCCGCGAAGCTAATATAAGGGATTTAAAAATAGCTGCCAGATTCATTACTCATTACTGGAGAATATTCAAAACTGACAAGAATAACACCATTAGTTAAATCATTAAACCTTGAAACACTAGAGGATAGAAGATCCAAGAGCAAAGTAGTAATCATACATAAAGCAATTAATTCTAATTTAGAAATACAACACAAAAATAACTTAATACAACCCTCAGATAGACATAAAGATAAAAACACCTTTCTTATTCCGTATGCAAGAACAAACACATAAACATTTTTGGTCCTCCTCTCCGGAATTCGGGCGTGGAATGGGTTGCCTGAAGAAACCAGGAAAGCCAACACTTTATCAACATTTAAATCTCTAATAAAAATGCAGGCATGGGCGTAGGGAAGGGGGGCAAAGTGGGCATTTGCCCCCCCCTACATTTGAGAGAAAAAAATTGTCATAAAAATGTCATTAAGTTGTTACAATAAAAATGAACTAAATTTCCTGAAAGTTTATTACATGGAAGACAGTTTACATTTATCAAACATAAAAAAGAATTATATCTGCAAGTAGGCTATAACTGATTACATTACTGATTGTTCTAAATATTCCAGTTGTTTAACAATTTCTGTAACATTTTCAGCAAAAATCCGCAAGCTTTATGTGACCATCTAGTTTCACATAGCAAAGGAACATTTAGAATAAGTTTTCTTTGCTGATTACTTTCTCGGAAAAACACTATAATAGACTTAATCGTTCCTATTGTGTTTCGTACAACATTCACATTAGGGGCCGTCCATAAATGACGTCACGTGATTTTTGCCGATTTTTTACCCCCTCCCCCCCTCGTCACGCGACGTCACAAAAACTTAGACCCCCCTTCTAAAAATACGTCACAAATCTTGGAACAAAAAAAAATAATTTTTTTTAAAATAACAAAAAAAAACAACTTTTTTATATTTGAAAATAAGTATGTTTCAAATCACTTTTATTGTCATTTAAGTATTTATTATTTATTTAGTGAAGATCTAAATTGTAATATCGTAACCCAGCGTGAATCATTTTAAAAAAAACATTTAACCGGCCTTCAGAAAACGAACTGTGTTAACATCCTTAGCTTATATTTTATTTTAATGAATACAAATTAAACATTGACTATTGATCAACACGGTTAACGTCTTTGTTTAGATAAAAAATTATTTAAAAATAACATTTTTAAAATGTATTTTTTAAAATCCCTCAATTGACTGACGGGCATCCCGTAAGAAAGAGGTCGGCGAACAGAGGTAAATAACCTGAACTGGGGACACTGGGGTCAAAAAGGGAATTCTTGGGGGTAATGCAGACTCATTTGGGACATATAACATCCACTACAATCCGCTAGATATATTAAACTACGTCATGTGTACGTGTACGCTTGGAACATATGCCCATTATTAAACAGGTTCCTTCCAGAAAATGCATTTTTTAAAAATTTGACAACTATGTAGATTTCTTACCTACGCACTATATGAAGACACCTAAATCTACCCTACTTTCATTTATATTGACACGAGTGACAATAATCTTAATCCACATGACTTTTCTTTATCACGTATCATTTCTGTGATATTTAAAATTAATACCTTAAAAACTGAGCTAAGAAGAAAAGTTGTTTTGTTCTCCTCTCGAATTGCAATGTCAAGAATTTGATGCATTCAATAAAGTTAATGAATACTTGACTAATTTTAAATGGGCTCATTTACCATTATATCTAGAACAGTGCTTCTCATACTTTTTAGTATTGCAGACCAGCAGGAATTTTTTCCATTGTACCAGGGACCGGTGCACTATTTTCCCTGCACTGACAATTTTTTCTGTACTTTTTTGAGAACATCTGCGGACCGGCAGCGGATGGCCCACGGACTGGCATCGGTCCGCGGACCACCACTTTGAGAAGCACTGATCTAGATGACTAGAATGGCCAGGGGCGTTTTATCCAAAAACCATCGAACAATTATATCAAACTTAAAACGTTTTTAATTCTATCAAATAGATTCGCTCCCCTTTTAAAGAAAAAGGATATTCCGTGTCGTTTTGACCTAAAATATCTACACATAATCCTATTCAAATCATTTTTAGACACTTGTCATGCTTGTAAAACTCACCAGTAGCATTTTCGGGGTGGGGGGGTGGGGTGCTAAAGACGCTCCCCCAAATCCCCGAGTCACGTAAGCAGGACCTAGAGTCTGGGGGGGGGGTAACACATACATAAACTTGTATATTTTGTGGTAACAGGCATGAGAGAACCAAACCGAGCTGCGGTTAGATCACAAATGCTTTGATGTCAACATCAAACGACGCAGTGTAACAATTTCAAATGTTATCTTGTGGATTCTCAAACTTAAGGATTATAATTAGATTTAATTTTCGTGTCTTGATAGCATACGCCAACCAGCGTCTGATGGCCTACCGACCAGCACATTGAGAAGCACTGATTTTAAAAAAAAAGAAAAGAAAAGTCATTAAATAAATTGTAAGCGACCAAATATTTCAGTGGAAGTTTTATTTAAAGTTACCCTTTTGATGTGACGTCACATTTCTTCAACCCCCCTCCCTCCCCCTCGTCACGCAACGTCACAAAAGTGTGACCCCCTCCCCCCTAGGTGCGTGACGTCATTTATGGACGGCCCCTTATTTAAATCGTTCACAGCAAGATTTAGTTTATGTGAACTGCAATGTACAAATGCTGCTTTTGGGTATTTTTTTCGAATTATTGCTTGGACTCCTCTTTCTTTACCTGCCATTGTAGAACATCCGTAGTATCCTTGACCAACAAGCTTTGTCATATTTAATCAAAATTCTAATGAATTAGTAATGATGGTGTTGGTTAAACTTCAGCTGTTCTATTGACAATTGGAATATATCCCATGAATTCTTCTGTGACCATCATTTTCCCATTTTGTTCTTTGACAAATCTAACACCAAGTGACATCTGCTCAATGCCTGAAATGGCATTTGTCTCGTCGGCAAGTATAGAAAATGCAACTGAATTATTTGCTTCACGAACAATGTCTTCACGCAAGAGAGACCCACACATTTCAATTATAGTGTTTTGCGTAGTTGCCGAGATACACTCAGTGGTTACCCGTCAAAATGGCCCCAGACAAATTGTTAACATTTTTAAACAAAAACATTAATTTTTTTTGCATTTTAAGCTTTCGTCAACTTTTTCACCCTTAAAAAAGTGGTAAAATTGTAAAATTATTTCTTATGATGTTATTTTAATGTTTCTTGTCAACAAACAACCGTTATTGGTACCATTTCGCGTAAAGGCTACTAAATTCACTTTTGTGGTGTTATTATTATTGTTTATTGTTAGCTAAACCTGACACTGAATAGGTGAGTAAAAATACGAATATATTTGATTGTAAATTTTACTATTAGTCCATCTATTAGTCCAGGGCCGTTTTGTCGGGGCCGTTATGTCGGAACCAAATTGTCGGGACCGTTTTGTCGGGGGCCGTTTTGTCGGTGAACCATACTCAACACTACAAGTACCAATTGACAAACGATACCAAGAACTTCATCTCCAGATTCAACACGAAACTCTTACAGTTCATAAAAATTTCCAGAATTTAATTTCTTTTCCACGAAGTGCTAAAACATGCATGCAGCAAAATAGGATTGTAGAAATGTTGGGAGCCAGTTTTTAATTCATTAAATGCATTAATAAATGTTGTATTTTAGCTATTACAGCACTAATTTGTAAGTCTTATTAATTTCTAAGGCTTTTTTCGACCCTTATTTTATACTGATCTTGAATTTAATTGAAAATTGTACCTGTATGGCATTGTCAGTTAAAATAAAAAAAGTGGTTTTTTTTTGACCCCCCCCTGGAAAAATTCCTAGCGACGCCCATGAATGCAGGACTAATCACAAACCTTAGATAAGCGTAGGACGCAATAATCTTCTGTACAGAAGGAGCGTCTGTAAACAGATAAGATAAGAGACGTCACGTGATTTTGGGTGGCCCGTCAAAACGGTCCCGACAAAACGGCCCTTGTCAAAATGGCCCTGGTCAAAAATGCGTCACTGGGGTTGGTATCACCCAGTGTGGTAGCTCATGGTTTCACCCCTTCACGCCTTGACTTGCCATATAGACCCACAGAGGTGTAGCTTGGTTTTCCGCGCCCTTGGCTAATTCATTTTTGTCGCCCTTGAGAAAGAGGGAAAATTCTAAATTATACAGAATAAATTGATTATTGAAGGATTAGCCCCCAGCACACTTGGAAACTGCCACGATGCCAAGTCGTTGTTACGCCTCTGTAGACCCCCTCTGAGTAGGCGAGTACCAAATAAAGGAAACATAGTATTTTATGTTTTGGTGTCACCCGGTGCGGTCCGCACCCCCGCCCACCCCATGACGCATATGAACATGATAATGCAATATTTTTTAAGCTAGTTCAACTTTTAGCTGAATTTGTTCATATCCCCATGTCATGGAGGATGGTGTAAGGAGTGCTTTAAATAAACAACATAAAATAGCACCAACTTGAATAAAACCATTCAAAATAACGTCATTCCGCTAATATATACAACTAGCTGACCCACGGCGTAGCATACGCCGCTAATGATTAATTGACGGGTGAAGACTTCCTGAAAGACACGGTTGTCAAAATGGGGTGGGTTTGGGCAAACGACTGTGAGTGAATGAAAAGAAGGAACTCTGGAGAGACCCGCGGCGTATCACCCGTAAAAAATGACGGAAGTGTTCAGCTGAAATCTATTTATTTTGAAAAAATGCACTTTTTTTGGGCGCCTACTGCGCCCACCTTTTTCAAAATCCCAACTAACTTGTCCTTGTACACAAAGTATTTTATAACTGTTACTATTTACATTGTTCCCTTTTTACAAAATTAAAATATCAGCGAAAACAATTACGTCATATATTTTTTTACAGCGCATATTTAATTTGCACACCTTTTGATGCATTGGTGGAGTAATTTGGTGCGCTGCTTTCTAAAATTAGTATCTGTTGAACATACTTGCAGCTTGTCTCGCAGGGTCCGACCACGAAGAGAATTATATATATAGATAGATATAATAGTCCAAGTCACTGGCTGGCTGGCTGGAAGGATGTGGAACGCTATGACGTCATTTTGAGCTTATATTTTAATACAAGGCGTGCATCAAAAGGCGCGCAAAAGGTGTGCAAAATAATTATAAATTAAAGACGCGATGTAAAAAATATATATATATTATATGACACCATTGTTTTAGCTTATATTTTAATTTTTGAAAAGGGAACGATGTAAAAATATAATTTGATGATTTATAATTATAAAATACTTTGTGTACATTTCAGCAAGTTTAATATTTCGTATTTATCAAACAATGATAAGTTACTTGGGCTTTTGACAAAAAAGGGTAGGTGCCGTAGGCGCCCCACAGCTGCAGTGAGCGCCGTAGGCGCCCTACAATCTCTATTATAAAATACTTTGTGTACATTTCAGCATGTTCAATATTAAGTATTTATCAAACAAGGATAAGTTAGTTGGGCATTTGAAAAAAGTGGGCGCCGTAGGCGCCACGGCGCCTCATCGCAACCTAGTATATATATTATATATTAATGTACGCTCAATTATCACTGCCGCCTAACGTTAAGGGAAATCACTCTGCTTTTTTAAAATTTTGCGTTGTAAGCAGTGCTGATTGACTCAAATAGTTATTTTTTGGTGCAGTAATTTGGTGCGCTGCTTTCTAAAATTAGTGTATGATAAATACGAAATATTCCTGAAATGTAGCCTACACAAAGTATTTATATAACATTTTTTAAACTCAAACAGTGCTGACTGACTCAAATAGTTTTTTGTTTTGGTGCAGTAATTTGGTGCGCTGCTTTCCAAAATTAGTGTAGGCCTATGATAAATACGAAATATTCCTGAAATGTACACAAAGTATTTATATAACATTTTTTACAGTGCTAATCACCACACGATTTTTTTACTGCACGTCCCGTCTGTCCTGTCCGTGACTCTACTAAAACAAGGATAACTTACTTACGCTTTTGACCCAAAAAAAAAGTGGGCGCCGTAGGCGCCCTACAGCCCCTATTATAAAATACTTTGTGTACATTTCAGGAAGTTTAATATTACGTATTTATCATACAAGGACAAGTTAGTTGGGCTTTTGAAAAAGGTGGGCAGTAGGTGCCCTAAAAAAGTGGGCGCCGCAGGCGCCACGGCGCCGCAGCACAACCTAGTATTATATATTTACGCTCAATTATCGCTGATGCCTAACGCTAAGGGATATCACTCTGCTTTTTAAAAATGTTGTGTTGTAAGCAGTGCTGATTGACTCAAATAGTTATTTTTTGTGCAGTAATTTGGTGCGCTGCTCTCTAAAATTAGTTTTAAAAATCGTGTGGTGATTAGCACTGTAAAAAATACAACCTCTATTTTAAATTACTTTGTGTACATTTAAGGTAGTTTAATATTAGATCTACGTATCTATCATACAAGGACAAGTTTGTTGGGCTTTTGAAAAAAGTGGGCGCTGTAAGCGCCCTAAATAAAAGTGGACGCCGCATCACAACCTATAGTATATACATAATTTGTTTACATTTCAGGAATATTTCGTATTTATCATACAGGGATAAGTTACATGGGCTTTTGACATAAAAAAATTAAATTTTTTAAAATTAAATACTTTGTGTACATTTAAGAAATTTTAATATTATGTATTTATCATACAAGGACAAGTTAGGGGCCTTTTGAACAAGGTGGGCATGGTAGGCGCCCTTAACAAAGAAAAAGAAACAAATAAATCAGTGGCGTAGCCAGGGGGGCAGTGGGGGCGGTCCGCCCCGGGCGGCACATGATTTGGGGGCGGCATTTGAAAAGTACAGCCCTTTCGGACAACCGCCCTTTTTCTTTTGAAAGAGGAAAACCAGGGTGAAAATAAAATTTTCGTACTTTCGAGTCGTAATTAACGGATCCTCAAGACATTTTTTTTATTACATACTGTTTGTTATAACTAACGCATAACCGTTAAAATTTAAAATCGTTTAAAAATTGTTTTGAAAATTAAGCGGTATACATCACAGATGACGCTTTTTATAAGAAAACAACACAAAGAACACATCTCTGCTGGACCGAATATACTATTAATATCGCCGCGACGGTTATTGCGTGGATTTTCGACATGCACAGAGTGATACGCGAAAAAGTACCTACATGGCATTGTGGTTCAAATATTGTGTTTAACTTGCAAGTAGTAATTTATATTACTGCTTAAGTTTCAGAAAATTATTCTAAGGTAATTTATTTTTATTTTTTTAAAAATTCGTTTTTTTTTCTTCATTAAAGTTGCACAAACAAAATGTGTGTGTTTCATTAAAATGCGTTTATTCACTAACATTTTTTAGCATATCCTATTAAAGTAATGTTTAGATAGTTGGAATTAGTCTATTTTAGTGAAAATTATTACGATTTTTCACAAGAAAGATTAATCGCGACTGTTGTTTTTTTCCCAAATTTTGCATAATGGTGAAAATTTGTTAAGATCGTGGATTGTGTATTCACCATTGAAGAAAATGATATATTGTTTTGCTGTCAACTGTTTGATGATTTTTTCCAATCAAATTTTAACACGGAAAATAGTTTTAACAAATAGTGGAAATGTAATCTCAAAATAAGTCAACACGCGTTGAGACTACTGAATAAGTCAACACGAGTTGAATCTACTGCAGATTCGATCATTTTCCCAACGGAAGGAATTAGAAATAAGAATTGGACATGGTGCAACTTTTGATAATCTTCAACAACAGAATATTGATAAAGAAATATGAAAAAATGAAAGAAAATTCTCACAATACTTGATATAATTAGATTCTTATCAAAACAAAATTTGGTGTTGAGAGGTCATCGTGAAAGTATTCATGAGGAAGACATCAATTCAATTGAAAATATAGGACATTTTCTAGAGCTTTTGGACTTGTTGGCCAAGTACGACCCAGTATTATGTGAACATTTAAGATTAAGATGGGTAATAAATATAGTGTCTCCTATCTGTGGAAAATGATTCAAAATGAATTCATAGACCTATTGAGAAGTGCAGCAAGAAAAACAATAATGGACCAAATAAAGCAAGCTAAAAAATTGTGCATGATATTTGACAGCTCTCCAGATATTTCCCACAAATATTAAACTAGTCAAATTAAAAGATACGTAGTTATTGATGTTGGCGAAGTTAAAGTTGTAGAATCGTTTATTTACTTTGTAGAATATAAAGGAAACGCCAAGTTGAAAGGGAAAAACATCTGAGTGGGGAAAATTCACAAGACGTGGTCCTATCTTTAGAACATGAAGTACAACGAGAAATGTTTTAATCCATGGATCGAATTATAAAGGAATTAAAATAGCTCTTTGATCAGTTGCATGTCCATGTAAGAAAATATTCGTGTATAATCGCATGTAACCTACTAAGTGAAGAAATTGAATGTCAAATAAATGATTTTTATTGACATTGATAAAGAACAGTTCCATAATGAAAGAAAAATGATCCAGGTTTTGTGGCTGTACCTATACTACAAAAAGAGACATTGCGTTGAAAAAATGGAGGAAAAGGCCCGCTTGTCGTAGTAGTTTATAAATAAAGCTTAAATATATTGTTTTCATTGCACACTTTTTTGTGTATTTTGTATTCTAAGAATTTTTATAACAATTATTGTTATCAGTGTCGCTAGTTGTGAAAGAAAGTCCTCCGCTGACCTGGAGAGGGATGGGCGCCACCAGGTCTATCAAGCCTGAGAATGTTCTAATGAAAACATTAGAATCCCCTACGACTACGAGGTTATAACGACCACGAGGTTATGGGACTAAAATATATATTTTTTTTTAAAAAAAAATAATAAAAAAGTTGTGAAAGGAGCTTCTCCAAACTGAAGTTGATAAAAATTATCTTCGTTCCCCAATGAGTGCATGATTTAAGACAGGGGTTGGGAAACCATGGCTCGCGAGCCAGATGTGGCTCTATTGATGGCTGCATCTGGCTCTCAGACAAATGTTCTACTATTCTTTAAAAAAACGTTTATTCAGATTCCTTTGAATGGCATAAACAATAAACAGCATAACAATGATATTAAAAAGAATTAAGAGACATAATTATGGTACTCTTAGTGTTGAAATTACACACAATGCACACATTTACTTGAATTTTTAGTTTTAAAAATAATGTATGGCTCTCTCAGACAAAAAGTTTCCCGACCCTTGATTTAAGACTACAACATCTTGCAATATTATCCATAGAACAAAATATAACAAATTATTTAAATTTTGATAGCATAATACACGGTTTTTCTACTATGAAAGTTAGGACAATAAATGTATAAATAATATGTTTACATACTAATGTACACAATTTGTTTGTAAAAAATATAATTAAATCATCTATATATATAAAAATCAAAGTATGTCTGTGTGTGTGTATGTGTGTGTGTGTGTGTGTGCATGTCCTTTATAGCTGACTAAACGATTCATCCGATCGTCATGAAATTTTTGGAGAATGTTGAGTACCCACCTGGGATGGTAACTGTCAACTTTTTTTTCTAAATTTAACACTCATGGGGCACCGGGGGCCCATAGTGTCATTTGTTGCTTATATGAGCTATATTAAAATTAGTTTAAGCGCTAGCTACTGTGTAAATTGTTGGATCTTAACCAAACTTTTTGTTTAACAACTTGATAGCCAATATTAAAATACCATAGGGCACTGAACTCCTATAAGTCATTCCTTTGGGGCTGGGGGCCCAAAAATTCACATTTCCTAAACGTTTAAGATTTTATTCACCATTCAGTCATTAACAATCTTGACAAATAATGACACATGTATCCATTATTATACAAAATGAAATGAAGAGGTGTTTTGAACTTTATATCTTGCACTGAATGGGCCCCGGGCCCTTAATGTCTTTTTTTGCTTATATAAGATATATAAAAATTAGTTTATGCGTTAGATACTGAGTAAATGAATGGATCTTAACCAAAATTTGAATACAGAAACTTGTTAGCCCATATTAAAATACTATAACATAATTTCAAATGTCCACTCCTACGGGGCCAGGGGTCCCAAATGTCTTTTCTTCGTATATGTTTCATGTATTTTCCCCCATTCAATTTTTCAGGACCTTGAGGAATATACCTATCTTCTTCTTCTTCTTCGTTCTCAATTTGAGTATTGCGTGCCGACGAGTTTTGCGCCAATTGGCCCGTGGTCTCCGACTTCAGCCTGCTGTTTTTTCTGGATGTGCTTCCATAGCCTTTGGTCAGCCAAGACCATCTGCAAGGCAGCAGTTGATTTTGGCAAGTGATGCAGCGTTCACATGCCACGGCTATAAGGGTTCCACGCATTACCCAGCCGCCTTTTATTTCCCTAACTATGCGTTAGGTACCCACTCGAAGCTGGGTGGACTCGGGGACGCCCTAGGCCCCGGGAACAAATCCATGGTTTCCCATGGATTCGAACCCGTGACCATCGGTACGCCAGTCGAGCGTGCTGCCACTTGACCACCGTATCCCCTGATATATCTATGAGGAAACTTAATTAAAATGAAAAAGTTTTTGAAATTTACTTCTTTCACCGAATGGGCCCAGGGGCCCCTAAATGTCGTTTTTTCCCACTTATATTAGCTGTATGAAAATTAGTATTAGATTAAAATACTGAGAAAATTAATGTATCTTGACCCATTTTAGTATATAAAAAAATCAAGGGTCTATATTTTATTACGATAGGGCACTGAACTCCTAATTTTCATTCCCACGAGGCAGGGGGCCCAAGCTGTCTATTTTAGTAAATGTTTAATATTTTATCGTCCAATCGAATTTTTAACAATATTGAGAAATATAAATAAATGTATGTATTTTGAAATTTATTTAAATGAACAGATGTTTCGCACTTTATTTCTTGCAATAATTGGGCCCTGGGGCCCTTAATCTCGTTTTTTGCTTATACGAGCTTGATAAAAAAAATAGTTTATGCGTTAGCTACAGAGTAAATGATTGGATCTTAACCAAACTTTGTATCCAAAAACTTGGTAGCCCATATTAAAATACTTAAATGTTCTGAAATTTTTATGTCGTTTTCTTCGGGGCCGGGGGCCCCAATTTCTTTTTTCATATAGGTTTAAGATATTTTTCCATTCATATTTTAACAATCTTAATAAATATATCCCTGATGAAATTGAATTAAAATGAAAAGGTTTTTGAAATTGACATCTCACACCGAATAGGCCCGGACCCCCTTTATGTCGTTTTATTTCACTATATCTATATTTATAAAAATCAAAATATGTCTCTGTGTGTCTGTGTGTGTGTGCATGTCCTTTATAGCTGACTAAACCATTGACCCGATCGTCATGAACCTTTTTGAGACTGTTTAGTATGCTCTCGGGATGATAACTGGCAACTTTTTTCGAAATTTAACACTCATGGGGCGCCGGGGCCCATAATGCCATGTTTTGCTTAAATGAGCTATATAAAAATTAGTTTCTACGTTAGCTACTTAGTAAATGAATAGATCTTCACCAAACTTTGCATACAAAAACTTGGTAGCCTATATTAAAATATTATAGACACTGAACTTCTAATGCCAATATCTTCGGGGCCGGGGGCCTCAAATGTCTTTTTTCATATATGTTTAAGATATTTTTCCTATTTACTGTTTAAAGATCTTGAGAAATATAGCCACAATAAAAATGAACTAAAATGAACAGGTTTTTTAAATTGACCTCTTGCACCGAATGGGCCGTGGGCAACTTAATGTTATTTTCCCCCTATTTTAGGTATATAAAAAGTAGTTTAAGCGTTAGATAATGAGTAAATAACTGGATTTTGACCAAACTTAGAATATACAAACTTAAGAGCCTATATTACTTTAGGGCACTGAACTCTTAATTTCCATTCCTTTGGAGCTGGGGGCCCAAAGTCTTTTTACTGAACTTTAATCATTGCATTACCTATTCAATTTTACACGATATTGAGGAATATAGCTTGAGTACAGTGGCAATTAAAACTATATTATCACTCATTTTGGGGCCGGGGCCTTAATATCACTTCTTCTTTTGTACGCTATTTAATTATTAATTTATTTATCCGTTTGCTATGAAACTTGGAAATTTTTTTCACACTTCCACGAAGGTTTCTTCAGAATTGTTTTTAAACATACCACTCATTGATTACTTTAAATTTATTCATTTTTACTGAGATCGTTGCAACGCGCGACGGGTCTGCTAGTTTATTTATAAATACAAAATAAAAGCATACTCATTGGTAATTTAATTTTTTGGTGTAAATTTGGAATACGTTTGTCTCATGGGGGTGGGGGGATGTAACCTCAGTAAATTTCTTGTAACCTTTAAAACAAAAAGTATCTTGTATTTTTATAAAATATGTATTTATAGGTATAACATCTTATTTGGCCACCTTTATTGCCACTAACTTAAATATGGCATTCAATGGTAGAAATGTTCGCCATCTTTACTTTGTTTCAATTACAATTATTTATTTATGTTTATTAATTTATAAAAACCATGATGCTATCTACTTAAAAAGGGCGGCAAATTGGAGACCGCCCCGGGCGGCAAAAGGTCTAGCTACGCCACTGGCACCGGGTGACACCAAAGGGTAAAATTCTGTACGCCTCGTTATTTGGCGTTGGCATATTCGGAGGAGGTCTATGGGGTAAGTTGTGAAGGGGTGACACCATGACCTACCGAACTGGATGACACCAACCTAGTGACGCCGCTGTTAACACATATGGTTGTACTAGTATCACTCAAATAAAACCTACGATAAGTTATTTTGTTATAATAATAGACAAACATACTGTAACTTTTTTAATAGATGAGAAAGTCAGAGAAAGCAAACATTTACATTTTAAAATTCTTTATTCTAGATTTACATCTGGCAAAGTATATCATCCAAGTTACTTTTGCGCAAAATGTCTGTCTCAATCATCAGAAAAGATAAGGCATCAAGCCTTTCTTATTTCATTATTTATCTACTTGGATTTTGTGTACATTTTAACTGAGAAAAAGAGCGCTCAGTTAAAACGTTCGTAAACATTAATGTTAAAAATATGCGCAAGTCCATTTCTACAATGGAAAAGCAAACTGGATCGAAACTTGTGGTGAATATATGAGTGTAACTTTTGTATTTCAGTATATAAATTATTGTTAGATCTTCAGGATAAGCATTTATTAGTCCTATATAACACTGAGATGTTTGTGGTACATCTACCAGAAAAGAAAATGTAACTGCAATATCATTATAAACCTATCCTCATCTATCAATCTCTGCAGTGGCGTAGCTAGTGGGGCGGAGGGTGCGGTCCGCCCCGGGCGGCAGACATTTAGGGGCGGCATTTATGGGCATTTGACAAGTACAACCATTTCCGACAACCTTCATCTTGAAGGGTGAAAACCCGAGTGAAACAAAGATACTCGTACTTTCGAGTCTTAAGTAACGGATTCGCATAATTTTTCTTTGATTACAGAGTAGATATTATAACTAAATTAAAACCGTTAAAAAAATTTTAATCGCTCAAAGAAAGGTATCGATTTATTTGGAAAATTAAGTGGTATACGTCACAGATGACACTTTTAAAAGAAAAATACCACCAAAAAAAACACATCACCGCTGGGCCGAAAATATGTGCTATTAAAAACGCCACGACAGTTTTTGCGTGGAATTTCGACATTCGCAGAATGATGCGCTAACAAGTACCTACAAGTCATGGTGGTTCAAATATTGTGTTTAACTTACAAGTAGTAATTTATATTACTGTTTCAGTTTTCAGAAAATTATTGTAATGTATGTTATTAAAAATTAATTTTGTTTTTATTGCATTAAAGTAGCAAAAAGAGTTTGTGTTTTTCATTAAAATACGGTTATTCATTAAAAAAATTAAGCCTATCCAATTAAATTAATGTTGAAATAATTTTAATTCGTCTATTTTATGGAAAATTATTAAAATTTATGACAAGAATATGAAAATATTCAAATTTATCCGTTAATAAACACCACATTAGGCATAAATAATTTTTAAAAAGACATACTTTAAATTTCAAGCGTCTTGGAAAAATTGACATCTGAAGAAGTAACTAGTAAAAGGAAATCAGATGCTGGAATTGTACTCAATTCATTGCAATCTTTTGTCTTTTCTATGTTATCTCAATTTATGGGAACACGTCATTGCATGGAATAAAGAGATGTGCTAATAGAAAAAGCTGTTATATCAGCCAAACAATTTGTGAAGAGTTGAAGATATCAACTGAACGTGGAGTTAGAAGGATAAAAAAAAATATGAGTGGAGGAAATTAAGAAGACGTGGTTCTATCTTTAGAACTAGAAGTACAACGAGAAATGTATTTATCCATGGATGGAATTATAAAAGAACGCTTTGATGAGTTGCTTGTCCTTGCAAGAAAATATTCGTATATAATACCATTTAACCTACTAAATGAAGCATTTGAATATCAAATTAATTACTTTATTGACATTAATAAAGAACAATTCCATATTGAAAGAAAAAGGATCCAGGTTTTTATGGCTGTACCTACACTACAAGAAGCGCGTCATGCTAGAAAAACAAGGGAAAAGGCCCCCTCCCCTGATCTTTAAAAATTTATTCAACAGTATAGATTAAACAATTCTGTACCCAACATTGTAATTTTTCTATGATTTTTTTTCAATAATTACCATCAGTGCCACTAATTGTGAAAGGTGTTTCTCAAAACTGAAGTTGATAAAAATTATCTTCGTTCCACAATGAACGATTTAAGACAACAAAATCTTGCAATATTTTCCATAGAACAAGATATTACAAATAATTAAATTTTTTATAGCATAATACATGATTTTTCTATTATGAAAGTAAATGTATTAATAATCTTACATACTAACTAATGTATACAATTTCTTTGTTTGATTATGTTTTTTGGGTGTAAATTTGGAATATGTTTTGTCTCATTCGGGGTGGGGGGGGGGACCTGCGACCTCAGTAACTTTCTTCTTGCCTTTAAAAAATGTATCGTGTATTTTTATAAATGTGTATTTATAATTTATAGGTATAACATCTTATGAGGCCTGTTTTATTGCTGCTTACATAAATATGGCTTGCAATGGTAAACATGTTTCCCACATTTACTTCGTTTCAAGTTTCAATTACAATTATTTATTCATGTTTATTAATTTATAAAAACCATCATATAATCAACTTAGTGGCCGTCCTTAAATGACTTCATGCGATTTTGGCTGATTTTTCACACTTTCCCCCTTCGTCACACGTCGTCCCAAAAAACTTAGCCACCTTCTTCAATATGACATCACAAACCTTTGACATCACACCCCCACCTTAAAAGCCGTAATTCCTATTTGAAAATTAGAATGTTTCAAATCAAATTTTTGTCATTTAAGTGCGTTTTTAGTGTAAGGCTGCACTCTAATATCGTAACACGCGTTTTACCTAAACGTCATTAAATAAAGTGTCAGTAATCAAATATTTAAGTGGAAGTTTTATTTAAAGTTGCGCGTTTTGACGTGGCGTCAGATTTCTTAAACACACCTCCTCGTCATTTATCGTCACAAATGTATGACTCCCCTCCCCCCCCAGGTGCGTGACGTCATTTATGTACAGACCCTAAAAAGGGCGGCAAATTGGAGACCGCCCCAGGCGGCAAAATGTCTAGCTACGCCACTGAAATAAATTCAAAATATTACATTCATGGAAAAGAACTGACCCAAACTAAAGATGCAAAATACTTAGGAGTCTTAATAAATGAGAAACTATCATGGAATCCCCATGTCAATGAAGTTATTAAAAAATCAAACAAAACCTTAGGCTTTATAAAAAGAAACTTTAACAAATGTAATAGAGATATAAAACTAAAATGCTACCTCACTTTGGTGAGACCTGTACTAGAATATGCATCTTCTGTATGAGACCCATCCGCCATAGAAAGCATTGATAAACTAGAACAAATTCAAAAAAGAGCTGCCAGATTCATTACTGGAGAATATTCGAAACTGACAAGAATAACATCATTAGTTAAATCATTAAACCTTGAAACACTAGAGGATAGAAGAACCAAGAGCAAAGTAGTAATCATACATAAAGCAATTAATTCTAATAAATTTAGAAATACAACACACAGATAACTTAATACAACCCTCAGATAGACATAAGGATAAAAACACCTTTCTTACTCCGTATGCAAGAACAAACACATACAAATTTTCGTTCTTCCCGTCCGGAATTCGTGCGTGGAATGGGTTGCCTGAAGAATCCAGGAAAACCAACACTTTATCAACATTTAAATCTCTAATAAAAATGCAGGACTAAACACAAACCATAGATAAGCGTAGGACGCAATAATCTTCTGTATAGAAGGAGCGTCTGTAAACAGATAAGATAAGATAAGAATGATCAAATGTTGCTATAAATTCGAGTAATCCAATGAAAAAGCCATTGTGAGGAGAGCAAAGGGTTTCCTTATCTTCTCTGAAATAGTCAAACCCCTACATAGTAATTAGGACTACCACAACTCGTTTAAGAACATTTTTCCAGTACTACCGTTTATTATTTATCTGTTGGAACCCTCCGGACAACCGGGGGGTGGGGCATGGCCTCACCGAGAGGCCCGGTGCTGGGTGTGGGAGCAGACCCATACCCAACAGTGCCCGGCTAGGAACGCCGAAGACAGGAAGACCCTCTGGGCAAGGGGCGGAACGCACTCGGACCGTCCTCAATGGGTTGAAGATTTCTGCCTACCCCCTCTCTATTCTATGGTTCATATATCGAAAAAAGCAGGTCCCGGAACGGACCTTCTAAACCCCTTCTCGGCGGATGGTGGTACGTCGGGTCGGTTGGCTACCCCCCCTCTTAGAGGCATGGTGACGAACGACAGGCCATGTCCAAGCGGTCAATCGGTGACTGGCCGTCCTTGCATGGGTGCGAAGGGCCATCCTGAACAAGCCCTGGTAGTTTTACAGTTGAATGTCTGTGGCATAAGGCAAAAGGCACACGAAGTAACCAAAATACTCCACGAACGGAAAGTGGATGTGGCACTGTTCCAAGAAACGCTCCTCAAGGGGAAGCCGTTCCATATCACTGGTTACTCGCTATACCATTGCAAGTGTGACCGGCGATGTCGAGGTCTTGCCACAGCGGTCCGGAATGATTTAACGATGGAGCTGCTCGAAGTTAAGTGTTACAGCAACACTGATACTCTCACCGTGAGAGTTTTCAAAGGCGACGTTGGCTTTACAATCACGAACGTCTATAATACGCCCAGAAACCCTATCGCACTTCCAGTTGGGGAAGATGTCATTTTTGGCAAAACGATAATAGCAGGAGACTTTAATGCACAGTCTCCTGACTGGGGCTATGCTGAACGGAACGCGTCAGGCCGCTACATCGAGGATGTCTGTATTAATACGAATCTCATCAGGCTACAGAATGCAGACAGTGAACCGACACTACTGCACACGGGGCACAGCACGGAGTCCCGCCCAGATCTAACGCTTATTTCCGCTGACCTAGAGTCGAAGCATAGACTGGAAGTATTAAAGGAAGTAGGCAGCGATCACTTGCCAATCCTGATTGAATTTGGACTTGGTGCAGGCAAACCTCGATTTGAAAGAAGGCATTGGCAGTTCCGTAAGGCCGATTGGCGGAAGTACGAGGCCGAGAGCGAGACCAAGCTCGCTCTGCTGGATGTTGCAGGAGACAACATGGATGCCACCTACAGGCAGTTTATTGACACAATCCTTGGGGTTGCGAGGCGCACGATCCCAAGGACGAACGGGAAACAGAAGTTCAGACCTTACTGGGACAAGAGTCTGGCAGAATTGGTGAAACAAAGAGCAAAAGCACGGAAAAAGGCAGCCAGGCTGAAGACGCCCGAAGCTCGTAGGGCGTACAACAGACTGACGGCTGAAGTCCGGGCCGCTGTCGACAAAGCGAAGAAGGCGAAATGGGTAAATACGTGCGAAAAACTCGACCTCGTAGACGGAAGAAAAGTTTGGCGGCTCTTGGATGCATTATCTGGCGCAGGGAAGACAAAGAATTCCAACCCTTTGACGACACCAAAGGGCCAAAGGGCTAGTGAAGTTAAGCGCGCACGAGCGTTAAACAAACACTTTGCCCAGGTTAACAAAAAAGGCACCAGATCTGATTTTAGCCGAACAATCGACCGAATGCGCAAAGAGGGCTCAAGGAGACAAAGTAAGGGCCCTCAATTAGAGGTTTTCGCGGCCCCCTTCACAATGACAGAGTTGCAAACCGCACTCAACAAGTGCCAGGCTGGCAAAGCACCAGGACCAGATAAAGTTCACAATGAAATGCTCAAACATCTGGGCAAGACAGGCCGAATGAAACTGCTGGGTTTCATAAATAGAACTTGGACAACAGGCACGCTGCCGAAGCTGTGGAAAAAGGCCACAATAACCCCAATTCCCAAAGAGGGGAAACCAGGCGAACACCCGTCCAGTTACCGGCCAATTTCCCTCACGTCGTGTGTGGGGAAGGTAGCTGAACGGTTAGTGAACGCACGACTCTACTGGTTCCTCGAACAGTCCAAATGCATTCCAATGACTCAGGGTGGGTTCCGAAAGGGACGCCAACCGATGGACCAGGCTCTCCGACTAATTCAGACAATCACGAATGAACTCCAGTCGAGGAATCACACCGTTGCGGTGTTCTTCGATCTAAAGCAGGCATACGACAAGGTGTGGCGTGGAGGGCTACTTTATAAGTTGCAGCAGTTAGGTGTTACTGCGAACATGTACAGTTGGATAAAATCGTTCCTTACGGACAGAACGATCAAGACCCGAGTGGGGGAGTCATTATCCAACGAAGATCGCCTGGAGGACGGACTCCCACAGGGGTCCGCCCTCAGTTGTACATTGTTCTTAGCCTACGTCCACGACCTACAAGGTATTCTGGGGTCACAGAATGCCATGTTTGCTGACGATCTGGCTATATGGAGTTCCGGAAAGGACGTTGCAACCCTGCAGAACAGGCTGCAGGAAGATCTGAATCGAATCGAAGACTACGCCAACCGTTGGCGCCTAGTAGTCAATACGGAGAAAACGGTCCATTCCATTTTCACAAATGGACGGAATGCACTGAAGCATGAGGTGGTGCTTCAGATATGTGGGAAAAGATTGAATTGGGATCGGACACCAACGTACTTGGGAATCAAACTGGACCAGAAGGTCCAGCTACATAACCATGTGCGTGAATTGTGTGCCAAAGCCACAGCTAAACTGTCCCTGGTGAAGAAACTGGCTAGCACTAGTTGGGGTGCAGATGCAAGACTACTGAGAGCTCTCTATCTCGGTAGTGTGAGGGGTGCTATTGATTACAGCCTCCCGGTCCAGGCCTTTGCGAGCCGTACGGCTCTAGAGGGTCTGGATCGCATACAAAACCAAGCTCTACGGTTTGTATGCGGGGCGTTGCGTACGACACCCACAGCCGCTGTAGAAATTATGTCTAACGTAGAACCCCTGGCGATAAGGCGAGAAAAGGCAATCATGACTACGGTGGAACGATACCGTAGGTTGGAGCATGACGAACCCTGCTTTCAATTACAAGACCGATGGGTAAAGAGGACCCGACTGAAAAGACCACCCTTCATGGATACGGTCTACGAACTAGAAGACTCAGTCCCCATACCCAAGCACAGGGAACGCATGCGACTGGTCCCTGCTCGAGGACCGCATGAAAGCTCAGACTTGCCTGAACTACGTTTGACACTGGCAAATACAGCGGTGACGAAAGCCAGTCCCGTCGAGCTCCAGCGAGACGAGACTCTGAAGACAATCGAAGCTTATGGCGATAGTGTGGTAAAAGTCTTTACGGACGGCTCGCGTTTCAAGGATGGCAGAAGTGGATACGGAGTGCTAATTCAATACCCTCAACCTGGACCTGACAGTATCGAACTGTCAGGACCGTGCGGATCCGCATACAGTAGTCACGACGCCGAACTGGAGGCGATTTGCAAGGGTTTGAAGGAAGTGCGCCGACGTCTAGCAAGAAGAAAGGTTTTCCCGACCGTCGTAGTTTTCACCGACTCACGGTTTTCGCTCGAAACCGTGGGTCGATCCTCTCTGGAGACGAAAACGGTAAGTGTCATTTTGGAAACAGTAGGTGGAATCCTAGCACGAGGCGGAAAAGTAGTCCTTCAGTACATCACTGGGCACAGTGGCGAGCCTCATTCAGACAGGGTCGATGAGTTAGCGAGAGAAGGTTCAGCTCAGCCCCAACCCGATCGCCCGATGACCCAGCTGGGGGTCAGATCGTGGCTTAAGGACCATTTCCGAGAGAAATGGCTTCAGGGCTGGGCTTCTGGAAGCACGGCCAGAAAAGTATTCCAGTACATGCCGCGACCGAGCAAAAGCGATTCCTGGTGGAAAATTGGACGTAGCAATCAGACGCTCATAACTAGAATGAGAACTGAGCATTGTCCCACACGAAGCTACCTGTACAAGTTTAACACCAGAAGGGAACTGGCCTGTCGGCTGTGTGGCCACCCAGAAGAGACGGTGGCCCACGTACTGGAAGAGTGCCCCGGGCTGTGCGGGGATTTGGAAGGTGAAGTAACGGTACCTGCAGAGGGTTACCTCTACGGCGATGCCCGCTTGATGAGGCTCGCTTGCGATAAAATGAACCGGGTCTTAAGAGCCTAGCGGCTCGACCCAAAAGAGAATGAACATTCACCAGCAGCAAATTGTTGAGCCACGTTTGCTTTTAATATGTGTTACCGAAACTGTTCTACGGTCTATAGAGTTTCATGACTTTGAACTAAATAGATGTTGCGCCAATCACAAAATATTTAAGTGTATAAGACCATTGGTCACTCAAACAATTTTTGGGGCGCCCCAGAAAGTGGGGGCCCTAAGCTAAAGCTTGTGTAGCTTGTAGGTAAATCCAGCACTGTATAACTGCATTAAATTGTCCATGCTTTTAAATTTAAGAGGCGTTTTAAAAACCTGGAAATAACAGGCTTTTAATTACATTACTGGGCTACCGCATAAGAACTTATCATTGTGGAATTGCACAACTAAACTAATTAATAATTAATTTCTCTTTTGAAACCCCTTGGCTGCCGTATCATTTACAACATCTGCAGGGTCTATTTTAAGATACCGTTTTATTGCTTACGGGATAATTTTATTTATATAGTAGGGCAGCCCATAGTACAGATTTGATAAAACTCATTAAAAAAATTAATTGGAATATCTATGGATTATCGTGGCGATTACAAAAGCATTCTCAAAAAGCGTATTGGCTAGTTTAATCCACAAAACAAAATATATGTACAGATTTTCAGATTGTTTAAAGAATTGAGTTACAGGTTCTACGTTTTTATTGTTGGATTTTTTATAAGTATTTTTTAAAAATTTAAATCCATAATAAAGTTAAAGAATAGAAATGTATGTGGCTTAGAATCGGAGAAATTTAATTGTCCTTTCCACATTCCGTAGTGAAAGAGAAAGCTCACTCATCATTTCAATCAACAAATTCTCTTTTGTTTGCCTTTTCACCTAGGCCACGGTAAGCCAATCATTAAAAAACTACATCAGATCTAGGACTAGACACAAACCATAGATAAGAGTAGGACGCAATAATCTTCTGTATAGCAGTGTCTGTAACAGATAAGATAAGATTATAAAGTTATAATATGAGGATGACGTTTTCAGTTAGGGGCCGTCCATAAATGACGTCACGCACCTAAGGGGGGGAGGGGGGTCACATTTTTGTGACGATGCGTGACGAGGGGGAGGGAGGGGGTATGAAGAAGTGTGACGTCACATCAAAAGGGTAACTTTAAATAAAACTTCTACTGAAATATTTGGTCGCTTACAATTTATTTAATGACTTTAATTTTTTAATTTTTTTTTAAATCAGTGCTTCTCATTGTGCCGGTCGGTAGGCCATCAGACGCTGGTTGGCGTAAGCTATCAAGACACGAAAATTAAATCTAATTATAATTCTTAAGTTTGAGAATCCACAAGATAACATATGAAATTGTTACGCTGCGTCGTTTGATGTTGACATCAAAGCATTTGTGATGTAACCGCAGCTCCGTTTGGTTCTCTCATGAACTTTTTTGCCCGTTAACCCAAAATAGACAAGTTTATATGTGCGTTACCCCCCCCCACCCCAGACTCTAGGTTCTGCTCACATGACTCGGGGATTTGGGGGAGCGTCGTAAGCCCCCCCCCCGAAAATGCTACTGGTGAGTTTTACAAGCATGACAAGTGTCTAAAAATGATCTGAATAGGATTATGTGTAGATATTTTAAGTCAAAACGATACGGAATATCCTTTTTCTTTAAAAGGTGAGGGGGGAGGGGATCTATTTGATAGAATTAAAAACGTTTTAAGTTTGATATAATTGTTCGATTGGTTTTTGGTCCAAACGCCCCTGGCCATTCTAGTCTTCTAGATCAGTGCTTCTCAAAGTGGTGGTCCGTGGACCGGTGCCGGTCCGTGGGCCATCCGCTGCCGGTCCGCAAATGTTCAAAAAAAGAGGACAACAAATATGTCAGTGCAGGGAAAATAGTGCACCGGTCTTTGGTGCAATGGCAAAAATTCCTGCCGGTTCGCCATACTAAAAAGTTTGAGAAGCACTGTTCTAGTTATAATGGTAAATGAGCCCATTTAAAATTAGTCAAGTATTCATTAACTTTAGTGAATGCATCAAATTCTTGACAATCCAAATCGAGAGGAGCACAAAACAACTTTTCTTCTTAGCTCAGTTTTTAAGGCATTAATTTTAAATATCACAGAAAGGATACGTGACACAGACAAATCATGTGGATTAAGATTATTGACACTCGTGTCAATATAAATGAAAGTAGGGTAGATTTGGGTGTCTTCGTATAGTACGTAGGTAAGAAATCTACATAGTTGTCAAATTTTACAAAAATGCATTTTCTGGAAGGAACCGGTTCAATAATGGGCATATGTTCCAAGCGTACACGTACACATGACGTATTTTAATATATCTAGTGGATTGTAGTGGATGTTATATGTCCCAAATGAGTCTGCATTACCCCCAAGAATTCCCTTTTTGACCCCAGATGAGGTTATTTACCTCTGTTCGCCGACCTCTTTCTTACGGGATGCCCGTCAGTCAATTGAGGGATTTTTTTTTACAAATACATTTTAAAAATGTTATTTTTAAATATTTTTTTTCTAAACAAAGACGTTAACCGTGATGATTAATAGTCAATGTTTAATTTGTATGCATTAAAATAAATTATAATCTAAGGATGTTAACACAGTTCGTTTTCTGAAGGCCAGTTAAACGTTTTTAAAAAATGCTTCACGCGGGTTACGATATTACAATGTAGATCTTCACTAAATAAATAATAAATACTTAAAAAGACAATAAAAGTGATTTGAAACATACTTATTTTCAAAATAGAAAATAAAGTGGGTGTCAAAGTTTTGTGACGTATTTTTAGAGGGGGGGGGTCTAAGTTTTTGTGACGACGCGTGACGAGGGGGAGGGAGGGGGTCGAAAATCGGCAAAAATCGCGTGACGTCCTTTATGGACGGCCCCTTATCCTACTGATTCAGAAGTTCCTGCAGATTCTTAGTCTGCACAGACTTAAGCTATCAGTGCCTAATTCTTAATTCATGTTCCAATGTTATAATTATAATATTTATTTGCATGGACTACAAGAAGAACTCCAATGTCATTTTGACTTAGGGCCCGTCCATAAATGACGTCACGCACCTGGGGGGGGGGTCACACTTTTGTGACGATTTGTGACGAGGGGGAGTGAGGGGGGTTGAAGAAATGTGACGTCACATCAAAAGGGTAACTTTAAAAAAAAACTTCCACTGAAATATTTGGTCACTTACAATTTATTTTATGAATTTTTTAATTAATTTATTTATTTTTTAAAAATAAGTGCTTCTCAAAGTGCCGGTCGGTAGGCCATCAGACGCCGGTTGGCGCAAGTTATCAAGACATGAAAATGAAATCTAATTATAATCCTTAAGTTTGAGAACCCATGAGAAGGTATGAAATTGTAACCCTGCGTCGTTTGATGTTGACATCAAAGCAGCTGTGATGTCACCGCCGCTCCGTTTGGTTCTCTCACGGCAGTAGTCGGCGAACTTTTTTGCCCGTTACCCCAAAATATACAAGTTTCTGTGTGCGTTACTCCCCCTCCAGACACGAGTTCCTGCTCACATGAATCGGGGACTTGGGGGAGCGTCGTTAGCCACCCTCAGAGGCGTAGCTAGAGGGGGGCGGTGGGCGGTCCGCCCCGGGCGGCACACATTTAGGGGCGGCATTTGTGGGCATTTGAAAAGTGCAACATTCCGACAACCACCCTTTTTCTTTTGAAGGGGGAAAACCAAGGTGAAACAAAAATATTCGTAATTTCTAGTCTTAATTAAAGGATTCCCACAACATTTGTTTGATTACGTAGTTGGTGTTATAACTAACTCAAAACCGTTCAAATTTTTTTAATCACTCAAAAAAGTTATCGATTCGTTTGGAAAATTAAGCGATATACGACCAGATGCCACTTTTCTAAGAAAACTACACAAAAAACATCACCGCTGGGCCCAATAATATGTGGTATTAATATCACCACGGTGGTTTTTGCGTGAAATTTCAACATTCGCAGAATGATGGGCGAACAAGTACTTACAATTTATGGTTGTTCAAATATTGTGTTTAACTTGTAAAAAGTAATTTATATTACTGTTTGAGTTTTCAGAAAATTATTGTCAGGTACGTTATTAAATTTAACTTATTTTTTGTTTTTATTGCATTAAAGTAGCACAAATAATTTGTGTTTTTCATTAAAATACAGTTATTCATTAAAAATGTTACGCCTATCACGCGGCCTATCCAATTAAAGTAATGTGTAAATAATTCGTCTATTTTATGGAAAATTATTAAGATGTATGGCAAGAACATGAACATATTCAAATTTATCGTTAATAAACACACAATAGGCATTAATAATCTTAAAAAACGACATAATTTAAAATGTCTAGCGTCTTGGAAAAATTGACATCTGAATAAGTAACAAGTAAAACGAGATCAGATGCTGGAATTTTACTCAATTTAATGGAATCTTTTTCTTTTCTATGTTATCTCAATTTATGGGAACCCGTCATTTTTTAAAAATTAATGCAAACCTATTTCATGGAACAAAGAGATGTGCTAATACAAAATGCTGTTATATCAGCCAAACAATTTGTGAAGAGTTAGAGATATCAACTGAAAACTGAGTTAGGAGGAGAAAAAAATATGAGTAGGGAAAATTAAGATGACGTGGTTCTATCTTGAGAACGAGAAGTACAACGGGAATTTTTTTATCCATGGTTGGATAGAATTATAAAAGACAACAAAAGAACTCTTTGATGAATGGTAAGTCCTTGCAAGAAAATATTCGTATATAATACCATGTAACCGACTAAATGAAGCATTTGAACATCAAATAAATTACTTTATTGACATTGATAAAAAGTTTAATATTGAAAGAAAAAGGATCCAGGTTTTTATGGCTGTATCTACACTACAAGAAGAGGCATTATGTTAGAAAAACGGGGGAAAGGCACCCTTGATCTATTAAAAGTTATTAAACAGTAAGATTGGAAAATCCTGTACCCAACAGTATCAGTGTCGCTAGATGTGAAAGGAGCTTCTCCAAAGTGAAGTTGATAAAAATTATCTTCGCTCCACAATGAGCGATTTAAGACAAGAAAATCTTGCAATATTATCCATAGAACAAGATATTGCAAATTAAATAAATTTTGATAGTATAATACACTATTTTTCAATTATGAAAGTTAGGAAAGTAAATAATTAAATATGATTACATACTAATGTATACAATTTCTTTCTTTGTAAAAAAAAATCATTTATTTAGAAATATAAAATAAAAAGATAGTAATTGATAATGTTTTTTAGGTGTAAAGTTGGAATATGTTTTGTCTCGGTGCTGTGTCCTCATTAACTTTCTTGTGGCCTTTAAAAAATGTATAGTGTATTTTTATAAATGTGTATTAATAGGTATATCATCTTATGCGGCCCCTTTTATTACTGCTTACATAAATATGGCATGAAATGGTAAACATGTTCTCCACCTTTACTTCGTTTAAATTACAATTATTTATTAATGTTTATTAAAACCATAATATAATCCACTAATTTGCCGTCCATAAATGACGTCACGCAATTTTGGCTGATTTTTCACTCCCTCCGTCCTGTCACAAAAAGTTAGACCCCTTCTTCAATATGACGTCATAAAGCTTTGACTCCAATAAAAGCCGTATTTTATATTTGAAAATAAGCACGTTTCAAATCAAATTTTTGTCATTTTGAATTTTCAAACATTTGTATTTCTATATACATTTTGTAAACAAAATAAAAACTAATAAGGCTATAAACATTTTTTGCTGTGCAGTTCAGCTTCATATTATTAACTTAATTATTAAGTGGTGTTAACAAAAACCATATTTCTAGGAAATACTTAGAAAAGCTTGCTTTATCATTTATCTATTTTTGTTTGATACCATATGCTATATTAAATAGCTTTTTATCATTTATCTATTTTGTTTGACACCATATGCTGTATTAAATAGCTTTTTATCATTTATATATTTTTGTTTTGACACCATATGCTGTATTAAATAGCTTTTTATCATTTATCTATTTTTGTTTGACACCATATGCTGTATTAAATAGCTTTTTATCATTTATCTATTTTGTTTGACACCATATGCTGTATTAAATAGCTTTTTATCATTTATCTATTTTTGTTTGACACCATATGCTGTATTAAATAGCTTTTTATCATTTATCTATTTTGTTTGACACCATATGCTGTATTAAATAGCTTTTTATCATTTATATATTTTTGTTTTGACACCATATGCTGTATTAAATAGCTTTTTATCATTTATCTATTTTTGTTTGACACCATATGCTGTATTAAATAGCTTTTTATCATTTATCTATTTTGTTTGACACCATATGCTGTATTACATAGCTTTTTATCATTTATCTATTTTTGTTTGATACCATATGCTATATTAAATAGCTTGTTATCATTTTTTGTTTGATACCATATGCTGTATTAAATAGCTTTTTATCATTTTAATTAAAATTGTGCAATCAATCAATGATTTGTCTAATTACCTAAGTTCCACAGTACTCTCCTTTCTTATAGGCCTGCTGGAGGTCAACAAAAACTGCTGAATGTGTTTTTGTCTTGGGAGCAACTTGAATACTCAGACCCTAGCAGTTTTAATGTCTGCCGTCCAGCTCTGAACCTGGCTAGGTGAGGGTCTCCTCAGAGATGACTACAAGACCCTAGCAGTTCCACCTTTGTGCAAAAATTGAATTCTTCTATCAGCGGCCCTTATGATTATTTGAGCTTTGCCTGTAGCTTGATTTTAGTAAACATTTTGTAATATAACTTACAAGTAAAAGTAGTTTTCCATGATTTGCTAATAGTTCATTCAAAATTCAGAAGATTCTCAAGACATCCTGGAATTCCATGAGGCTGTAGGAATTCTTATAATACAGAAATTCAGCAATTTGAGTTTGACAGAACACGAAAATATATAATATCAGATCAAAATACAAAAATAAGTTTATTGAATTAAAAACATTTAAGTTTAACATAACGGACTTAACCGTACATTATGATAATGCGCATGAAATGAATTTTAAACAACTATTAGAGAACAAGGAAATTACATATCATCAACCAAGACATACTGCACGTAAAATGAAGGATTTCAGTCACTCAAATCTTAGGATTTTAAATACTGGTCCCAACCAAGCACCAGGCTAAGCCAATTAATTAAGACTTTATGAGTGTGCTTATGTGACCGGAGGAAGAAATCTGGTTATATTGACTAATATAAAGAAAAATTGTTTTGTTTTTTTCACAGGCCTGTTCTTAAAATTGTCTTCCATTAATTATTTTTTTTAACCATCATCTGATCATACTAATGTAAGGAAAATATTTACAATGGACTCACCCCAAAACAAATAAGCCATTGGGAAACACAGCTTGTCAATTGTTGCTGATAATGGTGAAGGTTACGAGGTTGATTCTTGCTTTGAGGAGTATATTAACAGATTTATCAATTTTTAAAATAGTTCTATTTTCACGTGTACATTTTTATACAATAGTACACAGACCAATAAGCATGTAGGGTACAAAAATGTCATTAACCATAGCACACAATTCATTAAAAGTAGAACAGACTCCAAAAATTTTAAAAAAATTAAATGAACCATTATCTCTCAAATTTACACACTAAAAAAGTATCTTCAAGACTCTAAAAATTAAAACTTTAACAATCTTCACACAATAAATTAGCAAAGCAAGTATATCACTGTGGTGACATAAAAGTAATACTAGAATCTTGGCGTATAATGGTTTTTACTAAGCAAATAACATTATGAAATATATGCCTGCACATGTTATGCTGCCACCAACCAATATCATATATAAGTAATTAGGGGTCTTAAGGATATATTTTTTTTTAAAAACAAACCACAAAGCGAAGCTACTAACTGTCATTTAAAGGTAAACAAACAAAAAGCAATGAAATATACAGAAATCCTCCATTGGGTTTTTAATGAGCAACAATGAAAGAAATCTTTAATTATTTTTTTCTTTAAAACTAAATTATTACAATTACTACCTTTGAATTATTATTTTTATATCCGAGTCAGATTAATTAAAATGATTTATAAAAATCTGAGTAGAAAGAATACAAATCTTTTTTTTTATAAATTAAAATACAATGTACAAAGTTAAAGCTACTTCTGATTTTTAAAAAATAGGATTTGATTAAGCCCAAAAAGAAAAAAATTAAATGTAAAACCATGCCTAAAAAGATACATTCATCCTATGGAGTAATTAAGGCAGCTTATTATAATGGGGCCGTCCATAAACTACGTCACGCTATTTTTGACCATTTTAAACTCCCCCCTCCCCCAAATCTCGGACCCCCACCCCCCTAAAGTAGTCACACTTTTGAACAAAAATGTTTGTTAACAAAATAATAAAAATTGAATATAAAACACAGTGACGTCTCACATGGCCGGAAACCCCCCCTCCCCCGTCACACTTTTTTACACCCCCTCCCCCCCTCTGGAGCGTGACGTACTTTATGGACGGCCCCAAAGGATACCTAGAATAGATTAAAGGTTAGGAGTAAATTTATTTCAAAGCGCTTAATTAAACTACCGTAATGAACAGAAAAGACCGATTCTGACAAATCATCTTTGTTTAGATCAGCGGTTCCCAACCTGTGGGTGGTGACCCCCTCTACTTGGGGTCGCGACAGTGTTTCTGGGGGTCGCCAACTATCGACTAACTTTTTTTTTACTATAATGCAAATTTGCTCTATTTTGTAAAACCTTTATTGAAAATGACTTATTTAAATTTCATGGGGGTCGCCGGTCACATGGCTTTTATAAAAAGGGGTCACCACCCAAAAAAAGGTTGGGAACCACAGGTTTAGACGATTCCTTGGCAGTATAAATTATATATATAATGTATATATTAATATATAATCCAGCCTCAAAGTGAATAAAATCAAGACATTGAACATGTCCAGTCGATGAATTCTATAACTCATTCATTCCTTCTTTCTCCAGCATTCAGAAAGTGAAATAAAATAATTCAACTATTTATTTAGGCATTTATCTCATCATCCCATACCAAAGCTTCACAATACTTATTAACATTCAATCAATATAGTACATGTACTTCCAACCAAATTATATGGTACATCCAAAACCAATAGTATGGTGCATTCATTATGAACCCACTGTACTGTTACTATGACATCACTTTTAGCACTAAGTATTTTTTACTTTGTGTAGGAACTTTTTTTTAAATTTCAGGAATAAATTGCCTCTATGACCCACCACTGGAAATGGATGATGCCCTGCTCATACTATAAAGCTGAAGGTTGGTAAATTCTAAACAACATTAAAACAATTATCATTGTGATGTTGCACTTGTTTATGCGTACATAAAATGGAATTTAAACAACCTGCTTCTTTCTTTCACAGCTGATGGCTAATGTTTAGATTAGTCAGATTATATATAAATATAAAAAATTGCTTGTGTTGATATCCCAACATGAATGTGTGAAATATTTATATTTTCCATTTTAAAACAAAAGATTATTTTTCTACAACATCTACATTCCTTTTATCAAAGTTTATCAAAGGGTTAAAAACTGGTCACTAACTAACTTATGATTAAAAAAAGATATAAATGACCTGTATGGCTTTAATAATAATATCTAAATTTAAAAAGAACATCCAAATAAATTTGATTCATGTTACTTTTAGGTACAATAAAATGTGATGAGAAAAAAAATATGAACACTAACAACACAATAAGAAACAGCATATTTCTCTCTCAATAAACAAAGTGCAGGGCTGGGGTACAATGATGCCTTCCTAAATAAACAGCAAATTGTCAAAACATAGCTAACAGTGCAAAAGAGATTTTTTTAACTGACTCAAAAGATTGAACGGATGAGCTAACATCTACTGGCTTGAGCAAAGGCACCCCGTGGTGTAACTGATGGTTTTAATCACACTCCACAGCACACTCATACATCGGATAGTTTTCTTTTCAATTCTTTTTCTGAAAGTAAAAATAAAGAATTTTTCTTAATACTGTTCAAACGAGTTCTGCTAAAACTATCTGATAGAAACGTATATCTGTTGTAAAAAAATGTATTTAAAAACCATTTTGTAGTATTAGAAACAAGACAAACAATTCTTACAACTTCTGGTTTAGTATTGGAACTATCTGAGCAGGATTGGCCAGGTGAAGAAATGGCTGGATCCCAAAATACACTTGGTATATTGTTGCCAAAATAGATTTTGGTGTTGCTTCCTATAGCCTGATACCTTAGCATCTCAAGGTATTCTTTAGTTAATTTAACCTGCATTCAAAGAATTAAATAAAAAATCTCCAAAATTGCCCTTTCTTTTCCTTTAAAAGAAATAAATATACATTAAATAAAAGACAATGTTTTTATCTCTGTTGAGCTTATATTTCAAGTTTTAATTTAGGATATACAAATATATATATATATATATATTTTTTTTTATTTTTTTTTATTTTTTTTTACACATCTCCATGTGACCAGCTAATGAGTCTAACTTTCATTATTTATTTTTTTGCCAATAATTACTAAGTAATCACTTTAAGATTCAATTTACATTAAATAATTCTTTTGGAAAAGAGGAGAAAAAGACTTCACCTTATTGGACAAAGCTTCCTTTTCAGCTTTGTAGAATTCAGCATCTGCTTTAGCTTTTTCTTTAGCAAGATGTGTAAAATCTGTAACAACGGTAAAAAATTTTTAAAATAAATATAATTAATGTAAAATAATTTGAAGAACCACTCAAATAAATAATGAAAATCCTGATTGTTTAATCTGTTACAGTTACTCTAAAGAGTCCTCCATCACACTGAAACACCAGGACAACAACATGACCGAAGTATGTTTATTATAATCATAAATTAAGTATGTCTTTAATGAATGGGCTTTTCATTGAGAGGAATTTATAAAACAGTTCTTTTTAACAATGGCATACAGTCGAACCCACTTAACTCGAGCTCGGTTAACTCGACCACCCTAACTCGACGTTTTTTATTGGAACCGCCAAATTCTCTCTTTGTCTTAGCATTTTCTCATCGGTTAATTCGATTTTTTAAAGTTGCCGAAACCTAATACCTCGAGCACAAAAGAGGGCCAAATTTGCAACTTAACGTTGGTTAGCTCGATCCTCGAATGTTCGCAATGCACTTTGGCATTTTTAGTTCAAAACAGTGTTGACATCTCGCTTTCTTCGAGACTTCCGGTTATTGTGTGATTCTACGAGATTTCAATAAAAATTACTGGATGTTATTATCTTCTTTCACTTTCGATCCATGTGTGAATTAGATGTATTCACCCGAGGTACCCGTAAATCGCGTTAGCGGTCTTTAATCCGTCATTATTTCGCAGTGCATGTTATATTATTATTAAACTTAATTCATTTTCTGATGCATTAATCATTTTATTTTTAAGATAAACGAATATCTTTAGAAATGAAAATAAAGGTTTGTATCGAGAATCGACGGTGGTTTTTATTTAATTAAATAAAAAAATTATTATTCTTTTAAAAGTTTGTTGTTGCTTTGTTACCAGTAAGATATGTGACTGTGACTAACATGCGCGTGACGGTGAAATCAAATCATTTTCTTACTATTCCAGTATATATATATCAGGGTTCCCACATTTTTTTCAAAACTAAATTCCTGACTTTTTCCCAACTTTTCCCAACTGAAAAAAGAAAATTCCTGACTAAATAAAATGCTGCTTTATCGACATTATTGCGATCGATTTTCCAGCTTTTTCTTTAAAAATTTACATACACAATCCTGGTACATGTTTTAAATATAATGCTATCTTAAATAAAATAAACTTTACAAAACAATATAATAAAATAACACTTTAACTAACCATTAACTTTCCAATGCCTGGACTTGGTAATATACAGGAATACATCCATAATATTAATATCATAAAAAATATATACCGTAGTCAATTTACATAATTCAATGCATGTATACTGTAATAATTATTTTAACATCTATTGATATGTACATGCTAAAATGAAATTACATTATTTCAAATAATAAATGATGAACAATATGTTAACAATGTTATATGGAGAATGATAAATTGAAATTAAGTAAAGGATGTTACTAAATGTTATTAAAGGTTTCCTAACAACTTCATCTTTTCCTCAATCTCAACATTTATATTAGTCAGCTGTTGCCTCTTTTCTTTTGCCTTGACTCTGATAGCATTAGCTTTTGAAAGATGAGGAAAACTTTGCAAACTCTCAGCTTTCTCTGAAGTTTTGTCTGCATCTTGGATCAAAAATTCTATCTCCTTTTCCAGCTTCTGTTTCTTTAACTTCAGTCCATCTATGTCATTCTCTGCCAACTTTCTCTTTGAACATTTTTGCCTCCTCTCTTCCTCTGTTCTTTTCCTATCTAAATAATCCCCATAAATCTTTCTACCTTGTTGAGCGGCAGTCTGGAGTTCTTGTGTCACAACAATGTTAGCAAGGCCTCCCACATGTTCTAGATGGTCTTTTATGATTCGTTTGCTTATTAAAACCTTCTGAGAAATGTTTGTTTGTGTGGTGTCCCTGTTCACTGAAAAACCACGCTCAACAGTTGCCTGTCCATGTGACAGAAGCAATAAAACATTGATAATCCGCCACAGCTTGGTAAACTTTTCTTTACCATTTAACAATAAATAATAAAGACAATCCAGTCTTCCTTCAGCTTTACTGAAGGCTGCTATTTCCTGGGAATGCCTGTAACATTCCAAGAAGTCTCTAAATATAGAAAGTATTTCATCACATTCATTGATTTGTGCTCTATTAAGAGATACTAAAATGTTAAGGACATGTCTAAAACTAGACAGGTTAGAATCAATTTCTTTGTTGATCATTTCTTCTGGGTCCAGACAACTCATGTGTCTCACTAAATTATATTTCAGTGGAGACTTTGCTGTTAGTTTTGCTATTAGAGTGGATAGGATCTCTCTGCACTGTAATTTAAATTCTAAAATCCCTTTGTCGCTAATTAATTTCTTCACTTTGGCTTCCTTGAGAAGCCCCTCTGCCACAAAACCAATGTCAATTTCAGAATAAACTTTCAATACTTTTTCCGATTTGCTCTCAACTTTTAGTAATTTATCAATAGTATTGGCTTCCTCAAGTGTTTTTTGTTTTATGAAACGAGACATAAGACCTCTCAAAAGTTTCTCTAAATCCTTTGCCATGAAAGGCAACATTGGCTGGTCACCTTGATACATTGTCAAAAACAGCTCTATAGGTCTTGCAAGGCTTATTATGAAAGCAAGTCTTGTCCTTGAAAGAGGGTTACTTATCCACTCTTTAACTATTTCATACGACTTGGTCAATGGATTTTTCAGTTCCCGTTTTTCAACTTTTGCGATATATTGAGACATAAAGGGAAAAATATTCAAAGCCCGCTGGCATGCTGATGCATTCTCAACCCAACGATGGGAGCAGAAGCTCAGAGAATACATGGACTGTCCTGTTGTTTTTTCGTAATCTTCTCTGCGAGCTGGAGTGTCCTTAAAAAGGGTGTGCAGCGCTGACAAAATCTGGGATACTCCCCAGTGAGTAGCATCAATAGCTGCCTTGAAACTATTGTGTAGTGTATGAAGTCCACAAGAGCCAATGTCAATTAGCTGATGCTGGAAATTCATACTTATTTTTTCTTGCATTTTTTTAAATATGGCCCAATTAACATTAGGTCCATCCATGGACAATTGAACAATATTATTTAGTCCGATGCTGTTGACAACTTTCTCTTCGAAAGAGTCCAACACATCAGAGGCACAAGAGTGGCCAATGAAATCTGATGTGTAATAGCGAGTCTTGACTTTATCATAATCCCACATCCTGATGTGAATGTCAAGTTGTTTCTTTTTAAGGTCCTTGTTTAAGGATTCGTCAAACAGGAGGACATATGGAGAATCCTTTGTTGTTCTTTCCAGCAAGGAAGTCAAATAAGGAGCAATACCAAAACATGACATGTACATTATTTTGGTTTCCCCTAAGCTCATTGATTGCGCTATTTCACAATTTGGAAACATCCGTTGGAATAGTGGCACAATGTCCGCTTGTGATGAAAATGAATAATTTGATTCAACACATTTTAACGCCCATAAAATTTCTGCATTTAATGTATCCTTTTTTGAAATAAAATTGGACAATGTTGACTGTGACTTTGGAGTAGATACTTCAGCAAAGTGTGTGGCTGAATTTGATGGGATGTCAACAGCTGGTTTATTTTTAGTGAACACTGTTATTGGAGACGATTGGCTACATTTAAGCTTATCTTCATGTTTTTTCCCTTTCATGTGGGAGATGAGTGCGGTCCTGCCCATTGAACGGATATCAATAGATCTGGAACAAATCCTACAATATGCATTGTGCACCAACTTGTCACGGGAAAGCCATGGTTTGAATTCAGGTTGTTCCAACCACTTATCTTGGAAAGTACAGTTAGGCATAATTATCTGAAACAATAGATTTTACAAGTTATTTTAACATTATAAACTATTAATTAATGTTATTACAATCATGGTCATAGACTTGGAACAATAATTATTAAAAATACTATACTAAGCTCAAATACAAATTTATTTACTGTAGGGTACTTCTTAAATTAAATAAGGAGTAGATTGTTATACTATTTTTATTTAAGTAAAAACCAAAGGCAAAGGGATAAAAATTACAATAATTACAGATGACTTAATATACCTGCCTAATCCAATACAATATTAATTAAGCCCTAATAATACTAATAATAATAGTACTGGACTTCTGAAATACTGTAATAAATTTATATACCAGATTAAATTAATTAAGAACCAGATCTGCCGATAACAAATATTCATTTCAGAAGTTTAATATTCCCTAATATCCCCTAAGCCTAATTAATATTAATACTATTATTATCAAATTCAAATACTGTAATACTACTGTAACTAGTGACTACTATGACTCTTAAATTAAAAACCAGATCTGCCGATAAAACCTATATAAATAATTGACATAAGTGAATACTCACCACAAAACTGTTCCAGTGACTCCAAAAATTCAAAGTTTGAAAGTTATTGATTAGTAAGAGCCGAGCACAGAGTATTAGAGAGATCAAATGATTGAGACTCGAGTGGCGCAAAGTCGTTTTTCTCTCACAATTTAAATGGGGTCGGCATCGGAAGTATTCGGAAGAACGATTTCAACGCATGCGCAGAAAAGTCATAACTAATACTACAGTAAAATGCAGTCGATAAATGATAATGGAGTCGTAATTGAAACGATTCGAGTATTATTTTATTTTTTTTATTATGAAATAAAAATTCCCGACTATCCTGAAAAATTCCTTACTAGAATGCTCAAATTCCCGGTTTTCACGACCGGGAAATTTATTCGATAAATTCCCGACTATTTCCCGTTTTCCCGACTGTGTGGGGACCCTGATATATATAATATACACGTCATCACTTTTGTAGGTCGAATTCTGATAAGGAATGATTTTTTAAAAAATTCGCTTAGCCTTAGTTGCCGGCCGAGGTCTAATACACAGCGTGCTGTGATCAATGGTTAAGGCCGCAATAGTTTTATTTATATTACAAGTTTGATTGACTGAGTCTCAGGAAATTCGAGAGCGGTCTAATAGTGACAGATATCCTGCACGTCAAAAGCATTAAACTTAAAATTACCATATAGATATGTTTTTTGGCTTTTTTTAATTCGCTGATTCGACGGATATTGCAAACGCGAGCGGCTGTGACAATAGTGACATGCCACGCCACACGCGCCATGCGATGAGGCCAAGCGAAAATTTTGAACATTTAACGCATGCGCAGACGATTATAAACTGGTAAAAAAAATAATTTCTTTATTAAATAGAATCGAAACATGACCACAGAGACGTACTTCGGCATAAATATATATAATATATATATAAATTCCCGACTAGTCATAACTTTTCCCGACTTTGAAGGACGAAAACATTTTTTAAAGAATTCCCGACTTTTTCCTGAGAGGGAACCATGGTTATATTTAGAGTCCTTACAACCTTAGGAAAGAGTGAAGAAATATTAGGGTTCCGATACGATTCCGATTAATCGTCCCATCACTAATTAACACACATCATGTACATAAAGAAATTTCAAGCACATGTTAATATTTTGCCGCCATATTGGTTTTCGTTTTAACTTGATCATCGGTTATCTCGTCGCCATTTTTCATACCCAAGCGCCGTCGGCTTAACCGGTTTTGACTGTAATTGAAAATCCTGTTTTCCTAACTGTACTATAAGATTTTAATTTTTAACATACTGCCATTGTCATATTTGTTCATAGAGATCATTAAAAAAAATCATTACCCATACCTTCAATTTCAGACATTGTCTTCTCAGACTCTTTCTCCATAATCTTTTGCTCCCATTGAATCTTTGAAACCTGGGCCACCTTTTCAGCCTCTACAGAATACAATTTTGCAATTAAAAGTTTACATATTCCAAAAAATGTGTTCACAAATAAACAAGTAAATTGCAATGATTGATATTTTTTAAAATGTCTTAATAATAGTTGGAAAAAAAGGTAAATTTTTGTTTTAAATGAATCTAGGCTATTTTCAAATTTGAAGAGCCAAACTTTTTTTAAAGGCAAAAAATTAATTTAAAATATAAAGAACTGTTATAAAACATTGTTCCAGACCAACCGCAATACATATAACACTGCTATAACATAAGTGAGCGTCATATATGCAAAAATTCAGACGATATACCCCATAGTTAATAACAACATTATTATTTCATAAAAAAACCTTTGAAACAAAGAAAACTAACCTATAATGGCTCGTTTTCTATCAGTTTCAGCTTCCTTTTCCACCACTTTTTGTTTCTGTATTGCTATCAAGAGCTTTGTTTTTTCTCCTTCCCTGTAAAGAAGTTTGAAATTGTTTTTAAAAAGAGAGATGTACTGAAATAAAACAGATTTACAAAAAGAAGTGTACTGAAATAAAACAGATTTACAAACAAAAAAAAGATGTCATTTACTTCTTTCAGAGTTGTTTATCCTTAAACTCCCAAATAGTATAATATTTATTCGTAGTACAGACTACTTATTAATTATTCTGACAGCAGCTTAATTGTAAATGAATAAACATATTCAGATCACATCTTAAAAAAAGTCACTTCCAAAAGTAGATAATTGACATGTTCAATGTTTTTTCAACCGCACAGACTTTACTTACATAAGCTGTAGGCATTTTTAAAACAATCTCTATTTTTGTTAGTGTCTTGATAACAAAGCTTTAAAAAAAAGTAATTTTCTTATCTTAAAATCTTTAAATTAATGACAAAAGTAAACCTAGCATCAACTGTTCACCAACCTGGACAAAGAATATAAATAGTTTGTTTTTAACAATCAACATCATACTCTTAGTTAATGCTGTCAGCTAAGATAATTTGTGAATTTGTTAGCACAAACGTAATAAAGGTTTGACAAACTGACATAAGCTAACCCCAAAAACTGACAAATTATTTATATCCAGGCCTTTAATAATTGTTAATATTACAGCAGGTTTGGTGTGCAATCATAAAAGCCATATCAAAATCATACACTATCCCAAAATATCTGTTATATTTACTTTTTCAACCACCCATGAGGTTAAAAGAACAATAATATGACCCATGGAGTAAACAGTGAGAATAATATCACAAGTGTTCTAATATCTAGCCGACTCATCTCATTCTTTCCATCTTTATTATTACTTCCTTACCACCTTTCTTTGCCATGTCTTTTAGGGTTACATTTCATTGCTATCTTGATATTTTTTGCTTAAATAAATTTTTGATTTGGATATTATTATTTGTGAAAGAATTGTAATTGCTTACATTGCTTCATAATTTTTACGAATCTGCTCTGGGATCTTAGGTTTTGTTACACGCACAGCTTGCACAGTTAGTCCTGGTGCCATCTCATAAAGCTCTGACTGCAGGGCCTTACGAAGATTCTCATCAATTTGATCTAAACATAAAATTAGGTCACATTGTTGAATAATATTTAACTAAAGAACAGTCAATTTAGTCATAATGGCCTATTCAGGCCTGCCAACCTGCCAAGAAAAAAAATCTGTAGAGGGGTCCACGCGCGGCGTTGCAACACCCCATGGCGCTGGTTTAAGAACTACATACTAAATAAATATAAAGTAATAAGTTAAATCCATTATCTTTTAATTTAAGTGTCTACAGAACACCACAGAATACTGGAAATGTTTACATTGCATTCAGATACACGAGAGAATAACCATGTTTTTCACATATGAACAGAGGCTGCATAGAGTTCAGCTTTCCAGCATTTCCCTAGTGGCCTTTTTGAACTTGAACAGTTCTTTCGTCAATTGAAGTTAGCTTTGCTTTTAGATAAATATTAGTTTTTTAGTTAGAAACTTTAGAAAGAGTATCATTCATCTGAATTAACCGAATTAATGATTTCATTGTAATTTTTCTGGAAACATTTCTTTGAATCTGGCATTAAAAAGATAGGTATTAGAAAAATCTTTATTTCTTCCAAAAAGAAGAATGGTAAATAAAACTTTCCATTTCATATCTGAATTTCCTATTCCGATTCCTTCAACAATAATAACAAAGTAATTGTTAACAGATGTAGATTCACTACTTTTACTTTACTAATCAGCAGTTGTAATTTTTGCATTAAACTATTTTTTATTGTTATTGAACCCACCACTTTCAAAAGATAATTAGGTCTGGCACAGATTGCAAATGTTTCGCCACGGCCACAGGCGAGTGTTTTTCCAAATACTGATACTGTTTCGAAAACGAATGTCCCAATGACGTCTTTTCTTTATTTGTTTAGTTAGACTAGTCTTAGTACTAGTACAAACACTCTGAAGCTCAGTCACTGGAAAACCGTTTTTAGCAGCGTTCCTTACAAATGAATTCATTTTTTTTTAAGTCACAGAACAGCTGAATATTAGGCTGGTAAAAGGAATAATGTACGATCGGATGGCCAACGAAGAAATAGTTAGATATCGCGGTTCGCTTGGATAACGGAAGTACAGGAAAAAACCTAGGAAGTGGCATTTTCATTTTCGAAATACATCACCGCCATTATTAGTATTAGCCTTTTCTTTTTATAATTTTTTCGCATTCAGATTTTTCATGGTGAATTTTTTTTTCTTCGGAAAATCGGGAGATTAACGGTCTTATCTGGATTTCGTAGGCATGGGTAAAAAATCCGTATAATCCCGAAAAAATCGGGATGGTTGGCAGGCCTGCCTATTACTCAGAATAACTTACTTCTTATTTTTAAATATTTTTTTGCTTATCAATTTTTCGTATGGAAATATTTAATAAAGATTAAATATTTACCAAACAAATCAATATAGACTTCCTGAAGATTGTGACTGCTACAGAACTGGTTAAGTTCATGATGAATTTTATTGTAGATTAATGTCTTGTCATAATCTGCAGTGTAGTTCTTTACAATATCATAAACTTAAAAGAAAGAAAAGGGAATAATTAGTGAATTTCATTAAATTTATAAATGTTCATTTTAAAATTATTCACTTTTAATTTTTTATTGATTGCCCAGATACTTCTCATTTAAAAACTTAATAGAAAATAGAATTTTAACAAAACAACTCAAAGTTTTATTAAGTTTAAATTACCAGCTGATGAATCCAGTTTATTGACGACCTCAATTCTTTCAAAGTATATAATAACACCACCGCTGCAAGTGAGATGTTTTAAAAATTTTATTGGACTTATCACAAACAGGATCCTTATATTCCCTCACCCCCTTTCTGAATGTTAAAAGCCAAACTCTTCTTTAATGAATGAATTGGTATAATTATTTCATTAATATGTATTAGTATATGGAACTATTAGTACCAATGTTCCCCTTAAGCTATCTGACAGATTCAGCAAAGCAGTTTAGAATTACCGAGCAGCAAATTTTTTAAAATATTGCACACAAAAAATGGATGCTGTTCATCTCTGCTAAAAAGTTTTTTTTTACTTTGCATATGGACCAATTAACCTTACAGGGAACATTGATTAATACTATAAAATAATTTTTTGTTTAATGTTTTTCTTCTTTTTTAAAATATAATTGTGCATATTTTTGGAAACATTCTTTTTAGTAGGGTTTTTTTGTGGGGGTGGGGGGGGGGCTGTGCGTTGGGGAAGAAAGTATCAATTTAAGTTTAGCTGGTCAACCAATATCAGCAGAGCACTTCAAGACACATCAATATATAGCCTGTGCTAATATCAAACGTTCAGACCGTTCTCCCCCAAGTTGCACCTATACATTTAGAGATTCACACTGCTGTTCCCTTTAAGCTGCATGGAAGTGCATATATCTGACCTAAACCATGCAGCAGTTTAGAATTAGCAAAACAGAGAGCTTTTTAATACTAATTGTGCCAACTAGTGATTTTTTTTTACATTTAACCTTTTTTCTGAGGGTGTGTAATATATACATGGTCCTAAAAATATTAGAAATACATACCTTGTTCCACATGGAACATTCTTAACCTCATCTGTCTGTAGAGTGGTCTTTATAGAATAAAAATTGTTATTTTTACGACTTTTTAAATATCATTTTGAAGGATATACACTTAAAATTTAATTTTAAAAAATAAATTAAATAAATATTCACCAATGAAACTAAATGTAGTTCAAACATCTTATTTTCAAAAAAAGGTTTGTATAACAGTTAACACTGACAAACTTACCTGAACTGATCTAAATGAGGTGAGCACTGGCAGCATAAAGTGATATCCTGGTTCACTAGTTGTCGATAAGAGAGCACCACCCTTAAGGTAAATGAAAAACATTATTCTATAAGCTAGAGCTAAACAATCTTACCACCAAATGAGTTTTTAAAAAACACCAACAGTATTTTAGCATGCGTCTTAAATTATATTACAAAAACTTGAAAGATTATCTTGATAAATAAATATAATAAATTATTACTAAACACTTTTAAAAAGAAAAATTGTTACAGCCGGATTGAACTCTAAAGGCTTACTCTATAGTATACTCCAACATGCCCTGAGGAGAATAATAAATTTAAAAATAAATATTACAAGTGGTGTTAGTATCATATCATTATAAATTTAATAAGTAATAGAATACTTTATTATCAGTGTAACTAAAAGATGATTACCTCAACAAACAAAAGGTGGGGATATGGGTGTCGGGTTGGTTAACGGTGGGATGGAAGGAGTGGGGAAAACAAAAAGTGGCAGGAGGCCTAAAAAGAAGTATATATATATTTTTGTTTTTCCATTTTGCCATAAAAACAAACTTTAAATGAATTATTCATACTCATGATTTAGAATGAAGAAAGGTATCTAAAACCAGTAAAGAAAAAATGAAATTGGCATAATAAAATGAGTTCCGTTAAACTATCTTAAGGAAATGTACATTAGTATAATAATTGAGTTACTAGCTTACAAAACGTTTTCTTTTTTCAAATAAATACAGGTTGGATCTCATAAGATTAAACAAGTAAAATATATTATTCAGGAAAATGTCCCAATTTAAGGTAAACAAAAATGCACCCCTTTCATAATATTGGATTAAAAGTAGGCTTATATAAAATTCTTAGTTTTTGTATATATAGAAAGTTATGAAAACTTTAAACGAAAAATTCGTAATTGAAATCATTACAATTTCAAAATACAATGTACATGGAATGAATACATTTAAATAATGCTTTTAATTTATTTTTCATAGCTACACTTTATATTTAACACCTATCCTTAATTTTAAAGTCCAGATTATACGATAAAATGTAATTTGAAAATAAATTACACATGTATGTTAAGCTGGGGCAATGCTGACACATTGTCAGTTCAGCTCCAATTCAAATATTGTTATCAATTTTGAAGGATAATTGCCCCTTGCGACAAAGTTGATTATCTAGATGTTCTTTTGTGTGCATTGGATGCATTGTACACATGTTAAAGTGGATTATAGGAGAATAAACAAATGATAGGGTCACATGAGGTGCAATGGGTGTCGGCAGACAAGATAAATCTATAAGTGAACAATTATTATTGATAGAACTTTACGTAAAAGTTGTTCAGTAATAGAATTTAAATTTGTTCTGTTTCAAAAAAAAAGTAAAAACAAAATTAAAAAAACAATGTATGTGAAAAGTGGAAAGTGTAGGAGTTCAGCATATAAATAAGCAATTTTTGGAACTTTATGATTTTTATAATCATTAAATAAATCATGACATCTGATTTAAATTGTAACCTAAAAATTTAATCATACATATATACTTTTTAGAAATCTCTTAAAACAACCAAATGAAACAATATCAGATTAGTCAAGTACATAATTAAATTAATTAAATAGTTACCTTCTTCAATCTTGTGTATAGAGAAATTTATGAAAATTCCTAGAATAACAGCACCAACTAACATGAATACTGCAGCTGGTTGTGCCATTTTGAACTACTGCACAAAAGTTTTACAGAATCAATTTCTAAGAACATCTAAGAAATTTAATTACAGCACATACTCAAGTATAAGTCAAAATTTTTTTTTAAAATTTTGAGCCCAAAATCAACGTGTCGACTTATACTCTCATAACTCATTTTTAAAATTCAAGTAACACGATAAATGTCATAAATGAAATCTTAAGATTCCACTTTTCAAGTCTCAAATTCAAATTGGGTGGTCGTCTTAGACTCGAGATCGACTTATACTCGAGTATATACGGTAAGTACAAAACATTGACATTGTTTTTGACACAAGTAAATTTACTCATGAATATGCAGAAGATTATTGTGTCCTAATAATAATCCCCTTTCCAGTCCATGACGGACTATGGGGCATGTGAAGTAGCGTTCACACGTTATTTAGCCACCACTAACGAGCAAGGGATTGTGTGGCTCGCACAATACCCCGGGGGCCTTGCCAGCACCGAGAACAGAACCCACGACTCTCTTTTGTCTCGGTTCGGCAGTCCAGCACGCTACCGCTAGACCACCGCGGCATGCATTCTAAGTAAATTAGGGCACATGCCTGTTGTATCCTTGTTTTATGATTTGATGTCTTTTGTTATTATCCTTATAATGAAATTGAACTAGGGCCCAGTTCTATGTGACAATATGATTATTATGCTCTTCTGGTAAAACACACTGCAACCGTAAAGCAGTATAAGATTATACTTATTATCACTTTAACTTAAGTACTTTATTTGTACTGATATAGTGAGAATGTGATGCACTTTGTCTTAGAGAAACAGTGATGTTTTCAACAGTCCTTTCTGACTCATCCTATCTAACGGTTGATATATCTATAATTAATAACTTTGTATAACTCTCCTGCCATTTAGGCATCTTTCATAGATACAACTAATACAGCCCATGGTCGGCAGCACAATAGTTGATTCTAGACATTTATATTAGCCCTCTCATGTTACAAAAATTCTGATGGTATGTGAAACAAGTAAAACTTGCCACATAATTTAGTTTATAATTAAAATTTGTGAGGAAAATAATTTAAATTTTCCCTTTGCCTACCATGCACTAGATGAGGGGTCACCAACCAAACTACAGCCTGTGATTGTGATCTTAGTATATAAGGACAGCCAATGGTAGCTAAATTTGCTTGTTAAGATGTATGTAACAAGGTGCCTTAAATTTACTTAAGGATATTCAATTTCAGACTCAAGAAAATTCTTCTGGATATTTGTGGGTATATGAGTATATAATATAACAATAACAAATTATATTTTGATTGACTGTGATAGGTAAGTGAATTATAAGTATGAATAAGGGGAAAAAAGTAGCAAAACCATGTCATACAATTGCCATGGCAGCCTCATGTTATTACAAAAATATAAACCCAACTCAGAAAATTTCACTAATTCACTGGGATGTTAATCCAGTATATTATAACCGCACTTTCTTAAGATCTATGGCATCCGTCCGTCCTCGGGGGACAATGGCGTTGACTCCTGCACCTCCTACCCCCTTCTCCTGGCTCTTCTCTCCTCACTCCTGGCGGTGAGGGTGGCTTCCACAACTTGAATGCCGTCACGAACTTTTGACTGCCAGAGTGTGCGCTCCTCTGCAATGGACTCCCACGTTTTGTGATCGATGCATGCCAAGGACATGTCTCTCTTGCAGACGTCCCTGTAGCGCAGGCAGGGGCGACCTCTTATCCACACACCATTAGCCAGCTCACCATAAAGCAGGGCTTTTGGAATTCGCTCCAAGCCCATCCTGTGAACATGGCCCAACCACCACAGGCACCTCTCACACAGCATATAGCTCCTCCTGAGTACCTCCACATTCGTGATTTTATCCTGCCACTTAATGTGTAGGATCCTACGCAAACATCGCAAGTGGAAGCTGCTTTGTTTGCTTAGCATAGGCTGTCCAGCACTTGCTGCCATAAAGGAGTGTGCTGAGCACGCAGGCCTGGTACAGTGATTTTCCTCCTATCAGTGAGCTTCACATTGTTCCACACTCTTTGATTTAGCCTTGACATTAACGATGCTGCCTTTCCGATTCTGGTTTCTATTTCCTTTTCCATGGAGAGTGTGCTTGTGATGCTGCTGCAACGGTAGGTGAAATCCTCAACAGCTTTTTAACCTACTACTGAAATGGATACTTATGTTTTTGTTGAAAGCATAGTCATAGTGTTAATTAATTCCCCTTATTTAAACTTAAGTTTAAGTCTGATCTACAGATTCTGTTATTGTTATAATTATAACAATAAATTAAATAGCCATCTTAGTTTAGTATTAGTAGTGTTATTCAGTGTTTGAAGTTACAGTGAGTTACACTATTCACTATGCCATGCGATATCCCTGGCTGAGACTGAATATGGTCTGAGTACTGAGTATGTAATAAATAGTCATATTGTATATGCTAATTGTAGTAAGTAGGGGAGCGTATGCAGTATTGGCAATATCAGTTCAGTAATAAAGTGAAATGAATGTTCATGTCAATGGTCATCATAGTTTGGTGATGCCGATGGCATTATTCATCATAGACAACTTTAAATTTAAAAAAAAATAAGATCAAACTCAGAACTCAAACATTAAAATTTAAAGGTTCAGTGGAGAATGAGAATATTTTGCATTTTGCAGGTTAATTATATTTGAAAATAAAACATGAATGGATTCACTTAAAAATAATTATTGGGTGGATTGAAAAATAAATATCTCAATTACTTGTATTATATAGGCCAAGTTGAATTTACAACGGAAACACAAGAGTGGTAGAGATGATCTGTCACTAAACGAAACACGGAAGCAAGGTAAAGATTGCCAGATCAAAGTTTTGAAAAAGGCCAAACTATTTTTAAAATTTTGTATCATCCCTTTTTATTTTTTATATTATTAAGTTTGAAAAAAAAATTATTGACAAACAGAAGTAGAAGAACTATTTTTTTAAAAATTGAGCTATATTTATTTTATAATAAACCGAAACCCGATTTCCCAAAATTTGGTAATCAGAAATGCCATTTTTACGTTATTATCACCGTGTAGTAGCGATATGCATGATTCAGATTATATAAAATGTATAAATATGCCACTTTCCTTGTAGGGTATCCATACAAACCAGATAGTAAATAGAGCCCTGGTCTGCTAAATAAAAATCTTCCATTCAAACCGTTCAATGGCCTTCCACCTCCATGTTCGGACCCTTGACAGTTTCAACAGCTGTAGGTCCTTATCCACCTCATCCGTCCCTCTAAACTCTAATTCTTGGTCTTGGTCCACCTGTTTGTTTTCTGCTACTCGGTTTCTGCATAACTCCCTTAGGCGGACCAGCGCCTGAGCTCTGTACAAAAAGACTCAGAACATTTCAGACCACCATCCAAAAATCATAGTGTCCTTGTCAAAGCATACCTCACAGTTCGAAGGTATCCATTCGTTTTCTAATGGTAAGTTTGTAATTCTGTTTTGTAACAAAGTAAAGTGATTTGTACACAAAGCCATATCCATCTGGGTGGGTTTGGTTTCTTTACATCTATTTGAGCATCTGCCTTTGTTCGGGTTGGGTCAATTTTCTTTGAGGATCCCTTACAGCCCGGTTAACACGCACAAATTTGTACATGTGAACCGGCTATTAAAGATTATGCGTTTGGTCTTCACAATGTATTTAATGTTTGGTGCGCTTTCCCTTTCCGTAGTTTGAGTGGCGCATCATGGAAGATCAGGTAACTCCGCGCGATTGAAAAATAGAACAATATATAATACATGTAACTAAAGCTTACAGAAAGCCGATTTCCCAAAATTTCGCTTATCCGAACTGCCATTTAAAATTTTAAAAATTAGTCATTAGTATTATCATAGTGATACGCATGATTCAAAACAAGTTAATTATAGCATAGTTACCCAAGTAAACAAACTGGGAGAATGCAAACTTTTTTTTATTTTATTAAAAAATATTTTAAATCGGAGAATTAACACGTGTTTATACACATTTGATATTGTCAACTTCAATAGCGCCGCCCTTTTTAACATTATTTCTTCTTGAAGCCGCCCAATTATCATGACATGCGTAAATGATTAATGCTCTTTCAGTTCTCCGAACCCAAAAATGTTGTGACACACTCACACACACAATTATAAAAGAAAATCACTTTGGTGAGACATGTAGGCCACGAGAATATGCATCTTCTGTATGTGACCCGTCCACCAAAGAAAACATAGATAAACGAGAACAAATTCTAAAAGAGCTTCCAGATTCATTACTGGAGAATATTCAAAACTGACAATTAAATCATTAAACCAAGAAGCACTAGATGATAGAAGGGTAAAAGTCAAAGTCGTAATAATACATAGGGCCATTAATTCAAACTTTGAAATGCAAAACAAAGATAATATATTATTACAAACCTCAGATAGACATTGAGATTAACAAACAAACAAAATAAATAAATAAATCATTCTTATTCCGTATGCAAGGACAAACACAAATTCTAGCTCTTCCCGTCTGGAAATTCGGGCGTGGGATAGGTTCTCAACATTGAAAACTCTAATAAAAATGCAATGCATGTACTAAATAAATGCTGACGAATATGGTAAAATACAAGAATAAACATAAAAAGATTTAGAAATTACGAAAAACCATTTCCCCAATCCGGTTCCGCAGTTTGTACATGAAACAACTAATTTGGAAAAAAAAAGATAACTTTTAGTCAGTAATTTAACCCAGATTTTAAAAATACTTTTAGATAAAATACCAGATTTGAAATTAGGCCTATTATGTCATTCTTATATTAGACTTGTTTTTTTTCCCGGACAACTTAACGAAGACGTAATTACTAAATTAGGGCGACCATTGAGACTCCAAGTCCACTCTTAAATGTCATGGTTCCCAGAAGTGAAGATAAATAGTATACCACCACCTTGCCAAACTCCATGGTGTGCCCATCTCCCTTTCTCGATAATCTCATAAATGCTATTAGTCTTCAGTTCATAGTTTATTTTGGTCGTGTCTGATGCAGTTTAGCCTTTCTAGTTCTATTAAATTGTAACGTATGTGCTCACTAATTTTAAAAAAACTTGCCAAGGTATATCGCAACTGTAGAAAAAGAATGCTTTCTTGGCTTTCTCTGTACATGACTTTGTTAGGTTAGATCAATAATTATTTGAGGTGTTTGGAATGCAGAAACACACTTTCAATATTTTGATAAACATTTGAGCATTGAAAAGGAACACACAATTAAAAATAATTTGAGAACTAATTTAGCGCGATAGGGGCTGTCCATAAATGACGTCAAGCGATTTTGGTCGATTTTCCCACTCCTTATCCCCCCTCGTCGTCACAAAAACGTAGACCCCCCTCCAATATGACGTCACAAATCTCCCCCCCCACCCCCATAAAAGCCATTTTTCTATTTGAAAAATAGCGGTTTTCAAATCACTTTATTGTCATTTAAGTGTGTATTTAGTGTAAGGTTGCACTCTAATATCGGTCCGTCCAACAAAGGATACCGGACCGCCTAGGAAACTTAATACTTTTTTCCATTTTATTTACCGTGGTGTATTTTTCTTGAAATTGTGCACATTTCCATAGACAAATACCTGAAAATTTTGAAATAAAAAAAAACATGAAAAAGAAGGACAGAAGAAACTCCTAAGAGACAACACATCAATAAAGGAGAATACCACCAGAGCATCAAATGTGGTGGCTAACCGTAATGCTAAGGCTGGCTAAGGCTAAAAAGCCAATGTCTATCGGTGAAGAATTGATCTTGCCCTCCACTAAAGACATTTGCCTTGAAACTCTATGAGAGGTCGCTGTTGAAAAGATAGCACATTTGCCTTTGTCGGCTATAGCACTGTTAGAGGAGCATTTAGGGGATGTCCATAAATGACGTCACGCGATTTAGGCCGATTTTACACCCCCCCCCTCGTCACAAGTCAGAAACAAAAGGTTAGATCCCCCTCCAATATGTCTCCCAATAAAAACCATTTTTCTATTTGAAAATGAGAATGTTTCAATTTTTTGGGGTCATTTATGTATGTATTTAGTGTTAGGCTGCACTCTGATATCGTAACACGCGTGAAGCCCATCTGAAACGTCGTTAAATAAATTGTAAACAATCAAATGTTTGAGAGGGACTTTTATTTAAAGTTGCGCGTTTTCACGTGACGTCACATTTCTCAAACACACACCCTCCCCCTCGTCACAAATGGTTGACCCCCTCCTTTTTTTTCCCTAGGTGCGTGACGTCATTTATGGACGGCCCCTTAGGACACAGGCGAAGATATTGAGACAAGATTGAGAATTAATACGTCACCGTGGTACGCACTCTGCGGGTATCGACAAAAATGCAATGACTTGTTTATGTGCGGTATCTTTAGCTGGAGAATGTTTATATGGATTTTCTATGTACACTATCTTTTTCAACCAACATCACAGTAGCAGAACTGTTCAAATAACTTGATTCTTCTATATTTTGTTAACGTTATTTACATCAAGGCAAAAGCTCTTTACTTGCACCTGTTTGACGAGCTTTGTGAGGAGATGGACGCGCACCAGATGTCTTCTCTTGTACGCAGAGATAATATTGTTAAATAGAGGGAAATCCCTTTCCAGGGTAATTGAATTACGAGAGCTATTGCTACGATTCCTCTTAAAAAAGAAGTCACCGCTGGCAGGAAATTTCAGTGACAAGGTATGGGTCACAAGACTGGTTTACTTGTGTGACTTATTCAGACAGCTCTGTGAACTCATCTGTCCCTTCAGAGGAAAATGACAAAGTTTTTAAAGTTGGTAGACAAAGTAGCTGTATTTAAAGCCAAACTGGAGTTGTGGGGACGGAGGCGTTTTGGAGATGCTTCAAACAGTCGGATTTTTATGCGAGACTGAGTCTGAGCATTCATTGTCCCAGTTGGTGCACGTTCACATTTCACATATACCTTTGCTTTTTAAGAGTTCGAGCAATACCTCCCAACCAAAAAGACCCACGAAATGTTAAGGAATGGATCCACGTCCCATTTGACAACAAACCAGGCGAAACTAGCATTTCTGAGTCTGTGCGAGAAAAAGATCAAATGTTTGAGATGGCAAAATATGACGACAGCCTTAAAACTACGTTCAAGACAATAACGCTACCGCGGTTTTGGTTTACAATCATGGCTAAAAATTTTGAGATTAACCGGCTCACTTCTAGAGTCATTGTCACCTATTACCCCCAAATGGAACCGTATCGGTGCAGCGGAACAAGCTCATGGTTTTCATTGATTTAGCATTCTAGTCAGTTACAAACTAATGTTAAATCCATATATATTCATTTTATGGTGAAGGCTAACAGAATTGTATTTAGAAGACATTTTGAATACAATGAAATTAAAATTATTAAATCAAAACAATTTAGAAAATAGATAAAATAATCAACATCCAACACCCTTCCCACACACCCCTCAGCGGGCCACGGCAAAGTTATTAGACGTTTACCGGTTCGTGGTGATAAAAAGGTTGGGGACCACTGTAATCTAGCCTACTCTTTTTTAAATTAATATTTAAAATGTGAAATTTGAATTAAACCCTCATGTCTGCATACCACTTGGCCACGAAGAAATCATTCTGTAGTCACGCCCCTGAAATATGAGGCACTTGGAACGATGTTGTAGAAAGGACATAGAGTGAAATATTTATTGAAAATGCATGCACATGCAATAAATTAGAATCAACTTTATAAAAAAATCTCTGTATTGTATTTGTAATCCCATAGGTACGCTTGGAAAAACTTAACATTCTCCCGCACACTAACACATCAATTTTAGCTGAATAAATAAACACATATGAAAATAAACAAATAGATACTCAAAAGCTCGATGAACTGCAAAATAATTTATCTACTTGGATATTTTAATTTTAAAAAAGCACAGCAGACAATAGTTACACTGCAGCTCTATTCAAAATGAGTGCCTTAAAAATAAAATATACATGCGCACCATAATCTTCCAATAAGACATATCCGAACACGCACCGCTATAGATGGGTGATTTTTTTTTAACAAAAGAAGGCACCAATAACAACTTGTTCTCAAAGTCTACTGCTTTCTTGAATACTGAACTATATTACTTGTACTTGCAGCCTGCAGAATTTAAATTGTTAAAATAAATATATAAATTATAAGCTATAAACGTTTAAAGGTCGCTTGAGGAGTTCCATAATGTCCCAAATGGACCATGTCAATGAAATCATCTAAATACTACTCAAAGCACTAGTGGATGTGGACCAGTGTTGCCTGGGGATCCTAACAAGAACAACAAATTGGACTTGTGAGAGCGAACACTGAATGCGAAGAGATGCTCGCACTTTGGCGCCCACTGATACCTGTAGCCGCGCAAGGGTGACCAAACATTTTGCAAAGAGGGCCATATTCCATGAAGTAACAATGGCAAATATAAACTCAATTGAGACGTTGATTTTTTGCCATTGTATGTCATTGAATTTCGTACATATTACAGCACATAATATCATCGGCTTTTTTAACCAACATGCACCTTGGTAAACAACAAAACGTCATCGATTTTGGCAATAATTTGACGTCAGCATATTTTGTTATAAAAATAGCACATAATTTCGGGTTTTCTTACAAATATGTTGTCTTTACAGAAATCATAAACGAGTGACTTATTATTTTTTTAAAGAGGCCACGGGCAAGTTAAAAGTTAAGCGCGGGTCGCATTTGGCCCGCGGGCCGGACTTAGGACACCTCTGTAACATCATCGGTCATGGTACCAAGTTCTAAAAATCTAACATACATTTTGTTGTTCAGGTAATAAAAAAAAGATGCTATTTTTTAAAATGAGTATTAATTGAATTTGAAGTTCATAATCTCCGGAAAACCATCGCCTGAAAGTTGTATTTCTCATTTTAGAGGAGAAATAAAACAAACCCGTAAAAACAAAGTTTTTGACTATAAATCCCTTATATATGAGACATAACTAACAGTATTGATTATTTTCAAACATTTACAGACTGAATCTGTCTTAACTCAAGTTTGCTTCATAACCCTGGGGGGGAGGTGTGGGGGGAGGGGGGAGGGGTGGGTGGGAGGGGGAGAGGGGAAAAACATTGACAGACTGACACCGAGTGATGTCCCTTGTCTTTAATAAATGGGGGTGGGACGTGAGGGGGTGTCGGCTCGACGGTCGGCGTCAACTCAAACTCACGTGGAATTGGAAGAAAAAAAACAAAAACAAAAACCGTGAATTTAAATTACATACCTCATATAAGGATAAACTAAAAATGCATTAATTTAATTACGGTACGTTCGATTGATCTGAAATTTTGATACGATGCATTGTTAGGTCAGACGGGTCCGTGTGCCAAATTTCAGTTCGATCGGATCATGGGAAGTGGGTCATTTTTGACTTCTGTTTTTCCGCCCGCCCGCCGAGCCCAAGACAGAGAGAGACGGCCGCGAAGTTAATATAAGGGATTTAAAAACAAAGTTTTTGACTATAAATCCCTTATATATGAGACATAACTAACAGTAATGATTATTTTTAAACATTTACAGACTGACACCGAGTGATGTCCCTTGTCTTTAATAAATGGGGGTGGGATGTGAGGGGGTGTCGGCACGACGGTCGGCGTCAACACGACGGTCGGCGTCAACTCAAACCCTCGTGAAACTGGAAGAAAAAAAACAATAACAAACAGTGAATTTTGAATTACATACCTCATATAAGGATAAACTAAAAATGCATTAATTTAATTACGGTACGTTCGATCGATCTGAAATTTTGATACGATGCATTGTTAGGTTCGACGGGTCCGTGTGCCAAATTTCAGTTCGATCGGATCATGGGAAGTGGGTCATTTTTGACTTCTGTTTTTCCGCCCGCCGAGTGCAAGACAGAGAGAGAGAGAGATGATGAGAGAGATGATGAGACGGCCGCGAAGTTAATATAAGGGATTTAAAAACAAGCTAATCATTGTTCATAACATGCATTTTTATTTCCTATTTGAAGTGAAGTTTTAAAGCGTTTTCCTCCAAATATGTTTTCTTTAATGGCTCAATCACATAATTATGAGGTATTCTTTAATTGAGCCATTAAAGAAAACATATTTGGAGGAAAACGCTTTAAAAATAGAGCTGCAGTGTAACTATTGTCTGCTGTGCTTTTTTTAAAATTAAAATAAAGAATACCTCATAATTATGTGGAGAAATCGTAAATTAAATGTATGATGTTCGTTCTAAAATGCATACACCTTTATATATTATACTCGTATAATCAGAGCCGTCTTTACACCATTTTGGGCCCCCGGGCAAAGAAATAGTGTTGGACCCCTGGGCAAAGAAAGAGTGTGCCCCCCCCCGCAGGAATAAAAAAAATATACATAATCTATATAAATAAACATATTCCCATGGGGCCCCTATGCTCGTGGGCCCCCTGGAAAATGCCCAACGGGCCTATGCGTTAAAGTTAAGACGGCCCTGCGTATAATATAATTATAGGTTCATTTCCAACGCCATAGGCGCCATAGCTTGTGACCTACTACCTTTAACATTGCCCCTAATGCATTATATATATATATATATATATATATATATATATATATATATATATATATATATATATATATATGACATATATATGTATACAAAAGTCATATACAGAAGATTATTGCGTCCTACGTTCTTTTATTAGAACGTACATACCATGCTGGGCCAGTGCGGAGGATTGTGTGGTGCAATGCCCAGCCGCTTTTATTTTCCACAATTAATGTCTGGTACTCACCGGACAGTATAATCCAAATCCCTGCCTTCACCGAGACTCTAACCAGCGACTCTCGACATGCCTCTCGATCATCTTGCCCCATGCTATCTATTTCCCAACGCCAACGATTGTTGACGCACGTAAATTACTGAAGTTCCCAATGGGGTCAAATCTTAAATGTCCCGTAACACTTCCAAACATTTCAAAGCAGACTCACAAATTCACCTCGGTTAACCACTATTTATTCATAATTTAAAAAAAAATAGAATTGTCATGTGTACAATTTTGGAAGACGGCAAGAGTCTTATTGTAGTTAAATAATTAATTGTATTTTTAAATTTCATTTAAGGAAAAAAAAATGAATGAAATTATATGCTCTTATATTATCAATTAAAAAAATAAATTAAATAAACATTTTTACTTCTTTGACTATTACACCCACATAAACATAACACACAGACACACATACATGTACACGCACATAACTTCATATGTATATTATATATAGTTTTCTTATAGTTGAAATTTATTGATTAAACTTTTAACTTTTTTCTTAGTCGTCACGATAAACTTTTTATTCAACTTCCTTTCAAGATGGCCGCTCACAACAACAGCATGCGACCTGCAACGAAAAAATTGAAGGATATGAATGTTGATGAATTTTTGAGGGGAGACCTCGATAGTGAATCTGAATCGTCGTCAAATAAATCTGCTGAGTTGAAACTCAAATCAAAGAAAATAATTAGTAAAAAGAAAACGTCTATAAAAAAGCTTGGTGCAACTATGACGAGCAAAGTAAACTCTAAGTCTAAGCCCTCACCAGTGAAATCGGACTATAAACAATCATTAGCTTCAACTTTACAAGAAAATGATCCAGAGTTTTATGACTTTTTAAAGGGGCAAGACAAATCTTTACTTCAAAACCTTGAAGATTTGTCAGATTCTGATAGCCATGATAGTTTAGACACTGAAGATGAAGAAGAGAATGCATCTAAAATTAATAAAAAAGATGACTTTGAAAAAGAGCTGCTAAATATGTCTAGTGGAGAGGATTCTGATTCAGGTAGTATTCATGAACTACCAGAGAAACTAGAAGTTGCAAGTGATGCAAGTACTGATGATGAGGAAGAAGAAATCTCAGAAAAATCAACAAAGAAAGGTGGCATACTTTTGAATCATAGAACTATTGAAAAATGGACACGAGATATACAATCCACACCATCCTTATCTGTATTACGAGAAGTAATTTCAGCTTTTCATTCAGCTGTCCAAGAGGCAGGTGGTTCTGATGAGATTCAAACAAAATACAAAGTTGAAGGAGGAGCTGTGTTCAATAGTATTGTGAGATTGTGCTTAACACAGATTGTTCCTGCTCTTCAGACTATGTTACAGTTGCCAGCATTGTCAGAGGTACGAAATATCTCTGAAAATTCTGGAAGGTGGAAAAAGTTGAAAGTTGTGGTGAAGTCTTACATTGGAGCATTGCTGGAACTTTTGAAACAGCTTTCAGATGCCGTCATGGTCAATGCAATATTAAAACATATTCACAAGCTGATAATTTTTTATGCAAATTTTCCTAAACTTACAAAACTGTTACTAAAGAGAATGATAAATATATGGACTACTGGCGAAGAGACAAGTAGGGTCTTAGCATTTCTTTGCATTAATAAACTTGTTCGCCTTAGACAGGATGCTCTCTTAGAATCAACTTTAAAACAAATGTACATGGCCTACGTAAGCAACTGTAAGTTTACTTCACCAACTACTTTGCCTCAAATAAATTTCATGCAAAAATCATTGGTGGAAATATTTACTATTGACCAAACTGTCGGATATCAATATGCCTTTATTTACATTCGTCAGTTGGCCATACATTTGAGAAATGCCATTTCCGTCAAGAAGAAGAATACTTGCCAAGCTGTATACAACTGGCAGTACATTCACTGTTTAGAACTTTGGGTGCAGCTGCTAACAACAACTCATCCAAGTGAAATTCTACAACCATTGATTTATCCATTGACCCAGACAATCATCGGTACTATCAAGTTGCTACCAACTGCAAGATTTTACCCACTTAGATTTCACTGTGTTCAGTTATTGAATAAGCTTTCATATAAAACCAAAACTTTTATACCAACTTTACCATTCCTTTTGGAAATATTTGAACAGACAGATTTTAACAAAAAACACAAGACAGTTAGTCTAAAACCTTTCAATTTTGCAGTGATGCTAAAATTTTCAAAGTCGCAAATACATGAAAAGGCATTCAAAGACGGGCTCATAGACCAAATTTATGAACATATGTTGGAAAGCTTCAATACTCAGGCTCACTCTATAAGTTTCCCAGAAATGATTATTCCATCTGTTATACAGCTGAAACTGTTTCTGAAGAAATGCAAGATAGCTAATTATTGCAAGCAAATAAAGCAAATTGTTGACAAAATTCAAGAACAATCTAAGTTCATTTCAGAAAAGAGGAAAAGTGCAAATCTTGGTTTAGATGATCAACAGTCAGTTAATGTGTGGGAAAATCAATTAGCAGAAACAGGGACCCCTTTAAGAAAGTTTTATACATCATGGCGAAAATTACGTGACCGTGAGCTGCAGCATGAACTTTCTAATAAAGAAGCAATTTCTGGTGCTGCTATTGACATACCTATGATTGACAGAAAAAAAAGACCTGTGGCTACACCAGTTGAAAGAGAAGAGTTTGATAAACTTTTTGAAAATGATTCTGAATCAGATGACGAGACAAGGTTTCTGCTGAAGGAAGAGAGACCAGATCGTGGATCAAGCAAACGAAAGCATCATGACTCTGAATCTAATAGTGAGGACTATAGTGACTTTGATGATGATGAACTTGAACAGCTAGCACAGTCTGCAAGTAGTGAAGAAGATGACGATGTTGAAATGGATGATGTTGATGAAAAAGAAAATTTAGGAGTTCAAAAACTGAAACCATTAGATGGAGAGAACAAACTAATGTCAAAAGCGTGTAAAAGTGAGAGTTTAGTTGACAAAGATGATGAAGATGATGTTGTTGAAGAGTTTGCTCTTTCTGATTTTGATTCTGATTAAATTTTATTCATCTTTGTGCTTTCCCATTTGATTAGCATTTTTTCTTTATGTATCATGTATTTTGAAAACTTAGGACAATGCCTTAATTTCTTTAATGAAATGAATTTTAAAATTTGTATACTATTAGCAATGGAGTAAACATTTTTTTTCTATGCTTCAATACTTTTTAAGTGTCTGCAACTATAACTTAACCTTGACATGCCTGTTATATATTCAAGAAAAAAATTATAAGTTTCATTTAGTTTTAAGACCACATAAGATTATATCTATATTAAAATTCAATATCATTTTGAATCTATTATAAATTTAAATAATTATTCCTTGTTCTTAATAAATTACAGAGTGAACTTTTTATGGCTAGCTGAAGACTTGTCCTACACTAAATTGTACATAGTATTAAAAATAACTCTAAACTTCTTTGAATCCCCTAACCCAGTGATGGTGAACCTGTGGCACGCACCTGTGGCATGCGTGCCACAAACGGCACGCAGAGCCTTGTCAGCCGACACGTGACTGAATATTAAATATTACATTACTTCCTTAATCAAACCAGCTAAGTCAAACCTGCATTTTCGGGTTTCATTGGAGTGTTGGCGCTTTGCTATAAATAAGTGGGTTTTTGTTGAATTTTTGACACGTGGCCTCAAAAAGGTTCACCACCACTGCCTTAACCTATGATTACTTTATATTATGTATTATTTGTGGAAACTGATGTAGTTTTATATGGTACAGATAAGTCAATTGGCATATGTACTAAAGCAAATATTAAATTTATTAGGTACTGAATTTGATACTGGTATACCACACAGAACTGGATACATTATTCTTGTAATATTTAGGGGATCTTCAATTTATTTTAAAAATAAGTATGTTTAGTTTACAATTATATGTTTAAAATTTAGCCTTCTGAACTTTTAATAAATGGTGAATCATAAAAAATATTTTTTAAAAATATGTTGATAAGGCTTGGTGAGGAAAAGTGATTAATTTGCTATATAATATATAGGAGATTAAAATTACAATTTAGACTTTGCAGAGGAGAAACAATAAATTCAATAATAATTCTAGCACCAAAATAGAAAAGTTCAGTAGTTTTTCCTTTAGCCTTTAGTTTTGACAATGCTTTTTGTAAACTTCTAATATCTCAATGTCCCTCCTACTTAAAAATTCATTGTTCAACTACTTTTGGTTTCATATATAAATATTTAACAAATTCATTTTGTTTAAATATATTTTCTAATGTATTTTTTTGGTTAAAGAAGATGAGTGAATAAACATCAATAGTTTGCAATGGTTATTTCAGAGTTAAATTTTTCATTCTCTAAATCAAATATCTCCACAGCAGTTGTAGATTTAATTTTAAATTCAAATGTTTTTCATTTATTTGGTTGTAGAAATTGCACTAATAAAAAGTAACTCGGCAAGTTTAGTATTTTATTATATGTGCCGTATATACTCGTTCGCAAGCCGACCTTTTTTGAACAAAATCTAGGGTGAAAAGTTGGGGGGTCGGCATACAAGCAAGGTCATTAATGTATTTCTGCATGGATATTGAATATCTGTGTTGTTATTGTAGATCATCAAGGTCCTTTTCTACATTCTACAAGATTCGACTGCTGTACCAGAAGCTATAATATTATTATACATCTGCACTTACCGTATTTTATCATTTTATTTATTTTTATGAACGTTTGTTATGAACAATTTATAAATTGTTTTACAAATTTTGTTTTCAACAACAAATTTTTGATGTACGTGTTTCGTCACTTTACCAAAGATTTTTTTTCTTTTAAATACCAGTAATTCTTGCCTGACAAAGATGCAGTACAAAGTAAACAATCATAATGACCGATTTAGCTTGTAGTTAAAAATTTTTTTTTACCATTTTGTTTAAGCTGTCCTATTATTTTTGGGAGGTCGGCTTGCAAGCGGGTAATACACTTTTAATACTTTTCTCTTCCAAAAGTGTGGGGCTATAGAACGAGTGTATATCGATCATTTATGAATGATTAATTTTTAAACATGCAGTGCAGTAACTATTCTTTTAACTTTATTGGTAATTACAGAAACCTGTATCATTAACCTTACAGTATACTACCTGCAACGTTGCCATTATAATGTAAAATCTTCTATAAATGAATGTGTGTAAAGAAATGACACAATTACTTATATTTTATGTAAAAATTTATTTTCTTGAGTTGAAATAAAAGTAGAGAGAAAACAGTTTTTTTTTCCTCCTTTCATTTTATAAGTCTGAAAATAATAGTAATAGTAAAATAATGACAATTGTCAAAATGTATTATTTTATGAATTAAAATTTAAGCAAAATGCTTTGAAGGGCTATCAAATAATGTACATACAATACATTGAATCTTTGAAGGGCTAACAACCAATTACTGGTTTCTCCATATAATTAAAGATTATAATATATGACATGGTTATATAATGACTTGTAAGCACAATTACTATTACAAAAATCAGTGAGGCTTATTACTTTATGATATGCCTATAAAAAAAACAACTCATCTCTGATATGCTTTCAGATGATTTCCTCCAGAGTTCTTACGAATTTTTTGATACATAAAACTGAAGAAAAATAAAAGGTTATCATATTCATGGTTGTATTGTGAATTAATAAAGATTGTGTGAAAGTCTGTTATGAAATAATAAATGGCCTCAATAGTTGATAAATATGTTTTAGGTTTTCCATCCTGACAGCGCCAAAAATGTGTATTTCGAGAACGAAGTTCTACTCTTTTTAGATCTGAAAGGAAAAAAAAAGGGGCAAGAGTTTAGTGTTTTCAAAACAAATTTATTTCACAATGTCAGAGATTATGGATGTGTAAAGAGTTATAAGTTATATATAGTTATTTTTAAAATTGTAATGATTTGGAAGGGCAGTGGCGCAGCTAAGGAGCAATGTTCACTCTACCGTTAGTCCATGTGCAAATTAACAAGACTTGTGTGGAATGTTGCACAGCATCCATTTTTAGTACAATATTTTACAAAATGTGCTGCGCGGTTCTTATTAACTGCTGTGCAGCGTCAGTCAAATATCTGTGTGGCCGTTCATCTTAAAGTTAAAGGGAACATTGCTAGAGAGTGGTTTGCGTTGGGTGACACCACCTTCATTGATAACAAATTTACAAATATAAAGCACCCGCTGCTCAGTCTAGTAGACCATTTTCATAAAGATCACACTTAACATTCAGAGGAACAATCGATCCAAATGCTTGCTAGGTAGTTTTTTTAAAGCCCATGTTGATGAATTAGAATTAAGACCTAATAAGTAGGTTATAAACTTAAGGTTTTATTCATTAAAAAGAATTGCTTGGCCACATCACATTTATTTATGGAAAACTAAATTTCTCAAAATTTAGATAAGGTTTCCATCACCATGACAGTTACCCAACCCTTCAAATTGAGATCAAAAACCTTATATAACAAGTGGCATTTTACCCATTTATGTTATATTATGTTAAAAAATTTCCAAAATCTTTAAATTTAAATAATTCATAAATTTTTTTTTGAAATGGGCTTAAAGTGAAATAAGTGTATCAAAGCATGTGGTAATACTAATATTAGTTCACACAATATTTTATGACACATCATGCATTACATTTTTCAATTTTAAAAAAATAAAATATTGTGCTTCTAGTTCTTTGGACTCATGTATGGGCATTTGTAACTGAACTGCACACTGTAATGTCGAAGACATGAGAGTAAATCAGTTTTTAAAAAACCCAAAAACTCAAAATGCTGCTAAACTAGTGAAAGATAAGTTTGATGGATGTGTAGCAAAGATTAAGTTATTTGATATTCACTTTATAATTTCGAGTACAGCACAGGGTCTTTCACATGCTGTCTGTGATTTCACGTTTATATGCTATCTTTAAATTTTTGCTGATCTACAATGTTTAAAATAAAGTTATCCTTACAGTTACAGCAGTGTCTGCTGACTAAAATCTTTAATTGTGATCTAGAAAAAGTGGTGACTAAGCTAGGGATCTTATAAATGTTCCTGCATGAGAAGTACTGCATTTGGTGGACTATGCTTTTGAAAAAGTACTTTTAAAAACAATTCAATTTTTGATTTTCGGTAAAAACTAAAAATGAATTAAAGTGTAGACAATAAATAAGGCAGGTGAATATTTAACAGAGACGCTGGACTCTACATGCTAGAAAAAAATGTTTGGAGGAAATACAAATCAGATAAAAATCAATCAAGGAATAGATTAAATATTTGGGGCTGTACAACTGAAAATCTAGATCAGCAAGAGAAAGATTTGCTGATATTGATGTCTGTTACAAAGTAACTTCACTATATGCTAAATTAAAAAAAAAGAGATTGTAATTAAAATACCAAGGATTAAACTTAAAAGATGCATAAAGGCAGCTGATATTGAAATGCATAGTCATTGGCTAGTCAGTATTGACATCTAACCCTAGAACTGTCATAATGGCCGATGGTCAGCCGTTAAACCCCGTTCTGCGGTCTCCCGGCGGATATAAACGGCCATCAGTAAAATCGTCATTAAAAATTAAACGTTTATTAAAGGGAGGCAAGAAGAACTGCTTTGTTTGCAGTGACAGAAGCAAAGATAAAATAAGTAGAATAGGCAGAAAACAGAAATGACACTGGTGTCCTTCTTGCAAAGTTGGGTACCACGAGAATTGCAAGCCTCACTTCATTCATCAGACCAACCAGGGTCTTAGTCGGAAAAGAAAAATAATCATGTTTGTGGTCTTTCTTTTCAAAAGTATTATTGTAATAAAACATTGATTGATCAATTCAGAAAAGGAATTTGTTAAATCAGTTAAATGTAATATAATTTACCTTTTTTTTGGAGTGACCGAAATTTGAAGGTTATGGAAGAAAAAATTCACCAAAATATCAGTTTTCAAACAAATGACATAATTATATATTTTCTAAATGAGAATTGCTTCTAGTATTTTAAAATTAAAATCTTGGTTTTATGATAACTTGAACAATATATAGAGTTTGAGGGTGGTTTGAATGCAGAAGAGGAGTAATAAAATGTTACTTCCCCTGTGAAGGTCAAGGTCAATGCAAACATAAATAATATAAAAACAAATTATTTCTATACCATAAGAAACCTTACTCAATTTACTTTTCAGAAAATGTATACATGTTAGGGTCTCTGAGTTCATTTAGTATGGGATTTTGTCAGTTTCAAAAAGCCTATGAAAAATGCTAAAATGACAGGACGATACAGAAAAATTCACTGGACAGTTCTAGGTAGGGGACAGCCGAATATCCGGAATGCCGGATATTTGGACCAAATATCGCGATTTTTGCCACTATCTGGATTCGGCAAATACTTATGGCAGATCCGGATAGTATCCGGATATTAATGAAGTTAACAATTTATGAATTCAAATTAAATTAATATTAAGAAGTTTATAAACAAATTTATAAAAGGTAAAAAATAATAACCAGAAATGAGTACATTTAACAAGAATGGATAGTGAGAGAGCATTCAGCACAGCGGGGAAGATAAATGATGATAAGCATTCTCGCTTGTCGCCCAACAAACTTGGAAGGTTATTGTTCTTGAAAAAGAATTTGGGTATGACAAACCTTAATTTTTTGAGACTTAAAAATTGAAGAAGCAAACTACAAACTTAAAGGTAACAAGTACTGCTGAGTACTATGTTACAACTTATTAGTAACTGCTAATTAGTAACTATTCTATTTACTAATGTCATTAAATTATGTTAATTGTCATATTTGATATATCAATTTTATATTTAAAAATAATTTTATGTTAAAAATAATTTTAAGTTAAATTTGTAATTATTATTTTATACTATGAACTTTATAGTTAAACAGGAGCCTTGAAAACTTGGACAGGCTGAGTGTTGGCTTTCGTTTGTAACTTCTTTGTCATTGACTAGTACGCTTACAGTAGTCAATTATTCAATACTTTCAATTCAGTATCTAACTTTAAACATTTTACTTATATGATGTAACTTACATCATGTAAGTTATATCATTGTTCTAATTTTATATTCTTTGTTTGTTTTTTTTTCATTTGAACTTTAAATGACAGTTGCAATTGTGATTTGATTTGCGAACTTAAAAATAAAAATTTTGGTTGTCTCACGTGTTTTATCTTATTCAGCCATATAATTTTAAAACTCTAGTCTATTGTGAATATTATAATTATACAAAATAAGTTAAGTAACAAATTAAGTTATACATTAAATTATTAATATATAACAGCATAAACAAATTAACAAGGGTTGATTACGAAATTATTCAAATCCATGCAAAATATAGTAAAACAATCAATTTCAATACCAGAAAAAAATACTAAGTTAAAAAGTTACAAGAATAGATCTTACTCTACTATGTAAGATAACAAAGTAAGTTAACTAACAAAATATTAAACGTGAATAGTCTGAATAAAAGAACAGTTTTTATTATGGCTCTAGATCACGACTTCTTGTACACCACACTACACACTCAGTGCAAAACTGTTCGCTTGGTACACACTACAAAGTTAGTTGTACTTCGTTCAAGTTCGTTCATTCAATTCATTGTAAAATGTTCATTGTTGACGTTGACAGTGTCACAAACCGTCATTTAAGATAGCCGCTACTATCCATTTGTTGCATAATAAATATTTAAATAAATAGTATTAAATACTAGATATAAAGTAGTAAAGTACACCCTCTTAGCTCTTACACGTAAATGTGGAGATATCCGGATACGGAATCCGGATTCGGCAAATATTAGGGCCAAACTATCCGGATCCGGCAAATAGTAAAAAACCCTATCCGGCTGATCCCTAGTTCTAGGCTTTAAAAAATATCTTCCATAACTTTAGCGATGACTCCAGATTCTTCTTACAATTTACATTTATTTACAACCTGTATATCTGTGACTTCATTTGAAAAGAATTTTTTTTAAATATGGCAAGGGCTCCTTATCCAGGTCTATTATCAATTGAAAGTGATGGGGTTAAGCTTATCGCTTTTGATGAATTCAAAAAAAAGAAAAGAAAATTGTATATAAAGTACATTCAAAAATATTTAAACACAAATTCATCATGGTAGTCAATATTTTTAAATAAAACAAACCCGTAAAAACAAAGTTTTTGACTATAAATCCCTTATATATGAGACATAACTAACAGTATTGATTATTTTCAAACATTTACAGACTGACACCGAGTGATGTCCCTTGTCTTTAATAAATGGGGGTGGGATGTGAGGGGGTGTCGGCACGACGGTCGGCGTCAACACGACGGTCGGCGTCAACTCAAACTCACGTGAAACTGGCAGAAAAAAAACAATAACAAACAGTGAATTTTGAATTACATACCTCATATAAGGATAAACTAAAAATGCATTAATTTAATTACGGTACGTTCGATCGATCTGAAATTTTGATACGATGCATTGTTAGGTCAGACGGGTCCGTGTGCCAAATTTCAGTTCGATCGGATCATGGGAAGTGGGTCATTTTTGACTTCTGTTTTTCCGCCCGCCCGCCGAGCCCAAGACAGAGACGGCCGCGAAGTTAATATAAGGGATTTAAAAACAAAGTTTTTGACTATAAATCCCTTATATATGAGACATAACTAACAGTATTGATTATTTTCAAACATTTACAGACTGACACCGAGTGATGTCCCTTGTCTTTAATAAATGGGGGTGGGATGTGAGGGGGTGTCGGCACGACGGTCGGCGTCAACTCAAACTCACGTGGAAGTGGGAGAAAAAAACAATAACAAAACAGTGAATTTGAATTACATACCTCATATAAGGATAAACTAAAAATGCATTAATTTAATTACGGTGCGATCGATCGATCTGAAATTTTGATACGATGCATTGTTAGGTGAGTCGGGTCCGTGTGCCAAATTTCAGCTCGATCCGATCACGGGAAGTGGGTCATTTTCGAATTTTGTTTTTCCGCCCGTCCGCCCAGCCCAAGACAGAGACGGCCGCGAAGTTAATATAAGGGATTTAATAAAACAAACCCGTAAAAACAAAGTTTTTGACTATAAATCCCTTATATATGAGACATAACTAAAAGTAGTGATTATTTTTAAACATTTACAGACTGACACTGAGTGATGTCCCTTGTCTTTAATAAATGGGGATGGGATGTGAGGGGGTGTCGGCACGACGGCCGTCGTCAACACGACGGTCGGCGTCATCTCAAACTCACGTGGAACCTGAATTAAAAAATAAAACAAACCCGTAAAAACAAAGTTTTTGACTATAAATCCCTTATATATGAGACAGAACTTAAAGTATTTACAAATATCTACAGACTGAATCTGTCTTTACTCCCCTTTGCTTTTAACCCAAAAAGGGTGGGGTGGGAGAGGGGAAAGGTCTTGTCACCGATCGCTGGGGAAAGTTCACCGTGAAACGCCAAATGTAAACAAAAGCACGCCGCTTTACCTGGTTTAAGCACGAGACGTGTTCACACCGGTGGCTGGCCTGAAGTCAAGTGACCCGTAAAATGTAAACGATAGTGACCTCTACATATAGTTTATATAGATAAACTAAAAATGCATTAATTTAATTACGGTACGTTTGATCGATCTGAAATTTTGATACGATGCATTGTTAGGTCAGACGGGTCCGTGTGCCAAATTTCAGTTCGATCGGATCATGGGAAGTGGGTCATTTTCGACTTCTGTTTTTCCGCCCGCCCGCCGAGCCCAAGACAGAGAGAGAGAGAGACGGCCGCGAAGTTAATATAAGGGATTTAAAAAAAAAGGTTTAATTTACCGCACTGGGTGACCCAAAACCTAGCTACGTCACTGCAGAGGGTATCAGCCAATGTACTGTAACATGAAATTTTGATTTCAAAATTTGGCGGCAATCTAAAGAGAACAAATATATAGCTATTCAACCTAAAGATAAACAAAAATGCAGTTTTAAAGTTAAAAGATGACTTACTTTTTAGGCGTTCATCATTTATAATATTATGTGTCTGGTTCCAAGTGGAATCCACAAATACAACTCGGTCAAATGGTAGAGGACGATTATCAGTATCAGAACTCTTTATTAACTTGGTTGGAGGCTCAGTTGGATCTTTTTTGTTAATGAAAGATGACTCATCTAAACTTCGTTTTTGAGATTGAATTTTGACACAGTTATCGACTCCAATCTTTGGTGAGGCTGTATTTTCTTCAGTATCAGATATACAGCCAACTGAATCATCTCTTAACAGATCAGCACCTGGGACTTTATCTAGTGTAACCACTGCTTCATTATCTTTATTTTCAATCTCATTCTGGACTTTTTCTGTAAAAGCATTTGACACACATAATGTACCATTACTTGTCAGTGCTTTTAATTTTGTGTTGAAATTGGCTGCCATATCTTCTAGAGTAATAGATTCTTCACAGGGAAACACCAATACAACCTTTGAAAGTAAAAAAAGAATATCTAAATGATTACCCTACAAAAAGCTATTATTTTAACTTCTACATTAAATTCAAAATTCATTATCTTTTTGTGAACTTACTTTCTAAAACTCAGTTATGATTCTACAACTACAATCTCTTTACATTGTAATTCTATAAGTAATGCATTGAAATTGAATATTCATTTCGTTAGTCAGTAAAGCTAAGTGAGCTTACAAGTTCCTTTTCTATGTTCATTAGACAGAGCATATTCAGTCTTTGTTGTCCCATGCAACTTCTAACTTCATTTTTTAAAATTATTTTAACTGTGAAAATGATCGCTCTCCGCTGCAGTTTGATGTCATCATTGAGAGATAGATGCGAAGTGCGATGTGAACATTTGGAAAGGACTGTGTAAAATTTTCCTCATTGAAAAACAGCAACATTTTTAGCTCCATGCAAGTGTTTTGAGTTTCGCATTGTGCTACTTCCTGTTCCTGGGGCTTGACACAAACTTTTTTTAAGTGTTCTAAAAATTGGACTAATTCTGAAGGAAAGCAGTCTTCGAAATCACTTGAATATTCTTCCTATAACTTGGCTGCTTGGCATTATACTTCCCACTAATATTTGCAGCATTGTCGTATGACTGTGCACGGCAGTCTTGAATTAGAGTGTCATTTTCTCTAAAGAAAAATTAAAAGTTATTTGGGAAATTTCTGATCCAGTACGGGAATACATTGGTAAGAACTTGATGAATCGCTCAACATGGCCAGTTTGTGCAACATATTGGCAGGGCCGGCTTTAGGCATAGGCAAACTAGGCAGCCGCCTAGGGCCTCCGATTAGTCTCATCATTAGTGGGCCATCGCACAAGAATCTTTGCATATTTATTATTTATTTTTCTACTACATTTAGGACCACCAAATTCACTTCTCCTAGGGCCTCCAATTCCCTTAGGCCAGCCCTGATATCGGATGATCAATGTTAACTTGTCCTCATGCATAATATCTGGCGTGGAATCTATAGAAATCGAGAAGTATTTTGCGTATTTTGTTTCAGCAACAATAAAAAACAATACCTTTTGACCCATCTGTTTAATCAACTCTTCACAGCTAGTTGAGGAAATATAAGACTTGTATGTTGGAAGATATTTTCACCAAGAAATGTGTCAAACTGACTCAGTAGTTCCAGTATTCCAAGGTAGTTACCATTGATCGGTGAGCCTAACAGTTCATTCTTGTCATGGAATGCAAGGCCACAAATACAAAGAAATTGTATGACGCTAAAAAACAAACACCTATCCTTATAGGAACTTTTTTGACAGTTTCGTATTAGCAATTTTCGCAAACTAATAACAAATAGTTTTTTTCTTCCTTAGCCAAGTTTCCTCTTACCTACATAACAGTTTTCAGATACACACGATGACGATTTCTGGTATTTCACACTCTTCGACATTTTCTCACGAGAGTAGATGAGATTTTTATTAATTTATTTATAATATTTTCAGAGATTAATGCAAACAATTGCCCACCTTTATTACACAATATCATAATTTTGGGGGCCCTTGGCTTTAGCCCGTTCAGCCTCCCCCCTTTAATCCACCATAGACTCTCTTGTATACGGAGTGCCCAAAATCAACCTTCATGAGCCAAAAAAAAATAAAAATTTTTTTTTCAATCTAGTCTTTCTGTGTGTGTGTGAACACGATAGCTTGAGCACTGTTACAGATTGGTGGACAAAACTTCATATAAAAGTATTAGATCCTATTCGTAGGTTTCTATAAGCTTTTTGAGCAATTTCTGGTAACTGGAAGTCGTACTTACCCCAATTCCACTGGAAGTGCACATATTTGGGCCCCCAATGAGTGGTAATTTGAAAAAAATATATTTGCCAGTAACCTTTGTGGCAGTGTACTCAACAACGTCCCAAAGTTTCATGGTGATCGAGGAATGGTGTAGTAATGCATAAAGCACAAACAGACATACATTTATTTTTACATTGTTTCTTTTTCACAAATCAATAATGAGGTCACACAGTGAATATTACAAGAAGCGCACTCTGTTAACAACAACACCAAAATTTTCATGGTTTATTTTAAGTTTAATTCAATTATTACTTTCTCATAAACAGAGTATAGTGGGAAGTATTGTAATCCTGCAATAAATTGGAAATATATTTTTGGGGTTTGACAAATCTCGATGTTTTATACATCCCGAGTCGAAAAAAAACAATTTGCAATCTGTATGTGTGTATACCATATCTTGAGTAGTGTTTCAGTTAGGTGGACAAAATTTTCATTTATAGGTATTAGATCCTATATGAAGGTTTCTATCAACTTTTGAATGGGTACTTACCCGGATTCCCCTTAAAGTGCCATCCCAACTAGGCCTGTCAACGGGTACCCTGCACCCGGGTACCCGTTGCAGTGAGATTACCAGGGTAGTAAAATTCCGCCCGGGTACCCGTGAAAATGTGGCTTCAATGTCTATATTAACCAAACTTCGGCTCGCATGCTGCTTTTTTTGTGTTTAAGTTACGACTCGCAAAACAATTTATCAAATGAAAATTTTTGTTTCAAATGTATGCTGTGAAATACATCTAAGGAGAACTATCTGTCAAAGGGAAATACAAAACGGTCTCGACAAACCACAATGTATTTTGATACATCTTTTTTCTCTGAAAATGAAACAGAAATCGCAAACACAAGAAGATTTTGGTTCTTTGATTGAATCATATAAAGAAAACAAAACTCCTCTGACAAAAATAAGGATGGACTATATAGAGATGAAAGAGGCTGTGTTTGTTGTTAATAAAAACACCCCTGCTTTGACTTTGACACTAACTTTGATATTTGAAATACGCCGACATTGGGTTTACAATTGTCGATGTTGTTTATCTCCCCCCCCCCACCTCCTCCCTCCATTCGATTGTGTTTCGTGTGTTCATTACAGCGTGTGCATTACCCAAAAACTGATTTTAATAATACACCAAAGTTTATAAGTTTTGAAAGTCAATAAATTAGTTACTAACAGTGTAAGATGGATAAGGGCCCGTCCACAAATGACGTTACGCACCTAGGGGAGGAGGGGGTCACACATTTGTGACGAGGGGGAGGGATGTGTTTAAGAATAAATGTGACGTCACATCAAAACGCGCAACTTTTAAATAAAAGTTCCACTGAAATATTTGATTGCTTACAACTTATTTAATGACGTTTTACATGGATTTAAGCGTGTAGCGATTTTTAGAGTTCAACATCACATTAAACTTAAATGACAATGAAGTTATTTTGACACATGCTCATTTTCAAAAAGGAAGTACGGCTTTTATGGGAGGGGCGCAAAGCTTTGTGATGTCATATTGGAGAGGGCTTTAAGTTTTTGTTGATAACCTGTGACGGGGGGGGGTATAAAATCGGCCAAAATCGCTTGACGTCACTTATGTACCGCCTTTAAGACGTAGGCAGTGTATCTACTGTGTGAAATGAGGTGCATTGAAGGTAGCTAGGTAGCATTGTATAGTGGTCATGACGGGGGAAATTATGCGATGTTTCGATCGGGTAACCCTGGTACCTGATCAAAATTTGGACGGGTATCCGGGCAGCCCTTATCCCAACACTAACTGTTGTATACGAATATAGGAGAAAGTTTAAGGGAACTCACTACTGCTTTATGTATAGTTATTAAAATTGTTTTTAAAAATTGTGCAAAGTAAATAAAAGGCCTTTAAAATGAGATTTTTTTTACTCTGATAGCCCCAAAATTTTCATCTTAAAAGGTAAATTTCTAAACTACTTACTTCTTGTGACTTATAGTCAGGTATACAAGGATAAGTATAAATTGTGACATCATCTGGAGCAAGTATTGCAGCATGTGGTGCAGTGCTTTTACCATCTATTTCACTTGGATGCTTTATTATATCGACTTTCAGTGGAAGCTATATGAATAAACAATTATTTCAAACTACAACATGTACCTGTAATTAGATTTTGTTAGTAAAAGGCTGGATTATGTTTAAAACCAACTTGCAGTAACAGTTTGCAAATCTTTAGTTAAAAATACAAAAGAAAAAGTGCCTCTTGTATAAAGTAAAATAAAATAAGAAATAAATTTGAAAAGTTTATTATAATTGCATTAGCAAATATAGTGGTACCCGAATTTCAAAATGATTTGTCTTAAGTCTAAGAATAATATTATCCATACCTTTACCCTAGGCAAACTATCATGAAGATGGGGGAGAGGAAGGAAGCAGTTATAACAATAATACTTCCTAGATTTTCCACATTTCCCACACTGAGTTCTTGGAGCAGGGGCATCTAAAAACTCAAAGTCAGCAATCAAAAGATCAGGAAACGGAGTAGGTTCCATATTATCTGAAGATTATCATGTTTGCTTTATTTTGCAATGAAAATGAAAACAAATAACAATCATAGCATATCTCAAAAAAAAGTAAATAATCACAATTTTAGGAATTTTTTACATCATTTATTAAACAATAAATTTACAATTGTATGTAAGTTATTTATAAAATGATAATATGATCCATTATGTCAAATTAAAATAATAATTTTAGATCTTTTTCCAGGTAGGGCATTATAATTTACGAGCAACAAAGCCCGTCCAAGGACATTCTGCGGCATGTTGTAACTCCCCTCCAACAGCTGTGTCGACCGGCATACATGTGCATCACGTCAAAAATACTATTCATTATAGCTAAAATAAATAACTCGTAAAAACAGAGCTTTTGTCTATAAATCCCAATGCGCATAACTCAAAATAAAGTCTTGGAAGAAATACTGCACCAAAAATAACTCATTTTGAACGTCCGCGTAAACATGTTCAATATGATTGGCTGTAGGAGTCATGTGTGTTTTAGGGACCAATCGTTATGGATGAACGGACAGAACCTTGCCTTTTATTATATAGGATATACCTGTAGACAATATTTTTATTCTCAGGCATAAAACTGAAACATTCGATGATAGAAATCTAGTAGTACAAATTAAACAATTTAATAAGAGTGTAGGCTATTTAATATTCATATAATACAATAATGGTATATACAAATGCATAGTATTTTATAAAACTCTCTCATTAAAATTAAAACAGGGGTGTCCAAAAAGGGCCATATTCCATGAAGTAAAAATATGCCCGGGCCGGATAAAATAATTAACAAAAATGACATATGTTGAGACTGAGTACAGGCTTTTAAAACAGATAATAGGTTTTTATTTTTAAGAGTGATTTTCAAAACTTTATACATATCTTGTTCATGATTAGAAATTTTTTAAAATTGGATAAACAATAGCCAAGTTATGGAATAAATGGATATGTATATTTTCTACTAAATATCTTACAATAAATAAAAAGTGTTGAAATATGGAGTGAAAAATGTTGGGTAAAAAATTGGGATGAAAAAAAAATGTTTTAAATGTTTAAGTGCACCAAAGCCACATTAATTTCATTTCCCAGAGTAGCCAAAAATAAAACAATATCACATCAATTTTTGCCTTTGGACGTCATCAATTTTGGTACACATAACAGTACATAACTTCATCGGCTATTTGTGATAAAATTTCTGTTGGTAAAAAAATAAAACGTTATGCATTTTTGCCATCCTTTGACCCCAAAGTATTTTGTATTCAAAATTTTTTTTATTGCTTCGGCTTTTCTGATACATATAAATATAAGGTCATTCTTGTGTGGAGATGCTGATCTTCCATTGAGCGCCTCCCCAGGCATTACAAGGGGGCGGCCAAAATTCAGCCTTACTGCCTTGTAGGAAGTGGTAGGATCCATTAAGGCTAGAGACCCAACCTGAACAAAGGCAGCTACCTATTGCGCTGTGAAGGGCGTCCCCCCAGGTGGTTGCGTGTAAGGCGTGTAAAAAATCCTTGCTACAAAAATACAGAAGAGAGTAGCAAAAGACATTTCAGTCCTGGAAGAGGATGGATTCCTAGATTAGGTATGCATGATGCCAAGTAGTGACAGCGAAAAACTGGAAGTATTAGGCCAACAACCATCATCTCTACCAGGACCACCACAGTCATTGGAGCACAGAATGTCTGCATAACGAATGAGACTGGTAAAGCAGCACAAATAGCCGCTGAGATGAGGAACTTTAACATCGACATACTTGAAATCAGCTAAGCTAGATGGACTGGATGGGAACAGAAGAGATTTTTCTCAGGAGAGATGGTATTATTCTCAGGACACGAGGAGACGATGCCCCACATTATTTGGGTGTCTCCCTGATGCTGTCAAGGGCAGCCCAAGGAGCCTTCTTTGGATAGGAGGCGCATGGACCTCGACTTCTCTGATTGCATCCCAGCAGAGGCTCTGAAGGCGGACCTGGAAACTAGTGTGGAAATGCTACACCCCTTGTACATGAAGATAAGGGAGGAGGAGCAAGTTCCTTCTGATTGGAAAGAGGGATACCTCATCAAGATCTCAAAGAAGGGTGATTAAAGCTCCTGCTACAACTACATAGAGATCACCTTGCTGTCTATCCCAGGCAAGGTTTTCAACCATGGTTGCTCAATAGAATGAAAAATGCTGTAGACCCCCTTCTGCGAGACCAGCAAGCTGGCTCCCGCACCAACACATCCTGTACCGACCAGATAGCAACACTGCGCATTATTCTAGAACAGTCACTAGAGTGGAATTTGCTTCTCTATGTCAACTTTGTTGACTATGAAAAAGCCTTTGTCAATGTGGATAGGCCAATCCTCTGGAGATTGTTAAGACAATATGGGGTGCCGCAGAAGATCATGGATATAATCAGGAACACTTATGAAGGGATGACCTGCTGAGTTATACACGGCTACCAGGTGATATGCTTTTTAGGTGACGAGAGGTAAGGATGCTTGCTGTCGCCCTTCCTTTTCTTGTTGGCCATTGACAGGGTGAATAAAACATTTACACAGAAGAAAAGGAATGGTATCCCTTGGACCTTGTTGGATCAACATGATGTCCTCGACTTTGCTGATGATCTTGCCCTTCTCTCACATACCCAACAACAGATGCAGGAGAAAACAAATGTTGCAGTCCCTTCTGCTAGAATGGGTTTAATATATACAAAGGGAAGAGTAAAGTCCTCAAGGTTAATGTCACCAGTACAGCACCCATCATGCTAGAAGGAGAAGCACTCGAGGAGGTAGAGAGTTTTTTCTACCTTGGCAGCATCGTAGACAAGCAAGGTGGGACAGATGATGATGTCAGAATAAGGAACAACTCAAGAATTTTCGGGTCTCCAGAAACCTAAGCAGCAATTTAAAAATACGTATCTTCACTGCCATGGTGAAGCCTGTGGTGCAATATGGAGCCAAGACATGGAGAACAACAGCCGTAAACCTGAAGGGAATTCAGTTCTCTGAATTCACTGTTTGGAAATAATCAGCAACCTGGAAATATGACAGAAGCAAAAGATCAAGAGATTCTCCAGAAGCAGTGCCGAGGGAATGACCATGCTCTACAAAAACCTGCCTTCAATACAACAAGGCAAGTCCTGAAATGGAACCCCCAGGGAAAATGGAAAAGAGTTGGTCCAAGAAACACTTGGCGCCGAGAGTTTGATGCAGACATCAAATGAATGGGCCATAACTGGAAGATGCTGGAGAGGCTGGCCCAGGATAAGGATGCCTGAAGGACTCCCCTAGATGGTCTATGCCTTTGGAAGCATTTCAGACGTCAACAATGATCTGCGGCTGTTCCTCGTGGATGAGAAGAATCAACAACAATGTCCTCATTACAGAAAACATCAACAAGTCAGTTATTTATTTAAGATAAGGCAGCAGACCAGTTTAAAAATATAAGCGCTGACCATATTTGGCCTGCAGGCTGGACTTTGGAACCCCTGAATGAAAATAATTGTTTTTATCACTGTATTTGAGATGTCAAAAACATCTCACAGTGTTAAGGGCATGACTAGGATGACATCTATTTTAGTCCAGAGTATAAAGTTTAAGTCTTTGAAAGGAACATGCTGAAGCACCTCATTTCATTAGCAGAGTCATTATCATTATTCAGTCTATTACTATAACTTTATAACTATAGTTTACCTAGACCTATGCATAGTATAGACTATAAACAAAGTTGCCTGTGCGCTCGACTGTGTTTACATTGTTGTTATGGTAGGGTGAAGGTGAATTTCCGTGAATAGAATGGTGTATTTTTTATCACTGTAAAGGGGTAAGTGTACTTGATTTATTTTATATGGATAAGCGTAATTAAGGTTGTGTTTTTTATGGCTTAGGGTCTGGGTTAGGTTTAGTTGTCTATTTTCAATTAATTAAAACAGAAAAAAGACAAAGTTGGCAGCCAAAATGACCACATATGGAGCACACTACTCTCTTTGCTTATTCAAATAGTATAGTGGCCTATTATAATAGTACTAGCGTACACCCGTCAAAAATGACGGAAGTTTTCAGCTGAAATCTATTTATTTTATAAAAAATGCAATTTTTATAGGGCGCATACGGCGCCTACCTTTTTCAAAAGCCCAACTAACTTTGTCCTTGTTTGATAAATACGAAATATTAAACTTTCTGAAATGCACACAAAGTATTTTATAATAGGAGTTACAGGGCGCCTACGACGCCCCCTTTATTTTTTGATTTTATAAGTAACCATCATCAAATACTCTTTTTACATTGTTCCCTTTTCCAAAATTAAAATATGAGCTAAATCAATGACGTCATATAATATTTTTTACAGCGCATCTTAATTTGCACACCTTTTGGTGCATTAATTTGGTTTTCCCTGCTTTCTAAAATTAGTAGCGTCAGGACTGACTGACAGACACTACTGACTTGCGTGACAATTGCAAAATATATAGTTTTATTATTTATTTTGGCTAATAATCGTCGAACAGATCAAAGATGGCGGACGCGTCTAGGATGGTACTGTTGCTAGGTTGCTGTTACTTGCCCCTTACTATTATTCCCAGTTTTCTCCCTCCCCTAAAAAAATTTTTAATCCGGGGGAGGGAATGCCTCCCCTTATAATTATAAATAAATAAAATAAAAATGGGGTGGGGCTTGGGGAGGGATCTCCCTGCCCAAAATATAAAAAAGAAATGGGGGAGGGGTCTAAGGGGAGGGGAATGCCTTCCCTTATAATTTTTAATTTTTAGACACAAATCATCGAATACAAAACTGCGGACATAGCGAGTGCTGCAATAAGCTGCAAATTTGAAGGTTTGCTCTTTTTTCGCTTTGCCCCCGTAGCGCGAACATCGCGTTGGAAATTTATTAGTGATTTGCTAAATGAAAGCTGATTTAATTTAAGTGTTTTACTAGTGATATTTCGGAAGGATATAACTCGAGTTCGAGAATTATTTATAAAATTAGTGATAAAAGTGTATTTTTCGTGATTGTCTTCCACTGCCCGGCCCATTTCAATTTCAGCATTTTCCCTATGTTGGGACTATCGATCTGCCCGCCATCTTTGTCACTTGCATAGCAACAAAGATAGCGCCGGAAAAGACCATATTTTGGCCTGATCCCTACAACGATAATTTACCTTTATTTTTATAGTAAAGTGTAATACTATAACTGTAATAGTTAGTAATGGTCTAAAATAGTACTAAACTAGTATTAAGTAATAAATAGCATCCATTATTATTATTTAACATTTTCATTAAAATTAATTAAAAATTGTTTAAATTTAAGCGTCCCTTTCTATTAAATTGTGTTACAAACTAATCAATCGGATTAATATATGCATTGAAATTTTAAGCGTACCGTAAAAGATCAAACTGAAAATAAATTAACGTAGTGCAGTCTTTAATTCGCAATGAAATAATGTTAAGACTCATTACAAAACGACTTTTTGAAACAGAAACTGACGTTTCTATCGAGACAGGAAGTAAAGTAAAAAATAATCTCGGATCCTTTCGCCATCTAAAATTAAACAAAATTTGAAATAAATAGGTCTACCGGTACTGGGGCATGTGTAATTTTTAAATTTTATTTTTAAAAGTAATTTTTCATGCATTAATATTTCTTTTTTGAAATGTGCATTCATTATAAAATAGAGAAAAAAAAAGAAAAACAACAAACTTTCTTACTTACATTCTACTCGTTTTTCATCTTATCAACTGAACGTTAATGAAAGAACCAAGACTACAATGAGGCTAGATAACTATAAATAGAATGCTTTGCCGCCATTTAAGTTATTCACTTACGCTCCACTGTTATTAAGTGGCGGCATGAATAAATATTTATTTCTCTGATGGAATATTTAAGACTATATTTGTGATTTAATCATATTCTTTCCGTTAACTGAAAAGACTTAACTGCTTCACGAGTGCATCTTTTAATTCTGCATAATATTATTTTTTCGACCTACGAGAAATCAATGTAACAAAGGAACATTTATCTTATAACAAGGCATAGACTATCATAGATATCGTCATAAAATGCAACGTGAACGTTGCCGTGGTCAAGAGGCAGACACGCAGCATGAAGAAACCAAGCTGATACAGTTGTGTGGAATACAATTCTGAAGAATTGCTGGTTAAACTTTTGTGTAAGATCTTTCGCCTTACTTAACTTTAAACATCTATTTTTAAATTTTTTAAAATAATAAATAAATTTAACATTTAAGTTTAGACTTTATTCAAATCCTAATAAAATTCAATAGGCAAAAACACTGATACACAGTGAACTTAAATAACTAGTTGGCATAATATAATATAGATATCCATATTATGTAAAAATAATTATCTTTTAAAATAATAATTTCCAAAATTGTATGTTGAATTTTACTTTGTGAATGGTCTTGGCCTTGATATAACCGAAATATTTTTGGAGATTGTTGTATTCATATCTAATGGAAATTGGAGTAATAAATTAATAAAAGCTATATTATACTATACAATACAAATGCATAGACCATGTTAATTGTAATAGTATGTAATATGTTTTTAAAAAAAAACAAAAAAACCTTTGGCTTGTAATCTTATTAGACTATCAGTATCAGTTCAAGGTTTTAAAAAACCTTTTTTTTACTGAGTTCTATTTAAGTATTCTCACTGACAGGATGCTTCAAATTTAGTGATACGCTAAATACTATCCATTGTAAAATATGTATGTATCAGTGACCACCTTATGTAAACATGTTTGGCAACATTGTCCAAGCATGATAAATGTATGTCAGTTTATCAGCACTGAATGGAAGATTTAATATAGGAAAGCTGTGTGTCTAAAAAATCACATTAACCACTTTTATGGTTTTTAGAAGCTTTTTTAACTCTGAAAATTCAATTCCTGGATTGTTAAGGGAAAGATAATTGATGCCTGGACTTCTTCCAAGTTTAGAATTGACTGCATAGGCATATGTTTCTGCAGACTATTGATTTTTTCACGTACTTGGCTGGAATATGGAATGATCAAAGCACTATGAAAGCTTTTTTTTTCTTTTGAATCGGCCAATTCAGTGCATGTGATAGTATATTCAACATTGATGAGTGATACTCAACAAAATTTCAATCAAAATAATTAATAATCATAATCATTTGTTTAAGGACAAACTTTCATAAATCAATAATTAGATCATTCGAAGGATCTGAAGGTGAAGACAACTATACTATGCCACATTTAAGTCAATACCTTGGATTTACAAACAGAAATGTGATTAGTTATTAGTACAGGTAGAAATAAAATAAGGGGCCGTCCATAAAGTACGTCAGGCTCCAGAGGGGGTGTAAGAAAGTGACACTTTGTGACAGGGGGAGGGGGGGGGTCCTGCCATGTGTGACCTCACGGTATTTTATATTACATTTTTATTATTTTGTTAATAAAAAACATTTTTGTTCAAAGTGTGACATACTTTGGGGGGGGGGTTAAAATGGCCAAAAATAGCGTGTCATACTTTATGGACGGCCCCTAATGATTTAGAAAAATTCATCACAATCAGACTCAGTCATGTCATATGGCATAAAAACATAGCTATTCCATCAAGTCTGTTGACTCTTCAGGAAATAAATAACAACTAAAACAGCTGGGACACAGGATCTGGATGATATTATTTGTTTATTTTTTTTTAATGGTACACTAACATCATTTTATAACAAAATAGTCATAGTTGACAAGTCTTTCAATTTTCATATCCTTATTTTTGTTGTTTCTTACATGAATGAAGAATAACCATCCTTAATCATTTATTTTAGTTATTGCTAGTACTTACTGTTTTATATCCTATCAATAGTCAATAGGACAATATTAAGAAAAAATGTATTTGAAGATTTTATTCTTCCCATTTGCTGTCACAGTTTATCTTGAAGATGGTTGTCTATAAACAATCTCTCTCTCAGAAGAGAAGTGTGTGTGTAATTAAGTTGGGACTTGGGATGACTTGGGATTTAATATGTATGTTTGAGTCTGGTGTGTCAGATAATTATGTTGTATTAGTTATAAATTATAATTTGTAATTATGTTTAAATAGCTACTGATACTATATACAAGATGAGATTGAATTTGATGTTGTGCTGGATGAATGAGTATGATTTCAATTAATGTTATCTATTTTATAAGTGAAGCGAGTTTTACATTTAATTTGTAATTGTATTAACTAGTTCAAACAAAATGTTATTAAAAATTTAAATTATTTTTAACAAAATGTTATTTTTAAAAAATTATTTTTGAAAAAATGTTATTTATATTATTTTATAAGCTATACTTATACTTTTGAGGTAGGTTTATTACAAGAGTAGATGAAAGAGTACTGTGCATTTATTTATAATTTATACTTCATACCAGATTTCTTTTCATCTATTATTCCATGTGACTTTGAAAATTCATTTGTAAGTTTAATATGATAATAAATGAATGCTTAATTATTAATTCTGTTATTTAGTTACATTAAATCTTTTGTGTACTAGTTTGTTCATTTCCAATATTGATATTGGAAATGAACTGTAATTATAATTATATTATTATAATTACATGTATTATATTTTTTTACTTACTTTTCTTTTAGTGTATATGAGTATGGTCACTAAATAAATCGCCTCAAATATCATACTCTTATTTTTTTATTTAATTTTTATAATTTATATTTGTAATATATTGACAATTAAAATATCTACTAATAACTAATAGCATTATCTTTGTAAATTGTAAGTTATTTAGTTATTTTGACAATACTTATTTAAAATAAATTTCATTATTTTTATGTGTAAATGAATATGCATCTTAAAGAAAAGCACAAAGACTGGTAAGTACTACTACACCATTAAATTAACTAATGTAATAATTAACTAGTAGTAAACTAATAACTAATAAAGTAATAAATAACTTCAAATAAATAAGTGAAACATTAACATAAGTACGAGACATTTTTTAACATCTTTGATAGTACATTTCAATACATACACTTACAATAGAGGCGTTTTGCTGGGAGGTGCAGACCACACGGGGGGACACCAAAGAGTAAAATTCTGTATGTACCCTTTACTGTGTAAAACTGTAATTCGAGAGGGGATGACACCATGAACTACCGCCCTGGGTGACACCAACCCTAGCGATGCCTCTGCATACTTATGCATAGTACTGGGTGTGTAAACAGTATTTTGTTAATTAAAAAAGAATGACCCACTGTTATATCTGAATATGGTTCGAGTTATAGTAATATTAATATCGAAACAGTTTTGTGCTCTAGGTTTGCCCTTGAATAGTAATCCTCTTAAAATTTTTCTTCTGCAGAGATGCATATAGTTCAAGTTCAAGAGACTATGGTTTTGAAATTGAAGCATCTACAAAAATGTTAACATTAGTATAATTTCTATCTGAAATTGAGAAAAAACTTTCAAGCCAATTTCAGTTTCAGAATAGAATTCAATTAATTTTGTTTTTTTTGTCAAAGAGAGCTATTATGAGTACCTGGAATATACCAAAGCATGTTAATGTTAGTGCTGAATGTTCAACAATTTTTGTATAATATAAATACGAGACCCAATACTGGAGATACTTTAAATCAAGCAGACTTTTATAGTCTTTTATACGGCTAAGGACGCTGATACTGATGGACATTAACTAAAACTTTGCTGATTAGGGTTACAGTATGTTGTTTGTGTAAATTATGCCATCATGAGTGTTAATACTGTGAATATTATTTTTTTTTATAAATCTCCCAGTTCATCACATTTTAAAACTGGAGCTTAGTTGATGCATACTGCATAAGTATTTATCCTTAACAGTAGCAGTTACATAGCCTAAGAACTAAACTTAAATGACTTAATTCATTGTCACAATTCATGATTCAGTCAATCTGTGTTTGTTCGTCCGTCGATACGACGAGGACCACTCTAGTCATCCGAGGGTTGTCTGTGCGTGCGCAGATGGCTGATTAGGCCGATCCTTGCACGGAAGGTTCGGGAACAGAAGGGACGAGTGGGACATCTCCTGGAGGGTTGACAGAATGGGCCTTTCGGGCTTGCCTCTTCTTTTCTGCGGCGGTGATCCGGTTTGCCTCGCATGACCTGGCACCTTCGTGGATGGAAGAGCGCCAGGTGGGTCGGTCCATTGCAGCTCGTTCCCAGGTGTCTGGATTGATAGCAAACGCTTTCATTGAGGCTTTTAGTGTGTCATTGAAGCGTTTCTTTTGCCCACAGTGGGACCGCTAGCCATACTGGAGCTCACCATAGAAGATTCTCTTTGGCAGTATCTCGTCTGGCATTCGGACAACGTGCCCTGCCCAGCGAAGCTGGGTCTGCATCAGGAGGGTGAAGATGCTGGGGAGACCTGCCTTGGTCAGTACCACTGTGTATGGAATTTTGTTCTGCCACTTTAGGCCGAGAATCTTCCTGAGGCTTGTTATATGAAAGTGGTTAAGCTTTCTTGCATGGCGCTGATAAACAGTCCAAGTTTCACAAGCATATAGCAGTGTGGGGAGCACCACTGCCCTGTACGTTTTCAGCTTGATCTGGATGGTAATGCCTCTTCTTTTCCAGACATTAGGGTACAACCTGCCGAAAATGGACGACCATCTCCACATTTGCCAACTTGAGCGGTTGTTGGTAATTCATTCAATCTCAACCTTGACCAATCTATGTTGTCAAGCCCACTTTTCCGCTGTCGACCTCTTCTACAGTGCTTTGAAGGGTGATTTTTGTCAGGCTATCATGTCGCAGGACATGACCGAACCATGCCAGCTTGCGTCTCTGAACTGTCGCTATAATTTATAATGGTTTCTTGACGACCCGCAATGGAAGTTATTCTGTCCCAGACATACTCATTGGTCTTATGTTCTAGATAAGAGAACTGGGTAATTTTACTCATGCATTTGTTTTCAACTGCCTGCAACTGGCTTTCGACTTTCAGTGGTTGCCAGTAGTGTGCAGGTCTCACATTCATTCACGACAATGTTTTTAAGGCGAGCTCTATATAGCCTGAGCTTTGTTGAAAGTCTAATGTTTTTGCTGTTCCATATTTTGATTAATTTCGTCATTGCGCAATCATCATCGCCTGTCGTCCCATCTGGGGCATAGGCCACAAACAAAGGCTCTCCAGACATCCCGGTCCTCCGCTAATCTCTCTAACTGTCCGCAGCTGTGTCCATTCTTTTTGGGTGGTGTCTGCCTCCAGTTCCCATCTCCATGTCATTTTGGGTCGACCTCTTTTTCTCTTGCTTTGGGGGTTCCCAGTGAGGGCTTGTCTCGCGATGCTGGATGTAGGCTTTTTGATGGTGTGGCCAATCCATCTCCATCTGCGCTGGCATATTAACTCTTCCACTGGGTCTTGTGTACGTTGCCAGAGGTACTATTTGGTGATGACGTTGGGTCAGCGGATTCGGAGAATTGTTAGTAGTACTATTAGTAGACACGTTTTTATAAATGTTTGAAGCTTTTTTGAACCGGCTGCTGTTGTTCGCCATGTTTCGGCTCCATATAGCAAGAGAGGCTTCACTGTGGTGTTGAATATCCTGACCTTGGTTTGGAGGGTCAAGTTGTTGCAGTTCTAGAATTTTTAAAGCTGTTTAAATGATTTACTCCCTCTGCCAATTCTCACTCTTAATGTCGGCGACTGTCCCTCCTTGTATGACAATACCGAAGCTAAAAAAAACGCCTTACCGTCCACATGTCTTTCATCCAATAACATGCATTACAAAACTTATCATTGCCTAATTTATTGAAAAACCTGGTAAAAACAGTTATTGCGTTGATATCTCTTTAACTTTAAATGTTCCAGTGGATCAAAGTTTTGATGATGTGACTGCAGTATGAAATGGATACGTTTGATACTGCTGCCATTATTGATGTTTGAAATTTGCGGGGACTCAATGAAATTTGCGGGGACTCAAAATCAATCTGAATTTATTATTCAGAACCCCGAATGCTCTTCACAGTCCTAATCGTCTAATATATTTTTTAATAATCCAAATAATATTCAGCATACCCTATCATAAGCATATTGTCAAAATACACTCAACAAAAAATTGTCACCTTGCGCATTTTGATGTGTTGTTTGACCTCAGTGCTACATTTGATGTGAATAATTGATTGACCAAGAAGTTCTGCTATCTCTATTTCTGAATGAGGTTGGCATCTCTGGAACTGCATTCCGCTGGTTTAAATCTTACGTGGCTGACAGAACACAGCGTGTTGAGGTAAATGAGTCAGCTACCAATGAAACAGTCCTAACTTGTGGCGTACCGCAGGGCTCAGGCTTAGTCTTGGGACGTATTCTTTTCTCTATCCACACGAGCCAGCTAGGCAGAATAATTGAAGTTGAAGATCGTGGTATTTCTCGCAATTTATTTACGGATCGCACACAGATTGACAAGAGTTTTCACCCGGATCCTTCGAGCTGTGCTGCCGCTGTTCAGGCTGTTGAAGACTGCTGTTTTGTAAAATCATGGATGGCATCAAACAGATAGCAGTTAAAAGATGATAACACAGAAGCAATAATTTGTGGCTCTGGCGCCAGTCGTAAAGTAGCCATATCATTATTATCGACAAAAGTCGGCACTTCTGACATATCTTTATCCAACACCGTCAGAGATCTAGGCCTTAACAATAATCTCAAAAGCACGGTGACCTCCTACATTGGTTCGTAGTCAAGGCTTTTTTTTTCATCTTCGTGCCCTGGGTCGGTTGCGTCCTCAACTGAATAAGAGAGCAGCAAATGCTGTAGCAGTTTCATTAATACGATCGACACAGGATTACTTTAATTTGTGGTGATTGCCTCAAAAACAACTGCAGAGACTCCAGAAAGTACAAAACGCTGCAGCGCGGATTGTATTGAGTATGAGAAAGTCAGACCTCATGAAACCGGCACTTACGGATCTTCACTGGCCTCTTGTGGCTGGAAGAATATACCAAGAGATTCTTTCACTACTTTTTGGCTGTTTGGGCAGATCGGCGCCACAGTATTTGAAGGAATTTGCAGCGTAACATGTATCTCTAAATCTAAAGGGGCTGCGATCTTCTACGCAGTCCATTTTGAAAGTTCCCCGATTGGATGGACACAGGAGGAAGTCCATGGGCGTGCGCTTCTTTGAATCGGTGGAACCAAAATTGTAAAACAGTCTTCAGAATTTTGTTTAAAGAATGTGAAAACAACGATTTTAAGAAAAATAAGCCTTAAAAAAATAGATTGACTTTTTTAAAACACCAGAGCGCAACGAGCATGCTAGTCTTGCATGGATTGTATGAAGGCTTTAGAAGTAAAAGAAAGCATTCATTAAATCACTCATTCATAGTTTCCGCACACATTGCTAGTGACATGATTTTTAAAAAAAATTCGGAAAAGAAAAACACAGCATCGAAGTGGTGGGCCGACAATTCTGAAGTTAATTTTAACTTTCGTTATTTATTTTTTTTAAACGCGGTGGGCCGTAACCCACCCTGTCACTGTGAGTACCGGTACTTGTATGGTTCCGGTACATTGACTTTGGAGTTCACCATATCACACATAAATGATGGGACGTATTCCATAAGCTCAGGCTCGATCAATTTGGGCTTAGGTAATAGCCCATACTATACTCGTTTAACTTTAACTCAACTTAAAATCAATGTTAGTAATGTTAGTAGTAATTGTTATTCAACAACTTTAATATATGCTTCACTTATATTAGATACCAAGTGTTAGAATTCCCACTTCTTAGGCTAACATTGTTACACTACCAAAGCATCTCCATTTTTTAAAAATACATGTAACCCTTTCGTTTGCAAAGTAGATTATATTTAGTTAGGTGTTCAGAAAAGTGCTAAACATCCTTTTCTTCAATTGTGATGTTATTTATTGAGTAGAGGTTTAAATACTACTCCATTATATTTATTTTATTTTTTATGACATTATGATAAAACATGCGATTTTTGTCCAGCGAAGAATCAACAAATGTCGCGCGCTTTACCGCGCCGAATACCGGTCCATACCCCGCGATTATTTTGTCACCTTCACCGGCACCAATGTTCCCTCTAAGGTTCGTCTGTCCGTGTGCAACGTAAAAAAAACTCGGCAAAGTTGCGCAGCATCCATTTTTTGGTGCAATATTTTACCAAATTTGCTGCGCGGCGTCTCTCATATATCCGCGCGGCCGCGCACCCATCGCAGAGAAAAAGGGAACATTGACCGGCACATTTGTGAAATTTGTCTTCCAGTTTCACTTGGCTAATGCGTACAATCCCGACCGTGACGTCACGACGACGCTACCGGTTGCTGGCCGATAGTTGCTTCCCTTGAATGTTTTTTTTCTTGTTTCCTGTTTTAAAAACCGGGGGAGGGGTCTAAGGGGACCCTTACAACTTATTGTCCTTTTGCATAGCAACAAAGATGGCGGCTGGAAATGACCTCATTTTGGCCCAGTCGGAATAGTTCGAATTTACCCAGTTTCACAAATCTCTGTTATCAAGATAATTTCCGGGCATAATGTTAAATATCCATTACCAACGTCCTCATTAAACGATATCTCACCGACTCCGCGGAGTAGTTTAGAATTACCGCGGAGCAAATTTTGTAAAATATTGCACATAAAATGGATGCTGTGCAACTTTGCACATGATTTGTTTTTACTTTACACACAGACCAATGAACCCTCTAACAGCTTTGAATTCAAAACGGATTGTATTTTAAGTGATTTTTTTTTGTAGTACTAAAAAAATACTATTTTTATGCAATCCGTCTTGAATTCAGAGCATGAACATACATTTCGGTGCCCAGTGTAAAAAAACAACAACACTCAAACGATAGTTGGCTGCATGAAAGTATTAATTCTTATTTGTTTTTCTTTTTTTATTAGTTTCGATTCATTTATATTATAATAACTTTGCACCGAAAATTGAGTTGATATAGGATAAGAATAAGAGTGGTCAATAACCCGGAACCAATAACTGTGAACACTGGGGAGTTTATAGTGTAGAGTGCAGGGAGCTCCAAACTACAGCCCGCGGGCCAGATGCCGCCCGCGAGGCCCTCTCATCCGGCCCCTGGAGAACTTTTAATCTAAAAATAAAGATAATATTTTTACCTGCAGTTTATCACAAAACAAAACTTACTATTTGGCGGATAATAGTCGGTCCCCAAACTGCTGTTTGACAGTTAATGCAGGAGACCCTGGTGTAGAGTTATATTAATTTAAACTGTATTATTTCCTCCATTGACAGGTGTGTTGCAGCCAGTAAATGCTGCCCGACTATATAAAAGGGTCCAATGGGTTGATTGAAAAGGAGGATAGACATCAAAAGGGTAAGTTAGAGTAAATTACTGGTAAATTACTGCACAATAATGGTAAATAGTTCTCCCAGTCATGAGTCAATGTACGGTAACAAAAAAAAAGAAACAACAAATATACAAACCCGTAAAAACAAAGTTTTTGAGTATAAATCCCTTATATATGAGACATGCGACAAATATTTACAGACTGAATCTGTCTCAACTCAACTTTGCTTTTAACCCGGGGGGGGGGAGGTCTTGTCACCGCGTCGGACGAACGACAGAGTGAGACGGTTCCAAACATTTGCAGACTGAAACCAAATTATCTCCCTTGGCTTTAAAACTAGGTCAAAACTCTAGCAGACGACGATTTTTGTTTTTCTAAATATTGATTTATGTAGTATGGATAAACTAAAAATGCATTAATTTAATTACGGTACGTTCGATCGATCTGAAATTTTGATACGATGCATTGTTAGGTGAGACGGGTCCGTGTGCCAAATTTCAGCTCGATGGCTTCACTGGAAGTGGGTCATTTTCGACTTTTGTTTTTCTAAATAGTGATTTATATAGGTAAACTAAAAATGCATTAATTTAATTACGGTTCGTTCGATCGATCTGAAATTTTGATACGATGCATTGTTAGGTGAGACGGGTCCGTGTGCCAAATTTCAGCTCGATGGCTTCACTGGAAGTGGGTCATTTTCGACTTTTGTTTTTCCGCGGGTGGACGGGCGTCGCGGACGGGACGACGGTCGAGTGACGAACGACGAATGAGACGGCGGTGAAGTTAATTTAAGGGATTTAAAAACACACAACTGCACACACACAAAAACTAAATGTGCCGTGAAAGTGAAATTTGAAACATGAAGATTATTCAAATTCAATCCCTACTTCACTTATGCTAGTTAGGGGCCATCCAAATATTACGTCGTATTTTTGAAGCCCCCCTCCCCCTGTTGCACACCGTACATTTTCGGGACCCCCATGCGTACATACAAATCGTTTCGCCAGAAGCAAAAGATATTGGTTTTACTCGTAGAAGTAGCCGTCCATAAATGACGTCACGCGGCTTACAAAAAAGGGAAGGGAAGGGTCACGCATTTTTGTCATTGCGTGACGAGGGGGGGGGGTGTTTAAGAAATGTGACGTCACATCAAAATGCGCAACTTTAAATAGAAGTTCCACTAAATATGTGACATTCTCAATGGAGGGCTGAGTCACTTAGACTCTTATAGCCCGGCCTACAATACCAACGGCGAGCCTCAACATAAGGGCATCGCCATGGAGATATTCCTCCACAGTGCGTGGGCTGCCTGATCCGTCCGTGTCCCCAATCGCCACAGAGCATCGGGTCAGAAGATGTGCCACTGTTTCCTCGGCCATACCACATAAACGGCAGCCGGGTTCCCTGTTCCTATCGAGCCTATTCAAGTAGCTGTTTGTTGGACAATGTCCAGTCCGCATTTGCGTAATGAGGGACTGGCAGCTACGAGGAAGCTCCCACCAGGGATCTCGCTTGCGCGGTCGCGGCATTTCGCCGTATAGCACCCTTGCCGTGTCACCATTTTCCCAGCCCGCAAGCCATCTTTCCATAAAGAAGGCTTTTAGCCACGATTTGACTCCCAACTGAGTCATTGGGCGATTTTTCTGGGGCTGGGCAGCGCCCTGTTGCGCCAGCAGGTTTGCCCTCTCCTGCTGTGGTATTCCTGCGTGCCCTGTAATGTACTGCAGGACAACCATGCCCCCGCGAGATCTAATGTTGTCCACGATCTCTAGTACAGCATTGACAGTTTTCGTCTCCAATGAGCTCCGACCCAAGAGTTCCAGGGAGGACCTTGAGTCGGTGAAGACTACGACTGTAGGAAAAACCTTTCTTTTACATAGGCGTAAGCGCACTTCTTTCACACCCCTGTGAATTGCTTCTAGCTCGGCATCCCCGCCCGAAGCTATCAATCCACATGGTCCCGACAGCTCAGCTGCTGCCGGTCCCCCCGCGGGGTATTCAATCAGTGCGCCGTACCCGCTTCGTCCATCTGTGAAGCATGAGCCATCTGCGTATACTCTTACTACGCCCGTTCCATAAGCATTAATAGTTCTCAGTGCTTCCTCGTGCTGAAGCTCTACTGGACTATTTTTCCCCACCGCGGCATTTGCCAGTGTCAAACGCAGATCGGGCGGAGAGAAGCATTCGTGAGGTCCCCTTGCCGGGACCATGGACATTTTTTCCCTGCTTTTGGGTAAATTGACTGAAACCTCGAGCTCGTTGACCGCGTCCATAAAGGAGGGTCGTTTCAGTCGCGAGCGTTTTACCCACCTGTCTTGTATCTGAAAACAGGGTTCGTTACGGTCCATTCTACGGTATCGTTCCACCGTAGTTAGTATTGCCTTCTCTCGCCGTACTTTGAGCGGTTCCACGTTTGACAAGATTTCTACCGCGGCGTTGGGTGTGGTACGTAACGCCCCGCAGACCAATCTTAACGCTTGGTTTTGGACTCTATCCAGGTCTTCGAGCGCTGTTCTGCTCGCAAAGGCCTGGATGGGGAGGCTGTAGTCGATGGCGCTTCTCACTTTGCTGAGGTAAAGAGCTCTCAGCGTTCTTGCGTCAGCGCCCCAATTTGTGCTAGCAAGTTTTTTCACCAGGGACAATTGAGCAGAGGTTTTGGCGCGCAATTCACGTATATGATTGTGCATCTGGAGTTTCTGGTCCAGTCGCACGCCCAAATACGTTGGTGTCTTGTCCCAATTCAGCCTTTTCCCACAGATGTTAAGCACAAAATATTTGATTGCGTGCAATTTATTATATGTCGTTTTCAATTGATTGCTACGATATTAGAGTGCAACCTTACTACGCCTTACGCTTAATAATATACATATTAAACTTAAATGACTAAAAAGTGTCTTGCAACATGCTAATTTTCAATTAGAAAATACGGGGGTTTAGGGAAGGGGGGTCAAAGTGCTGGGGCCGTCCATAAATGACGTCACGCGATTTTGGCCGATTTTCACCCACCCTCATTACGCGTCGTCACAAAAAGTTAGACCCCCCTCCAATATGACCTCACAAAATGCCCCCTCCCCCCTTTAAACCCCCTCCCCCCATAAAACCCATTTTTTAATTTGAAAATTATCATGTTTCAAATCACTTTTTGTCGTTTAAGAATGTATTTATAAGTGTAAGGCTTCACCCTTATATTGTAACACGCTTGAAGCCCATGTAAAGCGTCATTAAATAAATTGTAAACAATCAAATATGTAATTATAAGTGCAACTTTTATTTAAAGTTACGCGTTTTGATGTGACTTTACATTGCTCAAACACCACCCCCTCCCCTTCGTCACAAATGGTCGACCACCCTCCCCATTTAGGTGCGGGACGTCATTTATGGACGGCCCATTTGTGACGTCATACTGGATGGGGTTTAAAATTTTGTGACGAAAGGGGGGGGGGTCAAAATCGGCCAAAATAGCGTGACGTCATTCATGGATGGCCTTTTATAGTTTTTTTGCAATAATATCGTGTTTTTCATGATGAAATTATTGAAGAAATACAATAGAACATTATAATTTTATTGTCTTGAACACTGCATAAAAATAAAAAAAACTGATAAAAAAGAACAATACAAGCAGTGAAATCGCCGTCCCGTTATGTATATATAACGGCTAAGGCACCGGTGGGCGAAAGAGAAACTTTTAGTCTACTAATTTCAAGAAATGGAAATATAAATCGGAAGGATATATTTTAGTAATATGTGAGCGTTCGGCCTTAATCAAATGTTAATTACTTCCAAGTTCAGAATTTCGTTTGTATTTCAAATTATAAAACATTATTGCATATCAGTCTTGACTCGTCGGTCTCGAATGCTGTTTGCAGCCAGAGCCGTTTACGTTACTAGGCTTATTATGATGCAAAAAAATTTGTTGTGCGTACGTACACATTTAGTCGAGACCCCCCCCTCCCCCGCACGCATCCATACGCAAAATGCCGTTAATTCAAGACCCCCCTCCTTATAATGTATTGCAAACCAAATTGTGAACTTTTAATTGCTTGGAAGTAATAAACATTTGATTCAGACCAAACGTTTACACATCATTAAAATATATCCGTCGGGTTTATATTTACATTTCTTGAAATGAGATGAAGTTTCTCTTTCGCCCACCGGTGCTATAGCCGTTATAAACACACAACGGGACGGCGATTTCACGCACCTAGGGGAGAGGGGGGGGGTGACGATTTGTGACTTGTGGGGGGGGTGTTAGAGAAATGTGACCTCACGTCAAAACGAGCAACTTTTAAATATACGTTCCACTTAAATATTTTATTTGTTACATGGTGTTTTACATGACTTCACACGTGTTACGATAATAGAATGCAGGCCTACACTAAATAAATACTTAAATGACAAAAAAGTGATTTTAAACATGCTCTTTTTTCAAATAAAATGCAGCTTTTATGGAGCGAAAAGCTTTGAGACGTCATCTTGGAGGGGGTGGTCTAAGATTTTGTGACGACGCTTTACGAGGGGCGAGAGGGAATGAAAAATTTGCCAAAATCGCGTGACGTCAGTGGCGTAGCTAGGGGGTGCAGGGGGGACATATGTCCCCGGGCGCCAAGTTAGGGGGCGCAAAATGAGTATTAAAATTAATTATTTAAATTTATTTTGATATAAATACGTTTGCAAGATTGAATTTTGGAGCTCCACAAATATCTTCTTCACAAATCAATTGCCAATTGGCAAGCATGATTTTGGCGCCCCCATTGAGCATTAAGGGGCGCCATGTGGATTTTCAAACTAAAAAAGTAACCATTAAAGAATTAATTTTAGGTTTTGTTCAGATACATTCCAAAGACGCAGAAAGTCTTGAAAGGGTTGTCGTATAGAAACTGGAATATGATAACATACCTCTAGCCGACTGTCGGTCACAATGTAACATAACAATGCTGATGTAATGACTGGGGATTTATCCGGCCTTCAACAGCGAATATGTGCCAGAAATCACAGAGCATAGTTTGCAAACTGTGACAACCACAGCTTAAACTCAGCTAAACATAGGGTTGCCAGACGTTCGGCAGAAGGAGGCACATGTCCTCCTTTTTAGCCCAATGTTCTCCGTCTGGCAGGCAAAGCGAAAATCGATTAAAATGTCGGGATTTTCTTACATTTTATATTATAATTTTTATGTATCGTTTTTACAACTATTACATGGTATGTTTACTTTAAATAAAAATAGATTATGGCTATTTTTAAATCCTTTATATTAACTCGTGGTGTCTGCGGCCGACCGACCGACCGACCGACCTTGTCGCCAAAACTTTTGATCGATTTTTAACCCACTTGCTCGCAAGATAGCGAGCTGAAATTTTGCAGGCAGTTTCGTACCGATGATAAAAACAATGTATCAAAATTTCAGATCGATCGCATGTACCGTAATTAAACTATTGATTTTTTAGATTATTTTATTTATTCCTATGTATCATGCTGTTTTTTGAGATAGAGCGTCGCGGTGCGTATTATATTGAACAACCTTTCTGTCGCGCAATAAGGTGCGTGTTTTATTGACAGCTCTTTTTATAAACATATTCCTGATCGGTGCGCATTATATTAAACATGTTTTACGACACAACTGCAATTTTGTATTTCTGGATGGTCTGGCGCTGCGTATTATAATGAACATTCTTTTAATTACTTCTCGTACATAAAAGATTTATAGTCAAAAACTTGGTTTTTTACGGGTTTTTCTTATTAAAACTTACAAATCTAGACAAGGGCGAAAAAATCTAATTCTAGGTTAAAAAAATATCGCAGTCATTGAAAATGAAATGGAAGAAACAGCAATATTGGAGGTTATGAGCCGTCTTCGCACAACCTTGTAAGCTTTGAAAAATAGATTGGAGGAGACATTTATTTTACTGAAAGTCAAGGAGATGTAGAGAAGACTTAAGGAAAGATGTCAAGAAGAAGAGTTTGGCAGATGTTAAGTTGGTGTATGAAGCATGCATTACTTACTTAGAAAAGTGGTTGAAAACTTTTGTTGAATTTCAATTATCATAGAATGTAAACTTGATGACCTTTTGGCGTTTATATTGTATTTGAAAGAGAAGGGTATTGTAGATGATTTGTAATTGTTTGACCAATACAGCAATCTTAAATCATTTGTACAATACAAAAATGAACAGTTTTTTAAAGACTCTTGCATGAACAGTGGCAGCTATTACAATAAAATTGTACTGACTTTAAGTTTAATCCGGGACGACTCAAATGAAATATTCAAAATGTCCTCCTTTGACGTCCTTCTTATTGTTTTATTATGCACTCATTTTGGTGTCCACGTATCTGGCAACCCTAGCTAAACAGGATCCAGTTGTTATCACGATTTTTGGAACAGTTGAAAGTATGTATTTGTTTTTCTCTCGTTAAAAAACTCGTTGGGAAGAATTAAAAAGAATTGTGCCAATCACAATGAAGAGGGAGTCTAAAACATGCTGGAGTGCACGATCAGAAGCTGTTAAACCTATTTATGAAGGACTATATGAACTAGTATGGGCTGTTGGACAAATTATCAGAAGATGCAACTATTACGCCTGACAACAGAAGTGATGCAGAAATTTTACTGGCAGGTATATTAAACTTAAACTTCCTAGTTTTGATACATTTCTGGATCATCATACTTGGGAAAATTGATCGTGTCCAGAAACGGTTGCAGGATCCTACTATGAATTTCAAGGTAGCAGCATCTGATATTGAATCGCTGGTGCAAGAACTTGCCCAACATTTGTGATTATTTTAGCCTAGTTGCGATAGACAATGGAAAAACAAGATGCACAACTTGGGGGAATTGAGGTTGACAGAAGGATTAGACGACATCGGAGGATACCTGGAGAATTAGCAAGAGATGAAGGACATTCGGCAGAAGAAGAAATTGCACTTGTTATGAACTGCGTAAATGAGAGACTCCAACTGGAGATATCAATACGGTTTTTGTCTAAAAATCTTTAACACCAAATTTGGATTTTTAATAAACGTCAAAACTCTTCTCGCTGAGACAAATGTCGATACGCTTCGTCAAAATTGCTTAGATTTTGGAAATTTCTACGACACTGACGTCAATGGTCACGAATTGTGCACAGAAATCGGAGATTACAAAATGCTGTTCAGTTCCAGACTAAAATTCTACCGGAAACTCCTTTGGAGCTTCTTGGTTTTATTGTTTCACATGGAGATGACGTATTTCCAAATCTGTGCATTCCACTGCAAATACTTCTAACAATTGCTGTTTCAATTTCAAGCTGTGAGCGGCCCTTCAGCAAAATGAAGATTATTTTGTCTTATTTACATGCTTGAATGGGACAAGATCGTCTTAGTGATCTTGCACTCCTTATCATTGAAAGAGAAACACTTGAGAATATTAATTTTGACAACGTGATTGACAAGTTTGCGACTGTCAAATCAAGGAGGATCATTTGTTGTAGACTATGTCTATTCCAGTCAAGTATAATTAGTAGAGTCTTTTTTTCAAATAAATTGTTTACAATCGTATAGAGTATAGAGAATTATTAGTCTGTATTCTACTTCATAGTATAAGAAATGTCACGTCACATCAAAACGCGTAACTTAAAATAAAAGTTGTACTTAAAAATGTGTCTGTTTACAATTTATTTAATGACGTTTACATGGGCTTCGCGCGTGTTACGATATTAAAGTGCAGCCTTACACTAAATACATACTTAAACTTAAATGACAAAAGTGATTTGAAATATGCTAATTTTCAAATTAAAACAATGTTTTTTTGGGGGAATGGGCATTTTTGTGACGTAATATTGGAAAAGAGGGGGGTCTAACTTTTAGTGAAGACGCGTGTCGTGCGGGTGAAAATCGGCCATAATCGCGGGACGTCAGTAATGGACGGTTCCAAAGATTTGACCCCCCCCCCGAAAAAAAGTCCTTATTTTCAAATATTTTAGAGCGCAATTTGATGTGCTTCAAATTTCTTAAACACCCCCCCCCCTCGTCACAAATGCGCGACCCCCTCCCCACCCTCTTTTAGGCGTGTGACGTCATTTATGGGCGGCTTCAAAGAGTAAAACAAATATCTTCTGACTCCGGCTTACTTTATTTTTTTCAAAAGGTGGGTGGGGGTGAGCGAATTTGTACGTACGCATGTCCCAAAAATGTACGGGATGCAACGGGGGAGGGAGGGGGGTACAAAAATACGAATTTTGTGCTACGTAATATATGGATGGCCCCATACTGTAGTGAATGTTTGGTTTTCAGGTGATATGTAAGCTAAGTGTTAGAACCATGGTAGCAATGTCCCCTTTAGGCAGCCTGGCTGCGCAGATATTTGACCGAACCACGGAGTTTAGAATAACCGCACAGCAAATTTTGTAAAATATTGCTAAAAAATGGACGCTGTGCAACTTTGCACACGAGTTTTTTTTAAAAACTTTGCACACGAACCTTCAAAGCCTGAACTTAGAGGGAACATTGCATGGTAGGAAAACGATTTCTCTCAATGGACAAAATAACATTTATCAACATTTAGAACATTCACGCCAGTCAATAGTTTAAAAACCAAAATGTTCGTGTAATCGTCCGGCAATTAGTTTAAATTTATCGGCCAAAATATGTTACTTTATTACTTCCAGTACATTTATAAGCTATAAGTGGTGGGTCGATTAATCGTTAAAAAATTTTTTAATCGTTAAAATTTTTAAAAGATTAATCGAGAAATTAATCGTTAATTTTCGCAGCCCTATAAGAAATCAAATATCTAAATCTAATTGGAACTTTTATTTAAAGTTGCGCATTTTGATGTGACGTCACATTACTTAAACAACCCCCCCCCGATCGTCTTACAACATCAGAAATGTGAGACCCCCTACCCCTAGGTGCGTGACGTCATTTATGGACGGCCCCTAATTTCAACACTAAAACTAAAAATACAATAATTATGACTCTTTTTAATAAAATTGTTATGCTTTTGCTAATCAACAATGAGTATTTATTATCATTAAAAATAATGCGAGTTATGATGCTTCGTGGCTTTGCTGGTGGCTTTGTAGTGGTGAGGATAAACTTCGTGCAGACATGAACCCAGTTTTTATTGTTAAAAAATGCAATTAATATGTAGATCAAAGGAGTCTGGAGAAACATTTTTTTTTATAATCGAATTTTTGTCTGCGAGTCAGATTACTCAGATGCAGCCATCAATAGAGCCACTTCTGGCCCGCGAGCCACGGTTTCCCGACCCCTGTTTTAGAGTGTCACGTTCAATATTTGTATGATTCTGGCTCCTTAGAAATTGTGCATAGTTTATTAAAATGAATGCAATGCAATAATAATATACATACCTGTTAAAGTCCCGCTTTCGCGGTAGAAAGCAAATTTTATGTCTTTAAGGTCACTTCGATTATCATGTCATTTAAATTAGAAAAACAGTCACTTTTATCGTATCTACTATTAGGCCTGTCAACGGGTACCCGGGACCCGGGTACCCGTTGCCGTGTGATTACCCGGGTAGTAAAATTCCACCCGGGTACCTGTGAAAATGTGGCTTCAATGTCTATATTCTATATTAACGGAGGCCAAACTTCGGCTCCCATGCGGCTTTTTTGTGTTTACATTGTGGCTCGCGAAACAATTGATCAAATGAAATTTTTTTATTTTTTTTTAGAATGAGCTGTGAAGTACATCTATGGAGAAATATCAGACTCTGTCAACGGGAAGTATCTGTCAATGGGAAATAAAATACGGTCCCAACAAATTGCAATGTATTTTAATACATCTTTTTTCTCTCAACGTGAAACGGAAATCGCAAAACACAAAAAGGTTTTGGTTCTTTAAAAGAATCACATAAAGAAAACAAAAGTCCTCTGCCAAAAATAAGGATGGACTGCTTAGAGATGAAAGATGCTATGTTTGTTTAAAAAAAACTCTTGCTTTGACACTACCGACCTTTGCCTTGAAATACGCCGATTGATACTAGTAGTCTAGCTAATGTTGCTTATCTACCCCTCTCTCCTCCCTTCACTCCTTGCATTCACTTATACTTCTTGTCTTCAGTAACACGTGGTGACCTAGAAAAACTGATGTTATTAATGCGTACAAGGTTATCAGTATTTACATTTAATAAATTAAATAGTTACTAACAGTGTAGGATGGGCAGACGTCGCCGTGAGGATGGACTGCATAGAGAAGAAAGAGGCCGTGTTTTTGTGTTCACCTCATAAAAGCACATTGGCTTTGACATTAACTTTGCTTTGAAATAGCCGACAGTGGGTCACCGATTGATACTATCTAATGTCGTTTTTACCCCCCCCCCAATCTCTCTTCACTCCTATAATGCAGTGCTTCTCAAACTTTTTAGTATGGTTGACCGGCAGGAATTGAATTTTTTCCATTGCACCAGTAACCGGTACACTATTTTCCCGGTACTTACATGGTAGCGAAATGTATTTTATTTCCTTTTATTTCTTTCATTTATTAGCTTATTGTCAAAAATGGCAAATTCTAGTGTGTTAGTATTATTGGTAGCAATTGGAGGATTAAAATTATATTTCTCTCTCCTTTCTTGATAACTTCCGCGGTCCACAATTTTGAGAAGCACTGCTTTAACCCCCCACCCCCTCGCATTCTCGTGTGTTTCTTGTGTTCATTAACACGTGTTTGCCTAGCCCAAAAATTGATACACATACACCCAAAGTTGTCAGTTTTTAAAGTTAATGAGATGGGTAAGATGTCATGCCAAGTGAGTTGACAGTGACACGGCAAAATGCAACCATTGTAATGAAATTGTGTCTGCGAAGGGTGGCAACCCAGCGCGATAAAACGCCATCTGAACGCTATTCATAAAATTGATATTGATTAAAAAAACGCCGACCCACACAATATCAGAAATATTTTGGTGTTAACATTAATAACAAAAGCAGTAACACTGACGCTTATCCATTGTTTATGTCTACTCTTGCATTTTTATTAGAGTTTTAAATGTTGATATTGTGTTGGTTTATGAATTATGAATAATAAATTGATATTTAATCAGACCTGTTTCCCCTTTATTTTATATCAAAGTAGTTTTCAGCTCTAAAAAAACAACAACAAAAAAACAACGTAGTTTTAAGCCACAAAGCGTAGTTGGTCAAATAACGGGGCGGGGGTAGATAGCAATACACTGTAGTTTATTGAAGTGTAGCGTTACTGGGCAATAAGCCAATAGGTGCACTGCGGTTTCAGAAGCTAGTCGGTATATCGCGTCCCCGTTCATATCAATCTTTTTTAAATATGTGAAAACAATGCGATCGTCTCATTCGAAACACTAGTTACTACTAGACAGAGACTCTGGTGTTGGCGACTCAGTTTTCGCTAAGTTGTGGCATTTTTAATGTTAGCATGTACTTTTTAGCATTCGTGTTTTTGTTCTATTTATTGCAGCAATTTTTCCTAAAGGGGTCCACCAATCAGTCTTTGGTCCCGAGATAAGTGACCGAGGTCTTTGGTTGTCTTTTGGCCGCCCCCAGTTTGTCCGATTATTCAAAGCCTCTTACAATCACTTGGCTATAAATTATAAAAATCCACTGCACCGTTACATTAACGCTCAGATTTACAATTGCGCCCACCAATGATGCATAAGTGCTTCCACCAGGAGGGTGTTAATTTGTTTTTTAAAAATCTTTTATATTAACTCGTGGCGCCTGCTTGATGCGTTGATTGTTTGCCGAAAAATCGTTGGTTGATTTTTAACCCACTTTCTCGTATGCTAGCGAGCTGAAATTTTGCAGGCAGACTCGTGCCGACGATAAAAATGATCTATCAAAATTTCAGATCGATCGACTCCGTATGCTAGCTAGCTGAAATTTTGCAGGCAGACTCGTACCGACGATAAAAAGGATATATTAAAATTTCAGATTGATCGACTGTACTGTAATTAAATTAATGAATTTTACACGCTTTTATTTAAGTCACACTGTTTGTATGTTGTATCCATCCATCCATCCTTCCTTCCTTCAAATCTTGAAACGTAAAATTAAACCACTTCTGATGGTCCTAGAGATCTCAAAATTTTACCACAGCTAGATCTTGGATGACAATGCAGTGTATCAAAATTTCAGATCGATCGAATGTACCGTAATTAAATTAATCAATTTTTAGTTTATCTCTATTTATCACAATTTAGAGTGTATAGTCGTCTGCTAGAGTTGACCTCCACGGCTCACTGGTTTCACTCCAGCCATCGTTTACCAAATTCCCGTGTTTACATCAAGGGCAGGGGAGATCAGCGCGCTTCAGTCTGTAAATTTTTGTAAATAAAAGCGTGTCCTTTAAAAAAAAGATTTTTTTACATTCTACTTATTTAGATTATATCTATGTAGCATGTTAACCATACCAGATAGAGGGTTGTTGTAACGATTTTACTTTATATAACTCTTTTATGTAGGCGTTCTCACAGTAATTAATCTTGTGTACAATAATTCACTGAAGAATTCGTTTATCCAAAACAACTTTAATATATATATATATGTACACAGATATAATTTGAGGTAATATAACGTGGAAATCTTGAATCATTCATTACACAACCTTCCTCGACGGAAGTCTACACACAACTGTTCGCCCAACACTTTCAACCAATAGAAATGCTCCTTTCTTCCCGCGTCTCTTGTACACGTGACCTTACGTCACAAAATTATGTTAATCAGATGTGACATTCACCCCCATCCTTCAAAAAAAAATGTTTATGAAATACAACATTTTTGGTCTTCATAAAATCAAATCAATCTATATCTATATTCAAATTTCAAATATTTATCATCAATGAACATTCATTTTCTTACATACAACTTCTGGATATAGAATCATTAAGAAAAAATCTGTAGGACTGCAACAGTCTTAACATAAGAAATAATGAGAAAAAATCTGTAGGACTGCAGCCGTCTACCTGTGCTGAAAAAATGAAAATGGACTTTTAAACACATCTGTAATTTTGTGTAATTAAAACATTTAAACACTCAGTATTATTAAAATTAACTAATAATCCAATGGAATTCAAACACTGTTCCTTGTCCATTGTTCAACAAATAAAAATATTAATATAACTACAGTCTCTGTTTGTATCCTTCAGGAATTCACAGACTAATGTTAAAACAGTCTCTTATTTTATCATATAGTAATTCACAGAATGTCTTTTTAATAGTCTCTGGTTTTATCAGTTAGGAGTTCACAGAGTGTCTTTATTTATTGTCATTCTACTTAATATGTCTGCAACCACATTGTCCTTTCCCTTCACAGGTTTAATGTCAAATTTGTAGTCGGCTAATAGCATAGCCTAGTTCAATATAGTCATTCTTCAGTTGACGAGTATGAATTCAAATCGATGGGCTTTGAATGTTTCTTCAGACTGTTAAATGTTCAATAATTCACCAACCATGACTTCGATTATGTTCATTCATAATTTCAATTCCAGCATTTTTGAATAAGTTGCTTAGCTTTTGAAAATGTCATTTTTTTCCCTGATAGTTCAATAGAATTTCGACCAGATGAGTCACTGTCAGAAACTTTTATCTGAAAAATATTTTATGTATCTGTGTCTTTGATTTTGCTTAATACACAACCAATTGTTCTTCCTAATTCAGATGATTTCACACAAATGGTTTCAGATTCACTAGTACAATCTCTTTCTCTGCTACTATGGTCTTCATTTCTTTTATCATATACTTGATTTTTAATAGTGGCTAAAATGTCACTAGTTTCTGTCTGTGCTCGATTTAACTTTATTATTTTTCTATCATTCATGTATTGGTTTTCATTCTTTCTCCATGGTTGATTATAATTTCTTTTTCAGGAGTCAAAATTGTATTTGCCTCTCCATGATCTTCTGCTTTGATCATAATCTCTATTTATGGAATTATGATTATTTCTTTCTCTCCATGATTGTCTTTCTTGATCATAATCTCTATGTCTGGAATTATGATTATATTTTTCTCTCCATGATTGTCTACTTTGATCATAATCTCTATGTCTGGAATTATGATTATTTCTTTCTCTCCATGATTGTCTTTCTTGATCATAATCTCTATGTCTGGAATTATGATTATTTCTTTCTTTCCATGCTTGTCTACCTTTGTTTTCAAAATGATCTTGTCTTGATCTTTCTTCTATTTTCTTTCTGATAGAGCTGTCATTAGGTGACACCCTATTTGGTTTTCCTTTATTGTGGTAACACTGCTTTGCCATATGTCCTGGCTTGTTACAGTACCAACAAATAGTTTGTCTGTTGCCTTGGTTTGGCAGACTCTGGTTTCTCATACCTTGCCTTTTTTCTTGACTTTTAATTTGTCTTGCTGCAAATATGTCTTGTCTCTTTTCCATTTTTTCTTTCTGTTTAGCTTTTCTTAGTTTTTCTTTTTCTCCAGCAATTCTTTGATTTTCTATTTTTTCAGCTATTCTTAGCTTTTCTTTTTCTTCAGCAATTCTTTGATTTTCTATTTTTTCAGCTATTCTTAGCTTTTCTTTCTCTGTAGCAATTCTTGCTTTTTCTTCAGCCTCTTTTTGAGTTTCTTTTTCTTCAGCTTTTCTTAGCTGTTCTTTTTCTTCAGCTATTCTTTGATTTTCTTTTTCTTTAGCAATTCTTCGCTGTTCTCTTTCTTCAGCAATTCTTTGATTTTCTTTTTCTTCAGCTTTTCTTCGCTGTTCTTTTTCTTCAGCTTCTCTTTTTGCTTTTGCTAATCCTTGATTTATTTTTTCTTCAGTTATTCTTAGCTTCTCTCTTAATTTGGCTATTTTTCGCATCTTTTCTTCTCTGTCTATTTGTGCGTTTTTTTCAATGAGATCTCTCAATTTTTTTTTAGTTCGATCTCTTTATCTATGGCAGCTAATTTTTCGTAGTAATCCATGTTTTGTTTGATTGAATAATATGAGTCAAACAATTTGGTAAGGAATGTATTTTTACAAATATTTCCTGGAATCAACTAGCATTGAGCCTGTTGACGTCACGACCTATATATGTTCACCGTGTGTCACCATTCAGTAAGCCTACACGACCCAGATTCCAGTACTGTGTAGTATGCTTGTACTGTTGTCGAATGTGACGTAGAACCAACTAGTCTGATCCAGTTTTATACACTGCGGACACGTGCCGATTATGCCGCCATTTTGAAATCTTCTTGTATTTTCATTGAACCACAAAAGTTTATTCACAGCTTCTTACGAACTTGAATATTCAAAAAATACTATAGCTGTTATTATTTCTTATTTTAAAGAATACTTTCCTTTTTTGGAAATATCCAATACTTATTTCCACGAAACATCTTTCTTGAAATCTCTTGTACAGTGTTCACATAGAACTTTTACTTCTGCACCAATGTAACAATGTAACTTTATAACTCTTTTTATGTTGGCGTTCTCACAGTAATTAATCTTGTGTACAATAATTCACTGAAGAATTCGTTTATCCAAAACAACTTTAATATATATATATATATGTACACAGATATAATTTGAGGTCATATAACGTGGAAATCTTGAATCATTCATTACACAACCTTCCTCGACGGAAGTCTACACACAACTGTTCGCCCAACACTTTCAACCAATAGAAATGCTCCTTTCTTCCCGCGTCTCTTGTACACGTGACCTTACGTCACAAAATTATGTTAATCAGATGTGACAGTTGTGTCTTTTGCAAATATGTTAAAAGGAGGTCTCAAGGATGTGCACGGGCCAAAAAAATTACCGAAACATTTACTGGATTTCTTGGAAAATAAAAAAAACTCAGAAAAAATATACGTATTTTGTCAATTTCTCGCCAACCATAACATCTATCGGGTTGAAACATACGCCAAACGGTAAATAATAATATTTAGAACAATGTTGGACAAGGAAGTTTTGAAAAATCTCTCCTCGTTCGGCTCCCGTAATTTTAGCAGCAATTTGTAGATAGCAATTGTTTTGTTTAGTTTCAAAATTATTGATTTGAAATGACTTTAACTTTTAATGTAACCTAGAATGATAGTTAATGGCGTTTTCCCGCTTTGTGAATGCTTATGTTAGATTTGTTGCGCGGTGCGCATTATATTGACACGTTCTTGGTGTGATGTAGCGTGAGGGGATACGACGTCATATTGTGTTTAGTTTCAGAATTCCTTTTTTGAAACGACTTTTAATGTAATCTAGAATTGAAAAAAAAACACGAAAATTCTTTGTTGGACATTGTGTTTAAATACTCATTCGAGGTTTTACCTATTACTTTTTTTTTATTTTATTTTTTTTTCTATAAATCCTTTACATATGAGACATAACTAAAATTTTGGATTGTCGTGCGATGCGTATTGTAATGATCATACTTGTATTTATGTCTCGTGAATAAAGGATTGAAGAATACAATGACGTCAAGACCCACAAATTCCCACTGTGTACAGTTTTAAGTAATAAACTTTAACTTTAAATCAAAGTTCGATGTCATTCCCCGAAGGCCGAAGTGTCCAGAAAGTCTTTTTTTGTTGTTTATGAATTAGGATGAACCCAGCCCGAATTCCTTTGTCATAAGGTGGCAGATCCGTCTATGAACACAATTGATTATCAATCCTCAGTGGTTTTCCACAACACCCCTCTATTGTCTAAGGGCAGCCTCTGTATTGATGCTCAAGACTAGCTCTTACTGCCGTGTCGATCAGAGTCAAAAGTATATTAGGACGATTCGGTTCTACATGTGTGGTTTATTTGGGCATTGATTTTACCTTTGGGTTATTCCTATTGTCTGGATTTGATTAGTCCTATTACTCATATCATGATAACTACTTGATTCATAAATGAGGACCGTTTCAACCTCCCACCCGTGACCCTATTCTATTATTCTAATGCATGTGATAACAGTGATAATTCCTGTACACACTATAGTATAATACCTTTACGCAGTTTTTAAAAGTGCCTTTTCCTTTCTTATTGAAAGCGGCTATACGTTTGCAATCACTTCCACGGTACCTAAGGGTGTTGTTCTAAAAGTGTCACATACACATTTCAGGACTTCGTATTAAATTCTACCAAGCTGTTACTGTGCCGCCTTAAAAAAAAGGATGTGGTCTGCTGCAATGTTCCATTTAAGCTGCGCGGCCGCCCAGATATCTGATTGACGCCGCGCAGCAGTTTAGAATTACCGCGCAGCAAATTTCGTAAAATATTACACCAAAAATAAATGCTGTGCAACTCTGCACACGAGATTTTTTTTAACTTTGCACACGGACCAACGAACCTTAGAGGGAACATTGGTCTATTGTAATCATTCACTAACCTTACACTACCCAGAAATATCGTCATGGCTATGGGTGTATTTGCTGCAGCGCCCCAGTTTTGCTCGCTATAGTTGAGTTTTTTTTCATAAGGTTGTTTGGGCGCTTAGTTGTACAAAATAGTGCATATTACTTTTTCTTCTTATCCAGTGGGTGGATCGTTGGGGCACCATCGCAGACTATGATTATTTCACGCTATTTGTCGCGGTCCTGTGCTGGCCTTTGGGGGTTTATGATGTTGTCCTCCCGGTGGTCGGACACTTCGACCCCGGACGGTTCGACCCTGCCGTTTCGACCACAGGACGTTTCGACCCCAGGACGTTTTGACCACGGACGGTTTGACCAAGGACGTTTTGACCACCGGCGATTCGACGCCAGGATGTTTCGACCCCGGACGTTTCGACCCCTTCGTATCTACACTGTAGAAATTGTTTATTGTTTTTTAAAATATTTTTTTATAATTTAATATTTTAAAAATAATTTTTGGTTTAAAAATAATTTAGCTTAATATTAATATTATTATCTAATAAAAATTAAATTCAGTTTGAAATAGTTATTTTTAACGTCTAATTTACGACGATTAAAAAAAAATATACACGGACAACCAGTCAACCTTCAACGCGAATTCATGATTGTGATAAATGCGCCATTCCTCTGAGGTAGAAAGTCCTTTCAAACCCATCCAACTCCACCCCCACCCCGTCCGATGTAATCTGACAATACAAAGGCAATGTGGTCAGATAGTCCTTTCTAAAGGTGCCTACATTCTGAGTTCTCTCTGCCCCCACCTACTCTATTTACCTTCCCCATAACCCTCGCCAGCACACTGTGTCCTGTGGTGGTCACTGAGTCTAGCCTTCGTAACATGTCATTATATAAACCCTGGGCAAAATGTAAACAATAATGACGTAATGTTCACTCATGTCCTACGTGCCCAGCAGCTTGAATGTTATAAATGCGCCATTCCTCTGAGGTAGAAAGTCCTTTCAAACCCATCCAACTCCACCCCCACCCCGTCCGATGTAACCTGACAATACAAAGGCAATGTGGTCAGATAATCCTTTCTAAAGGTGCCTACATTCTCTCTGCCCCCACTCACTTTATTTACCTTCCCCATAACCCTCGCCAGCACAATGTGTCCTGTGGTGGTCACTGAGTCTAGCCTTCGTAACATGTCATTATATTAACCCCGGACAAAATGTAAACAACAATGACGTAATGTTCACTCAGGTCATACGTGCCCAGCAGCTTGAATGTTATTGTCCGTTAGGCGGCTGTATTAACTATTGAAATTTATGAAGTTTAAATACTGACAACTTTGTACGTCTTATTAAAATCAGTATTTCTGAGAGGGAGGCCTTCACGTGTTAAGGAACACAAGAAGCAGAAGTGAATTGAAAGACGCGGGGTTGTAATGGTTTCAGCGCCTGTAAAGTGCGTTTTCAGCATGTCAAAACCATTTAAAAAAAAATAATAATAAATTAATTGAAAAAACAAATATTGAAAAAAAAACACAAAAAAACACCAACTTCCATTTATTTTTGTTATCACAGTGAAAATCGTTGACTTTGAAAGACTGAAATCTATATATATTTTTAAAAGGCAATAATAAATTATGTACTTTTTAAGTGTGTTTGGGATAGGAGTGGAGATACTTTTTTTAAATGGATAATACCAAACAAATTTTTTAAAATAAAATAATAACAAAGAATAAATAAAAACATTTCCCGGTGTAGAAACGAAAGGGTCGAAACGCCCGGGGTCGAAACTTCCTGGGGTCGAAACGTCCTTTGGTCGGACTGTCCGGGGTCGAATCGCCCGTGGTCGAACCGACCGGGATTGAAACGCCCTGGGGTCGAAACGTCCTGTGGTCGAATCAGCAGGGTCGAACCGTCCGTGGTCTAAACGTCCGTAATTCGTCCTCCCATCAACTCTTTTGCCTTCCTCCCCCTCCCCCTAATTGTGCCATGCATTTTGGTGCATATCTACTTTTTAAAAAAATATCTAGTTTCACAGTCACAAAACACACACAAAGCAGTTTGCTTTGTTTCTTTGACACTAACAGTCTCATTGTTCATGGCGCAATGAAGTCACTGATTTGAACTTTGCACACATTGATTCATTGATCGAGTGCAAGTCTTTGTTGCTTCCGGCGGAGATTAGCACCACTCACGTTGGTTATTATTGGACTCCAAAAAATTCAAGAAGGAGAAAAAAGAATGGGCCATCCAAGGTAACATAATTGATGCGTAACCTTTTCCTTAAGAGTTTGTATGTCTTTTATTTCTTGTGGCCCATCTCCCAACGCTTCCAAGGCTTCCATTATTCACTTGGTGAGCTCAGCAAGGACTTGTACATCTTAGTGTTTCTAACATCATCTTGTTTCACACGCTCGCTTTACCTTTCACCTTTTAGGCACCAGCCAAAAAGGCAATATATTTGGATATAGTAATTTCGTCTTTACATTTCTTTGTGGAGAGTCAGCAGAAATGGCCATGACGGGCGTCGGCTATTTTCATTTTCGTGTTTTTCAAATTCTGCACCCTTAAGAATTTTTGTGCCCGTGGCAATCGACCAAACTTCTCCAATCCTACGTCATTGCACGGAGGGCAAGTATTTTATTTTATTTAGTTTATGTTGACAAGTTTGAAAAATGCGCACCCTGATTGTTGTCTATTATTCCTATTATTTTAAACTAGACGTAACCCACCGAACAATATCCCGGTAGAAATAAACCACTTAAAAACAGCGGTGGTCCTTTTTGACAACTGCATCTAATAATACAAATAGACAAAAATATGTAGATCTACTTCAGTAACGCACTTTACAAAAATTCCAATCAGTGCACTTCCACAAAGGACCAATTGTGCGTTGGTGTAAGAACTGGAAAGACGAACAATATATTGGGGAGCAGCTAGCATAACATCGGCGGAGGGTTAAAGTAGTATGGTAATATGATAGTTTGAAAAACAAGGAAATATTCTCTGAATGGGTACCACAGATTGTGAAAGGAAAACCCTAAAACTATATAGATGATAATAGACGCCGGGGGGGGGGTGATTTGGTTTTTGCAATGATGACTTTGGGACAAATATCTAGAAGAGTGTAATCAAACGAAGGGTGAAATAAAAATGGAGAGGGGGATGCGCATTTTTCGATCTAGGATGGAAGTCTGGAAGTCTGGATAATGTTCCCTTTAGGCTGCGCGGCCACGCAGGTTTCTGACCGATGCCGCGCTGCAGTTTAGAATTACCGCGCAGCAAATTTAGTAAACATTGCACAAAAAATGGATGAAGTGCAGCTTTGCACACGATATTTTTTTTTACTTTGCACACTGACCAACGAACCTTAGTCAGAAAACAAACCTTGAACTTTAACTGAGATTGCTTCCTGTTCGCGTTCGTCTCATGTTTTTCCACTAGAGCGGTTACGCCAATGCGCGTGCGCAAGCTGTGTACATACGACCCTTTGCCGTTTCGTTTTGTCAGTGTTATTTCCATTTTGTCTTGGCAACAGTAAACAAAAAAAATTAATTCCATATTAAGTGGGGCCATGAATCCTCCGAAAAAGCGTACAATTGAGGATGAGTTCCGTGTGTTTAATAAAGAATGGACACACACACACACATTTCTTTGGCAATACAGACAAGAGAGCAGTGTGTTTACTGTGCCACGCAACGATTGCCGTATTTGAACAAGTATTATTTGAAACGACGCCGGGAAGCAAAAGATAACGATTTTGGTAGCAAACTTTCTGAGGACGAACGCTAGAAAAAGGCTGCAGGTTGTGTGCAGAAAGCAACAAACATTATTTTCAATAACGCATCCCTCTTCGGAATAGTGCTACATGATAGCCCAAAACCTCGTTAAGCGCCGTTTTTGGATGGCAAGTTTGTTAAGCAGTGTTGAGTGGTAGATTGTGCAAGCGTATTGTGTCCTGGTGTGAGAAGCAAATTTGAAAAGGTATCATTGTCAAAAAGGACTATATATAGTGCAACTCATTGACTCAATCAGTGACGGATTGATACCATTTTTATTTATACTTTTCCTGGAATTAAATTTTATGTTAACAATCATTTTAAATGGTGCGGCACTCCGCTACCACAAACTGACACGCGAGTCAAAGCCATTTCCCACCTCTGAAAGAGGTGAATAAGTAAAAGCTCGGGCTACGATCTTCATTTCCATTACCCTGCCTGTGACATCAATCACACCCCTTACCTCCGTACGCGACCGGACACTTATTTCGGGCCCCTGAGTTTTATTTTATGTTCCCTCTAAGGTTTGTTGATCCGTGCTCAAAGTGAAAATAAAACAACTCGTGTGCAAAGCTGCACAGCATGCGTATTTTGAGCAAAATTTTACAAAATTTGCTGCGCGGTATTTCCTAACTGCTGCGCGGCGTCAGTCAGATACATGCGCAGCTGAAAGGGAACATTTGCCACAACCCGATCACCCAATGTCCCAACTGGGGTCTTATAGTGGCTCCAGGGCTGGGCACCAGGATACACGGCCAGAAAAGTTTACTAGCCCATACCGCGCCCGAGCAATAGCGATCCCTGGTGGAAGCTACCTCGAAACAATGAGACACGTATCACCCAGATGAGGACTGAGCACTGTCCCACACATATTATTAACTTGCATTAGTTTGAAACTAGAAGGGATATCTGCTTCCTAAAATATGACAACGCCGAGGAGAATGTTGAGCACCTGATAACCAAGTGGGTCGAAGTGTGTCAAAAAAGGTTACAATATTATTTGTTACAATCCATACCTTGGAAGATCTGAGTTTTTAAACCTTATATTATATACGTAGACGTCATTAGGTATGGTGTCACCCAGTGCGGTAGCTCATAGCGTAACCCCATAGATCTTCTCCGAGTCTGCCAGTCGCTAATAACGGGAACATACAAAAATGTTACATTTTGGTGTCACCCCTTGTGATGATGTCACCCGGTGCGGTCCGCGCACCTAGTGACGCATCTGCTTATATACACCCTCATAGTTGTGTGTTTCCTGTTACTTTCAGTACGCTCGCGCGTAACCTTTAACGCCTTATCATTATAATAATTACAGCGCAGGTGTTTTCTTTTGTTGGTGAGATAACGTTGCCCATCATTTGTCGTGATTGAATTGACAGTATTCTATCGATAAAACGTGTCTCTTCCATTGTCTCACCTTTACTTATATTGCGTATAATTATATATACACAACGATAGTGTTAGATAATGAGTAAACAAAGGTGAGCGTGTTTGTATTGGCGGTGTACCGCCCGCCCCCAACCCTCCCACCACTTATACTTATAAATAGTGTGTGCTCGGTAGCTTTTATTAAAAAAAAATCTTCGAGGGATATTTAAAAAGAATAAAAGCCCCATTTGTAAAATATAAACCCCGTTAATTTTCTTAAAATGGGAATTAAGAGTTTAATAAGAATCATGTCTTGAGATATGCTACAATATTGTGTGGATGTTTCTAACAAACGGCAAATCGCCTTTTGTAGGTTTAAGTTTAAAAGAGGTAAGGTAAATTTTCAACAACCGATTTAAAACGATGTAATTGACATGAGTGCTTGTAATTTAAATAACGTTGAGCCCAAATGTTGGCTTTTTAACAAAGTGACACATTTAATGCACTTTACCACAAACCTCATGCAGTTTAAAGGATGACACCTTATTTTTTCTCTGAACTCAACATGCATTAGATACTTTTTTTGGGTAAATTCTTGACAGTTTGCTTGTGGCTCAGAATGCAAGTGTGTGAATTAGGAAAGAAAACAAGAATGTCATATGACGTCAGAAGTAGTTTTAAAAACTGGATTTTTACATATTTTTTTTCTTCAGAAATGCCTTATATTGTTAAATATAGAGTACCGGCATAAGATTAATAAAAAAAATATGTAACTGATACTGATATGAAAGAAGGTAAAGAAGTTTAAGTCAATTTGAAAAATATACATCTTGCTATTTATGTTGTGGTTTATTGTGCACATGCATGTTTTTAATGATTGACAAACCTCAAGATTTGTCTTTCCATAATGTTATCATTAGTTATAGACAGAGAGGAGGCTTAAATCATCCACATAAACCTTTGATAGATTTAGATTTCTGTAACTATTGTGTCGTAAAGAAATCAATGTAACAAACATACACTACTTTTAACAGCGAGAATGGTCATTGGAAATATTGCCTACATTTTCACGAAGCTTGGTCGTTAAATAAAAGGATGTTAAATACATCCTCACATTAAAAGAAATAATACAGTCGGACCTCTCTAAGTCGAACTCAAATGGACCCGGAAAAAAAATGAACTTAAGGAGTTTTCCAGTTAATTGGCCGGGAGCTAACAATTAATTCGATATAGAGAGGTTTTCAACTTAGAGAAGTTCGACTTAGAGAGGTCCTACTGTAATAATAAAATGAAGGTCAAATTAATGTCCAGCGCCGCTCATTAAGTAAGCCGCATAATCAGTTTGCTTGGAAGAATTGTATGACACATGACATTTAAGGAGAAATTTGGGTTTGAGCTTAACTGAAATACGTCGTTGGTGGAATAAATGACCATTTTTACTACAAGATGACACAGTGTATTGCTATGCCATTGCACCCGGGGTAGATCAGTTTAAAAAAATAATAATCTGCAACCCTGTGTTTGTGAAATATTTTACCTTAATGGGATTTTCTCTATAATCTGGTGAGATATTATGCAAGCAATGACTATTTCGTGCCTCTTTGATGTTGCTACCCTTTGATTATGTAATCGATCCACATTACAACCATTTAAAAAACAGCTAGAACAAATATAATTAATTGGGCCCGCGCTTTAAAAAGTTAATTATTACAATGTTAACTATCTAGAACTTGCAATTGAATCACATAGGGGCCGTCCATAAATGACGTCACGTGCGAGGGTGGGGGGAGGGGTTCACGCATTTGTGACGAGGGGGTGTTTAAGAAATGTGACGTCTCATCAAAAACGTGCAACTTTAAATAAAAGTTCCACTTACATTTAAATATTTTATTGCTCGCAATCGCAATTTTTTAAATGACGTTTTCAATGTCTTCACACGTGCGACGATATTAGAGCGTAGACTGTAGACTAACATTAATTACATATTTAAATGACAAAAAAGTAATTTGCAACATGCTAATTTTCAATTAGAAAATACGGCTTTTAGGGTGGGGGGGTCAAAGTTTTGTGACGGCATATTGGAGGGGGGGGGTCTAAGTTTGTGTGTCGAGGGGGGGTAAAAATCGGCCAGAATCGCGTGTCATTTATGGACGGCCCCATATGTGATCCATTGTTTATCATTTATCAAACAGAGAGAGATTCCTTCACATTAGGAAATGCAACGGTTCTGCTGGCTTTTGACTCGCCAGCACGCCTTTTCTAACAACAGAAAGGTGCACACAAAATTGTCAAATATCGGCTTACAGAGAAGGCAATTGTGAACGTGGGACCCAACCCCCTCCTCAAAGTCACACGTTAACTGCTTCTCGAAAAGCGGCCTGTCTCTGACACCACCTTCCAGGGTTAATGCATTGTTAGGTTTGGGGGGCTATTTCGTTGGCCAACAAGTATAACGCCACGTATTCCACCCTGGTATTTATTTTATTTATTTATTCAATTTTTAAAAATAAAAGAACCGTTAATTATCTACCCTAGTTTTAGTGGTTTCGATTCACCGAGAAAGCGGCTGGCAGATACCCATTAATGTCAGCGAATAAAAGAAAGGAAAACAGCGGGGAAAAATCCCCACAGAAGAATTGTGTTTGTAATTGTAATCGCAGCATAAGTTAACTTATTGTGATAAAGTCTAATGTTGATCTCACAGTATGTTTCTCAGAGACCTCACTTGCTTTGTCTAAGAGTAAAATAACCTTCTTTTAATAAACTGGACTTCTGGATGCCCTAGCCTGTCCAGTGGAGGTCATCACACAATTTACTTATATCGAGGTCCGTCCACTTGAGGTCATCACACAACTTAGGCCTACTTACATTGGAGCGTGTCCACAATCGCTTATAAAGTGATTTACACGTATACCGGTTTCAAAGAGCTAGGATCTATTTTTCAGTGTGGTTGTACATTGCTGGCGTGGTGATCAAGCAGAAGAGTGTTTGTGTGTCTGTGTTTTTCTTTTCATTTTTTAAAATTTTTCTATTCTTTTTAAAACCTGCAGGATGTTCTAATTCACCAAGTCAAATGGCAGAAACAAGCTCAGGCTCTGCCAAGGCTGGATTTAATATTCCCAAGATCAAGAAGACCAGTAGAGGTAGTGTACAGCATATTATATAATCATTTATTATTACAAAATGTATTATGTTTTCATGTAGTTTTAGATTAATCCTAATTTACTATATTATGTTGGTCTACAACTACCTAGTTTAATTTAAGACTCACCCTCTTATCATAACAATAACAAAATCTCTTAAGTGAAATCAGCTTTTTTAAAACTCTAGATTGGTCCCAGGCTCCCAAGTAATAATCTTAGCATTACTTCAATATAAAAGAGTACTTTTAAGTGTAAATTCTAAACGTAAAAGATCACCATTAATTATTACCTTCTGAAGTTATTATCTATTCTTTTTCTTAAATTATCTTTAACTTTTTATTAACCTGCTAAATTTCACCCTTCATTTCATAGGTAACCTCCAGGTATTGAGTCTCAATACAAGAGATGTGAAGGAGCTGCTCCTTGATATCAGCAAGCATTGCTTGGACACAAACTTCATGAGTGAGATGGAGGTGATCTCTGTGAAGATGGTCCACAATACAGAACTCAGGGACAAATACTAGTAGGTGGTCTTGTTGGCTTGCAGACAGATTTTATGTTTCCAGTGGATTTGTTCTTTAAATGGCAATGTCATCAGGACCTCCAAATTTAAATCTCCTCATAAAATTAAGACTTTTAATTAATTAATTTGGAAACCACACCTTTGTAGCAGACTAGTGAAAAATTTGTCTCTTTTTGTTTTCCCCCTTGATTTGAAATAGGAAAAAAGTTTTGTTTTTAGAAAGCAAGAGCTGTTAAGGCCTGTATAATGATAAACAAATGAACGGTTCCCATTAATTAAACCATACTGAATAATTATTTAAGTGAAAATGGTGTTCAGCAAAGAAGTTTTTACTTCAGAACAAACATAAAGGTGCAAATGCGTTCATGATAAGATTTCTGTGTAAGGGTTAGATGTTGGGTCTATGTAAGGGTTAGGTGTTGGGTCTATGTAAGGGTTAGATGTTGGGTCGATGTAAGGGTTAGATGTTGGGTAGACTAAATGATCAAGTTATGGTTTCATGTAAGCTTCACATAAGGGTGGTTGTTACCATTAGTTTTCATCAACATCAAAAATGTTTTGAAACTGTGAACTTTGATAAGGTGTATAAAACTGGCTTTTAGGAATTGAACAACACCAAAATTTCATTACAAAATAGAGAGATAAAAATAGCTGGTGTAGGGGTGTATTATATAAGTTAAGCACATGTCCTTTTGCAAAGGATTGATTTTTTAAATGTTTTTACTTTAACATTTCTCAACATATTTTCCTTAGGAATAGAGCTCAAATATATGAAAACTTTTTATTAGTTCAAAATTACTTCCCTTGTGGACTGTAGTCTATAATATACTACAGCAATTATATTTTTTTTCTCCAATACTTTAAGCAAAAAGAAAGGGGAATTGAAAGACCAGGGCCGCAGTAACACAAGCCTTACAGATCAACTTGGCTTCTTACTCTTGAAGCCCTACCTTCTAGAAAATGTTGTTAGGGAAGGGCTTTGCTGCAAAAATCAGCTTTTCAACAGACTGGGTGAGCATTGATAGAGTATAGCTTCTTTCATTTTGTTCCCCTTCTCTGCCTATTACATCTGCAATGGAGACTAACTTTATTTGTATAAGTGCTGAGTATCCATGAAACCACCAATCATGTACTTACAGGCAGTGTATTACAGATGTCTGGCCATATCTCTGCCTATTACATCTCCAAGGGAGACTAACTTTATTTGTATAAGTGCTGAGTATCCATGAAACCACCAATCATGTACTTACAGGCAGTGTATTACAGATGTCTAGCCATATCTCTGCCTATTTACATCTCCAAGGGAGACTAACTTTATTTGTATAAGTGCTGAGTTTCCATGAAACCACCAATCATGTACTTACAGGGAGTGTATTACAGATGTCTGGCCATATCTCTGCCTATTTACATCTCCAAGGGAGACTAACTTTATTTGTATAAGTGCTGAGTTTCCATGAAACCACCAATCATGTAAATACAGGGAGTGTATTACAGATGTCTAGCCATATCTCTGCCTATTTACATCTCCAAGGGAGACTAACTTTATTTGTATAAGTGCTGAGTTTCCATGAAACCACCAATCATGTAAATACAGGGAGTGTATTACAGATGTCTAGCCATATCTCTGCCTATTTACATCTCCAAGGGAGACTAACTTTATTTGTATAAGTGCTGAGTTTCCATGAAACCACCAATCATGTAAATACAGGGAGTGTATTACAGATGTCTGGCCATATCTCTGCCTATTTACATCTCCAAGGGAGACTAACTTTATTTGTATAAGTGCTGAGTTTCCATGAAACCACCAATCATGTAAATACAGGGAGTGTATTACAGATGTCTAGCCATATCTCTGCCTATTTACATCTCCAAGGGAGACTAACTTTATTTGTATAAGTGCTGAGTTTCCATGAAACCACCAATCATGTAAATACAGGGAGTGTATTACAGATGTCTAGCCATATCTCTGCCTATTTACATCTCCAAGGGAGACTAACTTTATTTGTATAAGTGCTGAGTTTCCATGAAACCACCAATCATGTAAATACAGGGAGTGTATTACAGATGTCTAGCCATATCTCTGCCTATTTACATCTCCAAGGGAGACTAACTTTATTTGTATAAGTGCTGAGTTTCCATGAAACCACCAATCATGTAAATACAGGGAGTGTATTACAGATGTCTAGCCATATCTCTGCCTATTTACATCTCCAAGGGAGACTAACTTTATTTGTATAAGTGCTGAGTTTCCATGAAACCACAAATCATGTACTTACAGGGAGTGTATTACAGATGTCTGGCCATATCTCTGTTATCACTAGAGCTAATTGAGAAACTGTTTTTGTTTTGATTACACACTGTAACTCATGACTCATGTTATGACTCCCGGTGGCTTTTAACATACAGATGTGATGGACCACAAGAATAACACTAGATGAGTATTGGGACAGTTAATAAATGTATATCTTTGGCAAGCCCTCTCAGTTGCAATGAATTTTGTTCCCCACACAAGCTGTGACTGTGAGAGTATGATTGTATTTCTGCTAAATTTTGCAAGCCCTGCTGCCGAGTTTCCTCAAATATCTCCAATGCTGCAAAGTAATTAAATAACTCTCCATGACCCAACCCATCTCCCCTCTAACAACTCCTTTCACATACATTAGTATTTTTGCATATGGGGGCTATTGGGCATACTGTTACAGTTGTATAAAAGCTTGAAAAAATTATTGCACATTATTCTCTTTTAAAAGTTCTGGCAATTAAGTCAATAGTAACATTATCTATTTTGAAATAAAATTTATTTAAAAAAAATTATAAGCTCTTTAGAGGAAAAATTTTAAACCTCACTTGAAGTGGCATTTGAAAAGGAAACCATTTTTGTATTATATTGGGTTAGCTTTTTGGTTGGCCATTTAATGAATATTTCCTGAAAGGTAGACAGAAAAAGAAGCTTGCACCAAGGAACCAACCCTAACTATGCAATAGCTTCGCAACTGCTTTAAGGACTTCTTTGATTTTAAATGAAAATGGATTGTTGCTTTCCGTAAATTATTCAGTTCGAATTTCAAAGAGCAGTTAATTTGTATTCACCTTTCTTGCCCACAAAGACTCCATAAAACAACATCAAACAGCTCTAAGTAAATTAAGTTTTTTGTTTGTTTCAAAAAGAGCCAATAAGTCTATAACAGTCACATTGTCACTCCTCTTGGGGAACACATTTTGTAGTGTCCAGCTTAATTGTATTTAAACTTATATGTGAAGAACGTTTAGTTATTTAAAGCTTACCTGGTATATAATGTTTAAAATAAAAAAAATAATATCTGAATATAAGCTTATACATGGTTGGATCAATGGGCAATAAGGATTGCTGTTGGTGAGTGCTAAAATAAAGTTAAATATATGTGTGTAATATATATATATATATATATATATATATATATATATATATATATATATATATATATTATATATATATATATATATAATGTACATTTACTGATGCCAATAGCAAAATTGCTGGTTAAAGTTAAAGCCCTTTTTTAGGTAAATGCTAAAGTAACTAGTTAATAAATTTATGGTAAAATAATTGTTACTGGTTAATTAGGGTTACTTTTATCCTTTCATTACTCAGTTCCACTGAAAAGTTTGACCACCACTACTGTAGATATAGTATTGTGACAACTAGACATTACATACTATTTACAAGTTTACCAACCACTGCTTTAGATAGTATCGTGACAACTAGACTAATAGCAATGTTTGATTAGTACACTCGTCCGCCACCTTTAAGACAATAAAATTAAAATAAATATAGACACTTAGGGGCCTTCCACAAATGACCTCACGCGATTTTGGTCGATTTTACCCCTCCCCCCTCTTTTTTCCTCCTCGTCACACTTCGTCACAAGAAATAAGTACATCTCCCCCCTACAATATGACGTCACAAAGCAGAATTTTCTTATTGAACAGTAGGATGTTGAAATTTTATTTAAAGTAGCGCGTTTTGATTTGACGTCACATTTCTTAAACACCCCCCTCCCCCTCGTCACACATCGTCACAAATGCTCGACCCCCTCCCCCCATTAGGCGCGTGATGTCATTTATGGACGGCCCCTTAAACAAATTAATCACCATGGCTAAATGGCAAACGTTAGTTGTTCAGTATCACTTGCGGATAAAAGACGATGGAGATAACACGTGATAATCTAAGAATGGAGTGTGAGTTAGACGGACGGTAAGAACCTGGGGATTTGGTATCATTAAAGATTGCAATGCTATTAATAGTGAAGTGACCACCGCATATCTCACTTTTCTCATGGACACGGAGGGATTGCTGCAACAACAATTATATAACACAACCCCCATCGCGCTGATAATAAATACTTATTTATGTCATTAAAACTTTAAGACTTCTTAAACACAATTTCTTAACAGACATTCATTATTATTTTATTTTTATCTATTAAATTTACTTATTTTTTAAAGTCGTGTTGGGGTGGGGGCGTGATACCCTTGACCTTTGCATGCGCTGAACGTGTTAGTAATCAATATTGTCAAAGGGAGGACAATGACAGTAGTGGTGGTCCTACTGATGGTCGTATTTGGATGGTTATAGGATATACTCATAGTCATAGGCGATGTTCCCTCTAAGGTTCTTTGGTCCGTGTGCAAATTAAAACAAAACTTGTTTGTACATTTGCTCCATTTATTGTGCTATATTTTACAAAATTTGCTGCGCGGTAATTCTAAACTACTGCGCCGCGTCGGTCACCACGTTAGCGACGGCCAATTTCACTGTTATGTTCCGTTGATGGCCAAAAACATGCAGGGACTGGTAGCGTCGTGGGTATACATGTACTTTTCAAACCTAAGCTCTAGACTCTAGACAAGACAGTCAACACGATATTAGACCACAGATTCTAAAGGATGTTTTCTTGACAAACCTTCATAGATTTATACGATTTATAAACTTCGTAGTGGCGTTTACTCAACGTTAGGCATGGCCGGGCATCTAAAGCAATGTGGGACTTAAGATGGGAGGGGCTGAAATTTTATGGCGAGACAACTGGGTGAAATCGTGTCCAGGTCTTACTGTCTTCAACAGGGATGCCACCTCTCCTGTTTTCCCAGAATTCTGGATTCACGGGTTTTTATTACCTCAAGCTCCGGATTCGCCAAATCACTTTATTAAATACGGATAATGGGTTTTAAATACACATTTTAAAAATAAGGGGGAAAGAAAGTAAGTAAGAAGGCGCGAAAGCCTGTTCTCATATCCCTTGGGAATGTATGCTATAAATAGATCAACGTTTACGCTGATTTGTACTTGTTGACAACAACCCAGCCTCTGTTTTATTGAGTTTGTTTAGGACGCAAACATTGCGCTGATACTTTACAGCCATCGGAAATATTCAGAAAACCAGGCATTATTCTTATAAGCGGTCAAATATAATCTTTAGCAATGATGGATACAGGCAGTACAGTATCATTATTTGAGTTCCCACAGAAGCTACATAATCGATTCAAGTTAGTTTCTTAAATCTACCTGTGTATTCCATATACTAATTTAAGTAATGACACAAAATATATATATATATATTTTTTTAAATACGAAAAATTCCAAACGTTAAGTTTGTTTGTGGCCATTTAAATATTTACTTCCCTTCTATTGTGATTTTTAAATGTTATTTTCAATTTTAAGAATACACCTAAAACCGACCCTTAAATATACTTTATAGATAGAAGAGTACCGCCAGGGCCGGCCTTAGGGCAAGGCGAACGAGGCAACCGCCTTGGGCCCCGCGCTTTTCAGGACCCCGCGCTTTGACTAAACATGTTACTACTTGTTACACGTTTACAAACGACATGTTGAAAATGGAGAGGTTGTAAACCGAAAATGGCTTATACATTCGGCATTTAAATACAAATGTTTTGTTTCTGTTGCAAACTTTTTGGCAACACTGTCTGCTCTGGCATCCGACGGGATTTGTGACTGGAAAAGTGCCAGATTTAGACTGTATGATCATTAGAAATCAAAGTGGCAATAGTACGAATATTTTCAAATGGTTGAAATCTTACAGAAATTGCGGGTTTGACACGGCATTAGCAATTTCAAAAGAAATTACCAGTGACTTAGAAGTTGAGCCCATTTTCAAAGAGACGATTGTGCGAAAAACAAAGAAACAAGCAATTTACATATGAAGGAGAAGCTGAAAGATTTATAGATGCACAAGAAAACTTTCGCACATATTTATTTAACCAGATTGTTAATAAGGCAAACATGTCGATGGACATTCTTTGAAATACTGCGAATGCATCATTAGTCGTTTGGATTTATTTATAATAAATTTCATCAATTAAAACAATAAGAACAACAACAACAACAAGTGTCATATGCAAAATGAATCTGGAGAAAAAGCTCACAGCCTGCGAAAGTAAGGATTTTGGTGATTTTATGCTTGCTGAAGAGCAGCAATCATTGAGTTCTATAATTCCTGCAGTCACCTAAAACGATCCAGATTTCGCAGTTTCTTTCAGTAAACAAACGTTCTAGTGACTTTCCCAGCACACACATTGCACTTCGAATAATTTTAACTATTCCTGTCTCAGTAGCTTTTGGAGAAAGAAACTTTTCGAAATTAAAAAAAAATTATTGAAACCTAAATGCGGTCAACAATGATTCAAGACAGTGGCGTAGCTAGGAATTAGTAGGGAATTTGGGGCCCTGGGGGGGGCTTAACCTCTTTGTGGGGCCCACATAAATATTTAATATTTAATGTAAAAATTTAGGACACTAATTTGGGGCTCCCCTCAAGTGGGGTCCCGAGGGACTTTCAAAATCTTCTTCCCCCTCCCATAGCTACGCAACTGATGCAAGATAGGATCAGTAACTTAGTTATTTTGTCAACTGATAATGTTTTGCTAAGGATATTGCCAATAATGAACTTATTTCAGATTTTGCAGCGGCCCAAGGTCGCAAAATTTGCTAGAGCGTTGTAAAAACAAGGTAGAAGTAGAAAATACAAGCAAACCAACGCTAGTGTATATAGTTTATACTGTTAGTTACATACATGTATATATAAACTGTCAATTGGCATACCAAAACAAAACATTTTAATTACAGTATTAACATCCTTTTTGAGTTTTAGGATCTTCAATTAAATGAAACAAAGCTGTAATTATTGATGTGTCAGTGCTGTTATAGACTACACTTTTGAGTACTTTATTCCCCCCCCCCATTCTTTTAATATATGTAGAATTGCAATTTTTTGCAGAGTCTCACTCCTCGTCTGCTGCCTTGGGCCCCGCGTACTCTAGGGCCGGCCCTGAGTACCGCTATAGTTACAGTGGTACATATTACAAATGCTATGGCGGATTAAACGGGGTGCTGATTGGGCTAAAGCCAGGGGCCCCCAATGATTTAAGGGCCCCAAACTTATTATATTGTATAATAAGGGGGCTGGACCGGGTCCCAGGTGTAATTGCAGCCAGGGGCCCCGTGCAATCTTGATCCGCCCCTGTGTAACAAATGACTGGGAAATGTCGGGAAGTCACTGGATACTTAATGTGACCGTTTCGCACAGTATAGACTTGTTACGTAAAACAAAAACTGATGATATCCGTTTAAAATAAAAGAAGAAAATTTAGTGCTTCAATAATTTTGGTAAATTTTCTGGAGAGTAATTATGATGAGACTCCATTTACAGATGGAGGGCTTTACAAAGTGAAAGTTTCCTGCGTTATGTACAGTTGAATGAGTGACCAGAGCACAGTGGCTAATATATGCTACTCTCAACGCCTTCAAGTGCATTTAAAATAGTGTGGCTTTTTTTTCCACTCACTATGCATACGTCATCGCTGACCGTGTCACTGTTGTGTCAGTCTACATATGTGGCTGTTATGTGTCAGTGCTCCTATGTGCCAAACTGCTATGTGGCGAGTGTGTCATTTTACTTAGGGATAGGGAGTCCGCACTTAATGATTGTTTCCCTCTGTTTACATGTATGTGACGATTTGTATATTACTCGGGTTTTCGTATGTATGCTCAAAAGATGGATTCATTGAATCAGGTTGTAAGGTGATGGTGTCGCCATGGCCGTGTTCTTGTCCCTGTACAGAAGCTGGGTGTTGCCCATTCGCAGATGGCGTGTGTGTTCCGTGGACTTGTCTCTCATTCATAGTTGTTGTTGTGACTGAAGAATGACTTGTGCAGCACTCTATAACATGCACACATAACATGCAGCAACCACAAATGATTTCGCACCAAGACAGAATGTCAAAATCACTCATTTCCCAAGTATATTTTAGTATCTAAATGACTAGTTATTGTTGCTCATGTAACTAAAAACGATTTAAGAACAGAAAAAGTAGTTTGTATTGTGTTCCATCGCTTCCTGGACAGTTTCATGAGGTGCCACTTGCATTGTCAGTTTATCCTTGTGAGTAACTTGTGACCTGCGTCTCGTTTTTTTTCTAAAGAAAAATAGAATTACATTGAAATAATAGATTTAATATATATGTAGCCGAGTGGTGGCTATGATGGTTGTATTACTGTGTATTATATGCTATGCACACACTAACTGAACAGCTAATGATACAACTAACTTAATGCAGGTCGTGAGAATTATAGTCTTGAATAATGTTTATTTGAATAGGTTCTAAGGTTGACACAGGAAACACAGTGTACAATTTTATTACAGCCTATGCTGTCTCTAGCACTGTCCTAAGTCTGTCTCTGACTCTCACTCTCCAACTCTGTCTCGTCTCCTACCGTTCTCTCCTTATATTGCTCACCAAAGGTATGTGGCTGACACTCGAGAGTGCCCCCTTGGTGTGAGCAATAAAATTTTCCGTCATTCAGTCCCTAACCCAGGTCCAACGATTAGCAGCTTAGGTTACCTCCGTCGTTCCGTAATGATCCCCACTCTTTAGTCTTGTTCACAGGCACTAAAAATTTAGTTTCCTGCCTCTAACAGAAGTGCAATTGTTCTACACCCCTACCTTACGGGGCTGGGGGTGGGGAAAGGCCGGAATTCCCCAGTTTCCGAGTCCACTATATCTTGGAGCCGGATGTCCTCCCTCTCGGTCCCTGTCAGCCCTTTGCCAGGGTGCGTGGGGGGAGAGGGGAAGGAGTGGGGGAGAGGGGAAGGAGCAGTGGCGGGCGCGGGGGGGGAGAGGGGAAAGAGCAGGGGCGGCTCCCCATGTATGTTTTGCCAGGTATGTTTAGGGGGCACCCGGCCACACATATATATATATATATATATAGTATAGCAATATGTTATGTGATGAGCTTGATGTGATTAATACCATTTTATAGAGAGGAAGCAATTGTATAACAAAAAAAAACAAAATTTTGTTGGTCTCAATCATGAACGCCAAGATTTACCATGTCTTGGCAAGACACGGAAAATGAATACTAGAATGAACTGCGTCCTTTTAAACATCTTTTTGAGATTGAAATAATCAATTCGGCTTTGCCACGAAAAAATTGCTAGAATTTTCGCCTGCCACGTGGTTGATCTGGGGTCGATTCAACTTTTAAATTTAGAGGAAAAAATATTTTGGTGGGTTACTGAACATACACCATTCATAAAACTACAACAAAACATAGAAATATTATTTGTGAAACAATTAAGAGAGAACACTCGAACCTCTCATAACGAGCACCTCTCAACGAGTTTTCCGCATAACGAGCAAATTTTTTTTTAAAAAGTTGCTCCCTTAACGAGCGAAGATTTGCATAACGAGTGACGCAGAAAGGGAAAGTCCCCTTTTCCTGGAAATTCATTTGTGAGCCGGCACTTCCGCCCGATGCATTATTCTGTGTTAAGCACTCGGTCTGTTAAGGTATTGTTTTCGTGTGTGATCAACCGTTTTTACAAATTTTGTATTCAGACAGTATTCGTAATTGTTTTTTCTGTGCAAAGTGTAATAACATGTGCTAAAATGTCTTCGAAAAAACAACAACACAAGAAGACAATCATAAGAGAGAAAAAAAATACAAATAACTGTTGAATGAAACGAAAAACCATTGAAAAGCGGGAACAATGTGGCTAATCTAGCGCGCAACTAAAATCGGCTAAACATCAACGATCTGCACTATTCTCAAGAACAATTAAAGAGATGGATGTTTCAAATGGAGTATCAAGAATGTCTATGAAGCGGTTACTACACATTTTCGTCAAATTTTGAAGCGTCGACAAAACAAATGGTCTTTGGACAGTTTTCTAGTTAAAAAGGAATAATTATTTGTCATAAATTCATATTTTGTTTACGTTTTTTTGTTTCAAATATACATTTTATTCTTGTTGTTTGACTCTTTAACGGCAATTCATAAATAATTTTATAAGAATAAATTTTACTAATTAAAAAAAAATGATAATTTGTTTTCAGCATGGAACGGATTATCGTATTTTACATTGATTCGTATGGGAAAAATTGTTCCTTATAACGAGTGTTTCGCTTAACGAGTAAGAATCTGGAACGAATTAATTTCGTTATGAGAGGTTTGACTGTACTGCAAATGGTAAACGATTAACCTTTCCCCGGCAGAGTTCCCTCGTTTCCCATTTTATTTTTGTTTTCCGAATAATCTTTGTCTACTCCGTAAATTCGTCTCGTTCAGATATATATATCTCCATATGTACTACAGTCGTTTCCCATAATATGTACTACAGTCGTCTCGCATAATATGTACTACAGTAGTTTCCAATATGTCCTACAGTAAACTTCTGTTGACTCCCAAAATACTGCCATAATTAATACTGTTGTTTACAGCAGTTTAGCACAATTAAACATAAATGTGTTCGTACAACAAAGCAAATATACTCTCATAAAGTTCACAAGTCATGAGTGAAAATTAAAAACTAATTATTATTAACAATTCAAAATTGATGTTTTAATCGTTTTTTTTTAAAAATAAAACGATACGCAATCGCTTATCCACTTCAAGTGTTATTTATTCTCCCTTGACAATTTTTTTAAAAAATAATTCTTTTTTAACGTATATTATTTTTGCTTGTTTAAATGTTATTTTAAAAAATAGTTTAGGAGTAACGTCACCTTTAATTAGGCTGCTTTGACTCAGGTTGAGTTACTTGATTACTTAATTAATCTTGTCAGACATTCCATGTCCGTGTCAAGATAACATCAAAGATTGGGGGGGGGGCATATTTTTGGTGCTTGCTAACTTTGTGTTACCGCTTGGTGTTACAGTGTGTTACCGTTAGGTGTAATAGTAGAGTTGATGACTAAATCTTCCTAATTTAAATTAAATTTATTGAATCCGCGTCTTAGTATTTTGCTGGAGATAGCAGTCAATCGGGAACTCAATGATAAAGATTTATCCTAAATGTTGACATGCTTTCTATCGATAAATTATAAATATAACTTACAAGGTCCAGGTACATGAAAATAATATTCGCTTGTCCCAGTCGCTAGTTAGCGTTGCGGCTCCGTTACTTATCATTTCATATCATTCTTTGATTCAGTACCAATGTATTCTACACATATGTTCCCAAGGTCCAACATATAATATAACCATATTTTGAAGCGGCATTACGACTCGTGTGGTCAACTGTTCCGCACCGGCGAGTCGTGAAGTGTGCCCCGGGCGTAAGTTGGTTGTCTTGCAATCTAGGACAAGGCGAAATGTGAGGAAACTGTGTATCCGGGTTCGGGTCCAGTTGGCGACCACTTTTCTCGTTTTCTTTAAAGTTTTAATGGTGAAGACGGAAAATATGATTGGTGTCATCCGGTGGGCACCCCAACATTGTCATTTAAGTAGTGGCGCCTATTTTCAGAAAACAGAATATTGTTGTTATAGTCGTGAATGTTAGAGCAGTGTTGGTGCAATGCATAAATGTTGTGTTGATTTTACCCCTCCGCCCCCTTCCCCCAATTTTTACCCAATCGGAAGTTCTACAAATTATTTGGATACACTATCAACACATCGTCTTAAAACTGTTAACACTCACACACACACACAACCCCATTTTTTCTGTTGTGTTGTTTGCTTTGACAGGGGAGGGGTTGGTATACAAGTGCAGCATCATGGATTTAGTGCCGTCTGGGGCAATTCAATACGCACACACACAGTTGGTAGATAATTGTTACCCTCAATATTATATCATAGAAAAGTGACATTAGTGCAGTGCTTTTCAAATAGTGGGGCGCGCCCCCCCAGGGGTGGGTGAGGCTCCGTCAAGGGGGTGTCGTTTGACCTCGGCAAAAACTGTCATATTGGATGTCCAGGTCGGATTATCCGACTCACTCGCAAGCGGCATCCCACACGCTTGGAAAAGCTATGTATTGCAAAACGTACTCATTGAAGCCATTAATCTAGACATCACCTCTGATTAAAAAATCAGTTCAAATTATTTGATATATTGTTTTGCAGGTTAATTTTTTTTTAAATATTGTTTTCCTTTAAATCATGTACTGTGCTCCTTTAAATCTTTTCTGCTACAGTTAATTAATAAATCTATTCTTTGTTGTAAATTGATCCATATTTCTTTCTTTTTTTATTCTCTTATACATTAATAAGGATACAGTGTTATGCAGAGGTGTACTTATAACAATTGTATAGACAAATGATACTATTTACAGTCGCGAAATGTTTTCTTCATCCTAGGGGGGGGGGCATGACAGAAAATAATTGAGAAGCACTGCATTAGTGCGAGACAAGATCCTCGACATCATTACTGGGTGGTATTTTTCAAGTCTTCATGCCAGTAATAATACGTACAATTCTGTAGCCATTTTAGTTTTATTTATTTGTAAGTCACTTCCCCGGAAACTGAGTATTGTCATTTGCTACGTGAAGTTTATTTTAAGGTCGTTTTTAAATCCCTTATATTAACTTCACCGGCGTCTCTGTCTCTCTCTCTCTCTCTGTCTGTCTTGGGCGGGCGGAAAAACAGAAGTAAAAAATGACCCACTTCCCATGATCCGATCGAACTGAAATTTGGCACACGGACCCGTCTGACCTAACAATGCATCGTATCAAAATTTCAGATCGATCGAACGTACCGTAATTAAATTAATGCATTTTTAGTTTATCCTTATATGAGGTATGTAATTTAAATTCACGGTTTGTTATTGTTTTTTTGCCACGTGAAAGTTTGAGCTGACGCATTGAGGCGACCCAACGAAGCGACGGGGCGCTTTTGTTTACATTTTACGTGTCACTCTGAGCTCGGTCAAGCGAATCGGTGACCAGACGTTTCCCCTCTCCCCCTCCCACCCACCCCTCCCCCCCTAGGGTTATGAAGCAAACTTGAGTTAAGACAGATTCAGTCTGTAAATTGTTGAAAATAATCAATACTGTTAGTTCTGTCTCATATATAAGGGATTTATAGTCAAAAACTTTGTTTTTACGGGTTTGTTTTATTTTGTATCTTTTTTCCTGGATAAAATCATTGTATTTATTTTAGGGCTGTTAACGATTAATTTAAATTTAATCGTTAACTTTTGAAAAATTAACTATTAATTTATAGTTAATTTCGATTAAAGCCAAAAATTGAAATTATGGTGTGATAAGTAACATGTATTAAAAAACTTGTCGAAAATTGAAATAACACTGGAATGACTTCTTTATATGCCATCTTTTAACCAACAACGCAAACAGACAAGTGTATTGACATTATTTGGTTCAAGTGAAGAGCGGATCTTATTGATAATATAACCAGCCGAGCTAAACAATCGTTCACATTGCTTTAGATTGTCTAGTCTGAAGTTTCTGTAGTGGGTGTTTGGTTTCCAGGTGATATATAAGCGAAGTTTTAGAACCATGGTAGTAATGTTCCCTTTGAGCAGCACGGCTTCGCATATATTTGACAGACGCCACGCAGGAGTTTAGAATCAAAGCGCAGCAAATTTTGTAAAATATTGCACAAAGAATGGACGTTGTGCAACTCTGCACACGAGTTGTATTTTTAAACTTTGCACACGGACCATCGAAGCTTAGACTTAAAGGTAACATTACATGGTAGACAAACGATTTCTCTCAATGGACACATAACCTTTATCAACATTTTGAACAGTCACGTCAGTCAATAGTTTATAACCAAAATGTTCGTTTCCTCGTCCGGAAATTAGTTTATATTTATCGGCCGAAATATTTTAATTTTTGACTTCCAGTACATTTATAAGTGGTGGGTCGATTAATCGTTTAAAAAAAATTTAATCGTTAAAAAATTTTAACAATTAAATCGAGAAATTAATCGTTAATTTCCGCAGCCCTAATTTATTTATATTTTGATCGACATCCGAAGGAACCCTTTATAAAATCTGTGGTCACGTATGTCTTGATATTACTTAATAAAGATTTAAATTTATACAGTGCGTCCTGCAAATTAAGCGCCCCCTATTCATTTGAAAATGTTCAAATAACGGTAAATAATAAATATATTTTTTAAATTGCAAATACAAAGTGAGGTTTCTCTATATTGAATTGATATAGATAATTGTGATGTAAAATATAAATGTAACTGAAATGAAAAACGTAAAAGCAAAAAGTTTTTATATACACTTTTTAATTAAAAAAAACATTGTATAATATAGTAAGTAACAATCATTTTTAAAGCACTTGTACTTGTATTCTGTAAGAAACTCGAGCTCTTATCCATTTTAAATGTTATTTCAGTTTATAATACATTTGAATGCAAATATCCTGAGATTTGCCTAAGATGAGAGTTAGTGAGTTTATCTTGTGTTCCGGTATGCAACGCCCCTGTTGTTTAGAAAGTCTGTAACTGTAAGTGACTGTTGTGTCTACACCTGTGTAATGATCTGTGAACCATGTGCACTTCTGTGTGTATGTTTAGGTTCTGGACCTCTGTTGCCAGGTTGTTCGGTAATTATATCATTAGGAGCATTGTCTTGGCCATAACGTTGAGTTGCACCGCCTGGAACTGGTTGTTGGATGATGGTGTCGACATGGTCATGCTCGTGCTCTGAGTGACCTGTGTCGGGTTGGGTCAGTACTGCTTCACATTGGCCATAAGAATTATGGCTGGAAGTAGCGTTGCTGTCGTACGGAGGGGGGTGGCCTAGATTCACTGAATCGTTCCAGCGTGTTACTTCTGTGTAGTCTTGCTGACCATTCATGGTAGTCAAGGCGGGTGTTGTGAAGACCTGTTGTCCATTCACACCTGGCGTAGAGCTATTGACATGTCTGTTGGAGTCTCCACAGCATCGTTCACAGTCTGCGAAGCATTCGCGGGTAGCCCCGTTCACACAGAAAATGCAGAAGAAGACATTGTTACATAGCCTGGATAATCCCTTGCAGCAGCAACAGTCCTCACCGTTTTTGCAACCACAACAATAGCATTCATCGCAATCGCAGTCATCACAATCGCAGTCATCACAATCGCAGTCACAATTACCGCAGTCACAATTACCGCAGTCACAATTACCGCAGTCACAATTACCGCAGTCACAATCACCGCAGTCACAATCACCGCAGTCACAATCTCCCATTGTCCTAATACGTTTATAATTGCAGAACTTTTAATATTTTTTTCTTCTTATTAGAATCCGTTGCTCTTGTAAACCCAAAAGCTCTTCGACGAATTAAATACGAGTTTTGTAGGGGAAAATGGTTCTTAATATGTGCTACAGGTTCAAGGGGTCCATGCCCCATGTGATACAAGGACATCAGCTGGAACTTTCTTGTCTGTACTTCAACTTGATGACGTTCGCTCCTCCACTGTTGGAAAAGCAAGAAATAAATAGTTGTACATTATATGTTAATTGAATTGAGATACATCAAGATGCTATTAGCGTGTGTTATAGTGATAGAGTTTTATTTTATATATTAATATATTCTAACAGCAACAATTTCCTTAAATGTAACATGCCTCAGCATCACCAATTGAGATAAATTACCAACTTAACTCCCTTTGAAAAGATCGCACTAGATCAGAGGTGGGAAACCTAGTGCCCTTGGAAGCATTTATAAAATTTGCAATAATCGATAAATGTATGCAAACGGTCGACATGCTTGAAATGAGGCTGACTTTTAACCTTTCATGGCCCACTTCCACTTCAGTTCCAGTTCCACTGAAAAGTTTTGCCCACCACTGCTTTAGATATAGTATTGTGACAACTAGACATTACATATTATTTACAAGTCTACCAACCACTGCTTTAGATATAGTATTGTGACAACTAAACATTACATACTATTTACAAGTCTACCAACCACTGCTTTAGATATAGTATTGTGACAACTAAACATTACATACTATTTACAAGTCTACCAACCACTGCTTTAGATATAGTATTGTGACAACTAAACATTACATACTTTTTACAAGTTTAACAACCACTGCTTTAGATATAGTATTGTGACAACTAGACATTACATACTATTTACAAGTTCACCAACCACTGCTTTAGACATAGTATTGTGACAACTAGACATGACATACTATTTACAAGTTTACCAACCACTGCTTTAGATAGTATTGTGACAACTAGACCAGAGGCGTAACTGGGTTTTTGACGCCCTTGGCTAATTTATTTTTGGTGCCCTTTATTTAAATTAAAAATTAGAGATTTAGCTGCGCCCTTTTGAACTGGCGCAGGCCGGTGCACTTGGCAGCTGCCCCAACGCCAAGCCGTTGTTACGCCACTGAACTAGACATTACATCTCTTCCGGATAAAGGACGATGGAGATAACACGTGATAATCTGAGAACTGAGTGTGAGTCACACGGACAGTAAGAACCTGGGGATTTGGTATCATTAAAGATTGGCTCAGATTGCAATGTTTTGAATAAGGATGTGACCACCTAATATATCATTTTTCTCATGGACACGAAAACAACATAGATATAACAGAACCCCCATCGCGCTGATAATAAATACTTATTTATGTCATTAAAACTTTAAGACTTCTTAAACACAATTTCTTAACAGACATTCATTATTATTTTTTTATTTTCATTTATTAAATTTAATTATTTTTTTAAAGTCGTGTTGGGGTGGTGGCGTGTCACCTTTGACCTCTGCACGCGCCGAACGTGTGATTATTAATCAATATTGTCTAAGTGAGGACAATGTCAGTAGTGGCGGATAAATATTTGGATGGCTATATTGGATATACCCATAGGTCGAATAGTGAATAGATTTCAGTCCTTTCGGATTTTTTTAAATTATTAAGCTTGCTAATATGGAGAGAAAACACAAGACCCTTAACGTCTAACCATATGAAAATGATCACTCACCTCATCAGGTCACCGCGTTTTCACGTGTGTGTCCCGTTCATGGCCAACAACGTGATGCGCCTCATGGAAATATAGCCCAAACCTAAGCTCTAGACCAGACAGTACATATATAAAGGCGTCATATCTCATGTGCAGATCCTACAGGATGTTTTCCCAACATACCATCAAAGGTTTATAAGCGGCGTAGTGGCAGTGGGAGTGGCGATTTCTGAACGGTAGGCATGATTGGGCCTCTACATCCAGGTCATGTCCGGGTCTAGCTCTCTCTTTAATGAAAAGTCACCGCGATCTGGGTAATTGCGGCTATTTTTAGAATGTATCATAATATCTTTGTGAAAATTTGCGGTCAAGCTTGTACTTTTATCAAATGTAATATCTTGATATACTTTATATTGACAGTCACCACTGTTAGCGCCCCCCTCCCTCCCCTCCCCGGCAGATTCCTATGCCATTATTAAATCATATGTTATTTATATATATATAAATGTTAATACACAATCCAGATGTGCCACGCCCAAAATGTGTGACAAGAATGGTGTTGTTGACTGTCACTGGAAATTGTAAAGTTTTCCGGTCATGAGTCATTGGTTCTCTCTACGTGACCCCGGCCGTGAGGCTGTTGCGTCACTCTGCTGGTGGTTACCTTTGCAGGGCCAAAACCCTCAATACAGAGAAGATCTTGGCCGTGCTGGGTGGGTGTTGCGCAACACTCTAAATACGCGTGTCGTCTGTGTCGGCTTGTGGAGACGTTGAATTAACGAACCGAGGCTGTGGGGTAGTCGTGCTATTCTGCGCGTTTTCTGGACCATAAATAGAGGCTGCATTGATTGAACCAGGTTGGCTTGTGATGGTGTCGTCATAACCTTGCCCCTGTACCGGGGTCGAGTGCTTGGAAAAAGGTTGTGCAACGACTGCATCGCCACGGCCGTATTCATTGCCGTCGGGACTCACGACGGAGTCGTACGACAGCGGGGGGCCTTGGTTGGCCGCGTCGTTTGCTCGGTTCCTTTTCCCTGGTGTGCCGGCTTGCTGGCCGTTGGCGCCCTGCCCGGCTGGTGTCGCGTGGAACTGCTGAACGGCCACAGCTGTCATCGGGGCTTGGTGTGGTCTGCTGGAGCCCCCACAGCACCGTCCGCAGTCTGAGAAGCATTCGTCGGTTGTCTCGCTCACGCAGAACATGCAGTTGAAAGCGTTGCAGCAGAGGTCGCCACACTCATGGCAGCACCCGCCGTCGCCTCCATCACAGTCGCAATCACAACAGTCGCCGCAATCACAGTCACAGTCTAAATCACTCATTTTCCTGACAGAAGTTTAATTTCAAAATTTGAATATTTTTTTTACCATAAATGTTTTAGCTTGGATTTGTTTATAAAATGGTTGAAAACCCCTTTTCTTAAATTCTGAACCTCCGTTGATGGAAATCATCCCCTTGTAGAAAGATGTTATAGTCGCAGTGTAGGTTTCAGATGGTCCAACTTTCCATAAGTTGTAAATTTCTTGCCTTTGTTGTTCGTCTTTTTTTCACTGAAGGAAAATATAAATAGTTTTTATATGTGCATGTATATTATTATTTTTTAAAATGAATACGCATACATTAAAGTCAAATGCTTAGATTACAATCTGAACAGTGCTTCTTTGCGTAAAGCGTTTAAGAAAATTGTAAAATTATTTTCTACTTTTTAGTTCTGTCATCTTGTCTTTGGTAGATTTTTTTTTAAAGATACGTTTGTAAATATTTTTTTGGTATTGAAATGTGTTTATAAATAGTCCACTCCCTGTATCCCCCCTTCCTTGCGGCCACCTCATGTAAAATAGATACATAAATGCATTAGGGATCGCAATGAATAGTAATAATCATTTGGCATTCTGTTTGGTGCGTCTTTGAGCTAAGAATAATTGCGTCAATACTTCCACACATTGTCTCGCAGACTTGTGCCTACGACGTGGTCTGGTCGTGAAGCAGCGTTCACGAGTTTCTCTGTGGCTAGAACAATGCCCAGCCGCCTTTACTGTACCCCAACTAATGTCAGGTGTCAGGTACCCATTCGGAGCTGTGTGGACTGAGGCAGTGCTTCTCAAAGTGGTGGTCCGCAGACCGGTGCCGGTCCGTGGACCATCCGCCACCGGTCCGCAGAAGTTACCAAGAAAGGAAAGAAAAATATAATTATAATCCTCCATTTGCAACAATTAATACTAACCCTATAGAGTATTGGGCCGTCCATAAAGTACGTCACGCTATTTTTGACCATTTTAAACTTCCCCCCTCCCCCCTGTCACAAATATCGGAACACCCACCCCCCCTAAAGTACGTCACACTTTCAAACAAACATTTTTTAAATTAACAAAATAATTAAAATTTAATTTAAAACACCGTGACTCACACATGACCGGACACCCCCTCCCCCTGCCACAAACTGTCACACTTTCTTACACCCCCTCCCCCCATCTGGAGCGTGACGTACTTTATGGACGTCAATTACGCTATGTCAATTTTTCGGAAATAAGCGCATAAAATTAAACAAATAATATAAAATAAATTAAATTTCACTACCACATCATTACAGATAAAATATCACACCGGTCCCTGGAGCAATGGAAAATTTCCTGCCGGTCTGCCACATTAAAAAGTTTGAGAAGCACTGGACTAAGGGACGCCCTTAGCCACGCGAACAGGCTCCTGCCTTCGAACCCGCGACTTACGGTACGGTACGGCAGGTCGACGACCGCGCCCCCTTCCATTAGTATTCCAGGAATAATCTAACATACAGCACCATATAACAGTCGCCTCTGCACACCCCAGCCCCAACCTTAAAGAAAATTGTGTTACTCAGTACTAAATAATAAAAATGTATGTGGATACAAATGAATCAGTCCGCGGTCACATAAGAGCCAACTTAAATAGTAGCGAGATTCCCCTTTGTAAGAAAAGAATGGCAAATCTATTTTTGATTATCCATTTTGACTAATACTAAAACACGATTCAATGGATGATATCATCTCCAGCATTCCATTCCTAGAAATAGGTTCACTTGGCCGTGCAGGTCCGTCGCAGGTCACGAAATAACAATGTCAAGGTCTAGTCCGTTCCACGTCACTCAGTGGCCATGTGACTTAACTACACCATAAAATGTGCACCGCACAGCATCGAGAGAGGGTAAGGGAGTCCCAAATCTGCTATGCTACCTGACAGGCAACTCCGCGTAGTGACAAAATTCAAACCATAACACGCTGCGCACTGCGCACGGGAGGCTAGAGCAATGCAAACACGTAGGCGTATCTGTTGACTCAAGGTGTGTGTGTGTGTGTCCTGTTAACGGGAGTGCGCAAAAATCTGAATGACGTGCTGCATTAAAAAAAAATACAAAAATAAAAAATAAAAAACTATATTAATGTGACCAACACATCCTTATTGATTTGACCAGAGCCCAGGGTGGTATGTCGTATCTATACAGACGCTCCTTCTATACAGAAGATTATTGCGTTCTACGTTCTGTTAGAGCGTCAATGCCATGAAACATTTAACAAATATTTATTTCAATCATTTTTTCCGCCAAATTTTAGCGTTTCTCATTCATGATAGTTGGCACGGATTATTTTAAAAAAAAATACACACACACACACACACAGAAAACTAAGAATTAACTTATCGGTTATATGCTATTCTTCCGACATGTACGCATCTTAAAATGTTGGTAAAACAGCAGTAAACCTAGAGTTACCATAGCCTGACCCAGTTATTAGAAAACGAATCGATAGGGGCGTTTTAATGTCTGTTTTTTTTCTGCAGAGTTGGCGTGTGTTTTCTGGAGCTGTCTAGTTCTATAAATGTAAACTATTTGAACACATATCCAACAAGTCGCGTGCTATGGCGATCTGCCTCCTGTCTATTTAAGTGCTGCCCAAGGCAACTGGGGAAAACCGTGGACTCGGTTCAATTCAGAAAAGAATTTTATAAAAATGGCAGAATTCCTGGCAACAACGATTTAACCATTAGCCGGTTATCCAGTGTCTTCCATTATCTTCCCTGCTGAGCTCGGACACCCCCACCGCCACCCAAACCTTACTTGCTCAATTGTCTCCTTTTCACGAAAGACACCTGCATGTCCGAACAATGACCTCCTCCCCCACCCACCACGACCGGCACCGGAAGAACGCATACTTCATTACATAATTTACTACTTTTAGACACGGTTTTCTTAAAACAATGTTTCAAAGCATAAATATTTTAGTAACAATAGTTTAGTAAATGTTTTAGTTTATTACAGTTGCAATCAAGTTTTTGTCTTAGTCAAGTCCACTAAGTCACTAAGCTGCCTCAACGTAAAATTAACAAACTATCGCGAGGGGAAAACCCATAATTGGATAGGGAAGAATCGAAGTACGTGATTATATGGTTTCATTAACACTTATGATTATGTGGTACAGTTGAACGATGAACATTTCTAGTAATTATTTGACCAAAGGATTCGATAGACTGTAAGACTGGAGGTGGTGAGAGTGAATTCCCTAACTAATGAGATTGAAAGAGAAGAAAACACTCACCGGACCCTGGTCACCGGTCACGAAAGCTGCTTTCAGTTATTTGATCCGTTCGTTATCAACTTGAACTTCGCCGTACACTTTGATTTAGTTCCTTGTCTACGCGTAGATATGATCCCAGTGTACTACCCTAGCCATATTATCGGCCTATCGAATCCAGGACAGGGTGAGAACTCTGGTCTGGATGATAGTTAGTTTCTCTCGTCTTCTCTCAGGAAACTTAACGCTCGGCTGAAATTGGGTCGGGGGCGTGTCGCGTGTTGAAGCTCTATGCTGTAAATTCTCAACACCGTTTTAACAACTTGTGATGTCATTTATGGATTGGTGTTTGGGGGAGTGGCGAGAGTGGAGACATATTATGTTACCTTTATACTTAATGTTTACTTGGTCCGTGAGCAAAATAACGAACTCTTGTGCACAGCAAACATTTTTTTTTGTTCAAAATTTTAAACACAGATATTATATTATCCTTTAAAAATTCGCTGCGCGGTAATTCTCAACTGATGCGCGGCGTCTGTCAGATATGTGCGCGGCCGCGCAGCTTAAAGGGAAGATTTGGGGTAAACTATTACTCTCTGGAAAAAGTCGAGTTGTGAGTACTTGTGAGTGGGATATGGTTGTGGAGAAACATATGTTGGGAGATATCCAGACATGCATTGCCATCTGTGAGTCGCAGGCTTCTTTCTCGCCCATCAGTTACTTGAGTTCGGAATGACTGCGAACTTGTTTACATCTGAGAGCTCGCATCTCTATGACACGCGAGTGAATGTTTGTGAACAATTTTGTATCTTGATTTTGACAGACGTACGATAAAAGTAAACAAAGGCGTTATTTGTATGAATGATTTTTTTAAAGGTGATTATTCTGCTATTTGTACGTTATCTGAAAACGGTAACATAACGTATGTGTATAAAAAATTCGTTTAAGTCTTTTAGTCCAATCGTTAAAAAAAAAGAATATAAATAAGCACTTGAGAGTGTCACCTACTTAAAACATTTAAACATACACCTCTCAATGATATGAACCGAATTATGTACATGTAATGAAAGTAAGATACATTAACAATATTTTTTGAAAAGGAAGTTATAAGGGTTATATTCTCCAAAAAGGTAATATGATAAGAGGGTAATAAGGAAGATCAATTTACAGACTATTTAACTGAGATAAATAAATAAGCGATAATTGACATCACACAATACGCCGATTATCCAAAATCTAGTCCTTCCCATCCTTACCATTGAGCCACATAGTTGAACCCTTTGAATCCAGTTGGGGTGATGTAATAATAACAAGGTTATCAACAGATGGCTGAAACATTTTTTGTTTATTTATAGTGCATCTCGTGGGTTAATTTGTTGGTTAAACTGCGATAAATAATTTCTGTATTGTATTCGCTTAAAAAGCTGCTGACATTTCTGTACATTTTGCAATTTTAGCAATTAATGCAAGAAGCATTCCTGGAACCGATATCGAAACGTATTTATTCATTGTTCCTACTTCGATTATGTGCGTGCATGCGTGTGTGTGCTTGCGCGCGCGCCTGTGCATTGGCGTGTGTATGTGCGTGCATGGGTGTGTACTGTGTGTGTGTCACCAGCCAAAGTGAATAGTATCACAAAATCATCGTTTTTTCCCCCCATCGATAATCTTTTTAAAAAAAAATCCTAGTCGTCTCTTCCCACCACCAAGAAAAAAATTAACGTTTCCGCCTGAGTTTAGACGGTTACGTGTTACACGGCAGCCATCCTATACCCCACTTAGCACAGTAATAGTAATAGTGGGGTGGGGGGCGCTAATAAGTAAGCTATTTTAACCATGTTTTGATGAAAAGCAAGCCATTTAACCTAGATTATATTTCACAAGTATAATATAATTTATGTTATATTTTTATTTGCTTCCCCCAGGTAAAGGTGATTGCGGTGTGTACTTGAACCGCTTCTTTGATGTGGAGGTGTCCAATTCGCTTTCTTCGCCGAGGAACGATTTGAGGCCTGTGGAGGTTTTTGTGTTTAAGGTACATTTCTACATATCACTGTCTAGATCTCTTTGCTTCACCATCTGAACATTTAGTTGGTAAATCACCACCATGTAAATTGACACAGTGCTCCGATGAGTGGCAGTTTAGATACAGTACTGGATAGAACATTTTGGTATAGTACTCACTTGTGAAAACTTTGGTACAGTGATTAACTATTTGAAAATCGAGGGTTCCACTGGCCACATTTAGGGTACAGGACTCCGTGCTATGCTTTATAACAGTTAGGTAACTTAACTATGTTCTATCTATTTAAAGTAATTTTACCAACTACATGACTAAGGAGCAGTATAGAATGCAGTTTTCATGTAGTATCTTGAAGGCTTTGGAGAAAAAAAAATGCAGGAGAATTAAAGTTTAAGGCCAAACAGTATGTTTAAGGTGCAAGCAAGATTTAGTGGCACCTCCAGGGAGACGCGATTAAGGTGGGGACTCGGAGATGCAAGGGAATATAATTTAGTTTTTACTTTTGAATTAAATTTTAAGTAATTAATTCCCTTGTTTTTTTAATTTTTTTTTGGTAAGTTTTTTTAAAAATTAATCCCATTTGTTGTAACTAAGACATTATCTATTTCAAATGGGATGTCATCGTACACTCCTTTCATCCACCCCTGTGGTAATTTAATAACATATTTAAACTTTTACTTTAAAAAAAATCGTTAACTTTTTTTTCCAAAGACTTTACACAATGGGAGCACTAATCAAATCCAGTTAAAGACCTCACGGCCCAACATCACTATTAAATACACAAGATCACTACTTAATTAAACAACCCCGTAAAAACAAAGTTTTTGACTATAAATCCCTTATATATGACACATAACTAAAAGTATAGATTATGTTCAAACGCGACAAACATTTACGGACTGACACCGGACTGATATCCCCTGGCTTTAAAACTGGGGGAGGGAGTGTGGACATCGATAGGTGGCGTGAATGCGTGAACTCAACTGGCACGTTGAAGAAAAACAATAACAAACTGTGAAATTGAATTACATATGTTATATAAAGATAAACTAAAAATACATTAATTTAATTACGGTACATTCGATTGATCTAAAATTTTGATACCATGCATTGTTAGGTGACACGAGTCTATGTGCAAAATTTCAGCTCGATAGCATCACGGGAAGTGTGTCATTTTTACTCTTTTTTTTTCCGCCCGCGAACCCAAGACAGAGACGGCGGTGAAGTTAATATACGGGATTTAAAAAAGACCCGTAAAAACAAAGTTTTTTACTATAAATCCTTTATATATGAGACAGAACTAAAAGTATTGATTATGTTCCAACGCGACAAACATTTACAGACTGACACCGAGTGATGTCCCCTGTCTTTAATAATGGGGTATGGGACGTGAGGGGGTGTCGGCACGACGGTCGACGTCAAAGCGTCAATTAAAACTTCTTACTTGAAAAAAAAACAATAACAAACAGTGAATTTGAATTACATACGTTATATAAGGATAAACTAAAGATGCATTAATTTAATTACGGTACGTTGGATCGATCTGAAATTTTGATACGATGCATAGTTAGGTGAGACGGGTCCATGTGCCAAATTTTAGCTCGATCGCATCACGGGAAGTGGGTCATTTTTTACTTTTCTTTTTCCGCCCGACCGACGTACGAAGAGAGAGATGACGACAGACAAGATTTCGAAGTTAATATAAGGGATTTAATAATAAAACAAACCCGTTAAAAACAAAGTTTTTTACTATAAATCCCCTATATATGAGACATAACTAAAAGCATTGATTATTTTCAAACGCGACAAACATTTACAGACTGAATCCGTCTTAACCTATCTTTACTCTATAAACCCTGCGGGTGAGAGAGGTGAAAGATCTGGTCACTGATCGCTTGACCGAGCTCAGTGTGACACGTAAAATGTAAACAAAAGCACGCCGGTACACCTGGATAAAACACGAGATGTGTTCAACTATGGCTGGCGTGAAGTCAAGTGACCCGTAAAATGTAAACAATAGCGACCGCTACATATAGTTTATATAGATAAACTAAAAATGCATGAGGTGATCAAGAACCTTTACAACAGAGCAACCAGCGCAGTACTCTTCAACAGCAAGCTGGGAGATTGGTTCAAGACCACTGTTGGTGTCAGACAAGGATGTCTACTTTCCCCCATCCTCTTCAACCTCTTCCTTGAAAGGATCATGACAGATGTGCTAGAAGACCATGTCGGAACAGTCAGCATCGGAGGGAGAAGTATAACCAACCTACTCTTCGCCGATGACATTGATGGCCTAGCTGGTAGCGAGGACGAACTAAAAGAATTCCTCGCAAAGCTAGAGAAAACAACAAAGGTGTACGGCATGGAAATCAATGCAGAAAAGACCAAGGTCATGGCAAATAGTAAATTCACAAGTGAGATTAGGATAAACGGGCAAAAACTTGAAGAAGTTTCCACCTTCAAATATCTAGGGGCCATAATATCTGACGAAGGCTCAAAGCCAGAAATTCTTGCCAGAATAGCCCAAACAATGGCAGCATTGAGTAAATTAAAGCACATCTGGCAAAGTAAGAAGCTCTCCCTGAGAACAAAGATCCGGCTAATGCGCTCTCTGGCGATGTTGGACTTTTTGTATGGTTATGAGGCTTGGACGCTCACTGCAGACCTCTAAAGAAGAATCAATGCGCTGGAGATGAGATGTTTCAGAAAGATATTGAACATCTCCTACACAGCGCACATCACAAACGAAGCAGTCCGCAACACAATACGTACTGTCATTGGCCCCTACGAGGACCTACTCACATCAATTAAGAAGAGGAAATTACGATGGTACGGACACGTGACAAGAACTGGAGGTCTCGCAAAAACTATATTGCAAGGCACGGTCCAGGGAGGAAGGAAAAGAGGCAGACAAAAGAAGAGATGGGAGGAGGATATCAAAGAGTGGACCGGCCTGTCATTCAGCGACTCTCAAAGGGCAGCACAGGACCGGGACAAATGGCGTGTGTTAGTGAGCAGTTCACGATGGTGCCCCAACGACCCAACAACGGGTTAAGGGATAGTTCAGTTCAGTTCAAAAATGCATTAATTTAATTACGGTACGTTCTATTGATCTGAAATTTTGATACGATGCATTGTTAGGTGACACGGGTCCGTATGCAAAATTTCAGCCCGATAGCATCACGGGAAGTGGGTCATTTTTTACTTTTGTTTTTTCGCCGCCCAAGACAGAGATGACGACAGAGATGGCGACAGAGACGGCGGGGAAGTTAATATAAGGGATTTAAAAATCCATCACACTGACATTAATTGTTATTAATTAAAAATTGAATAATCCTCAAAATCTGTCACACAGCAAAGGGACTTAATTATTCCAGTGTTATTTAAAAAGTAATAACTTAATACTCTCCCCCTAGAGACTTCACTATACTTTTTTTGCGCCATTCTCTCTCTCTCTCTCTCTCTCTCTCACTCTCTCTCACTCTGTCACTCTCTCTCTCACTCTCTCTCTCACACACACTCTCACACACACTCTTTCTCTCACTCTCTCGTTGTCTCACTATCTCTCTCTCTCTTGCTCTCTCTCTCTATCTTGCTCTCTCTCTCTCTCACTCTCCCTCTCTCTCTCTCTCTCTCTTGCTCTCTCTCTCACTCTCTTGCTCTCTCACTCTGTCTTTCCCCACCCCCTTTTACCCCAAGCTAATTTACCAGGTGAATAACCAAGTGGGTCTATATCTATTCAGTTTATCAACCAGTAGTCTCTGATTTCTCAACCACCACTCTTGTTTTGTGTTCAGTACTTCCCTGGCAAGTGCAAGTCCATCACCATCAGTAACTTGTATGCCCAGACCACAACACTGGAGCCCACACCAAACTACGACTCCCACAACAGCAGCGTGTCACCAAAACTTGGGGACACCATATTCGCACAGTTGGCCCGGTCAATGGTGAGTAGACCCAGATTATACTAATACTAGTCATTCAGCTTATACTAACACAAGCCATTCAGTTTATAAAAATACAAGTCATTCAGTTTATACTAACACAAGTCATTCAGTTTATACTAATACAAGTCATTCAGTTTATACTAACACAAGCCATTCAGTTTATAAAAATACAAGTCATTCAGTTTATACTAACACAAGTCATTCAGTTTATTCTAATACAAGTCATTCAGTTTATACTAACACAAGTCATTCAGTTTATACTGACACAAGTCATTCAGTTTATACTGACACAAGTCATTCAGTTTATACTGACACAAGTCATTCAGTTTATACTGACACAAGTCATTCAGTTTATACAAATACAAGCCATTCAGTTTATAAAAATACAAGTCATTCAGCTTAAATTAATACGAGATTATTAATACAAATGGGGTATTTATACTATGGTATACATGGCCGCTATTTCAGTAGCAACGCCTATTTTATCTCTGAAAAAGTACCTGTTGAGGGTCGAGTTATTCCGAAGCGACCGTTTCGTGCCCCTCACTTTCATTAGCAATGCCATTGAGCTGTGCTGGTTTAGGGCCAGGAGCGCCAGTAAGGATTAGCAAAAGGTACAGCGAAGAATGCAGCGGATGCCAGCTCTGAGGAAACCTTCCAGTCGGGGTCACACCCTAGGTAGGTCATTGATGATCCCCCGCTTAGCGGCGATCCTAACCATGGAGACTCGTGTGCTTTGCTGGGGTGGCGCCAAAGTGGTAGCGGGTCGCAGTATTGAATTACACCCCTCCTTGTGAGGTCAATTTAGTGGGAGGCATTTTCGACTTCATGTCCTGGATGCCCAAGTGGCCGCATCAGAAGCGACACCTTCGGGGGGGGGGTCTCAGCTGTTACGTCCCCTTGGGGGCCAGATAGCTGAGAGGGTCTTCCGGGAAGACCCATGAAGAGCACTAGGCTCGGGGCTGCTGATTTTCTTCCACATGTAGGATCTCTAACATGGTATCATTGCCAATTATTTGTGATTCAAATAAATCTCTCATGCAAGCATGTTTTATGTTGAAAGTGTTATGATTTTCTTGCATATCATCATTGCGCCGATCTTTTTGTTTGTTTCAGATTTACTTGTATGAGTACAACGAAGACTGTGTTCCTACCAAATACCCACGACAGTGCCGCCCCTTTGCCATTGTGAAAATACAGAGAAAACCAATAGACAAGCCTATCCCGCCATTAATGCCATTGGCGCTGATGGCCTCTAAAACTGGGTCAGCGCCACCTACAATTCAACTGCTGGCTGAGTCAACATCTGCTGTCACTAACTCTAAACCTAAATCTACAGCAATGCCAACTGTCCCACCTGTGGTAAGGAAGAGTGGGAAACACCAGTCTTCAGACACACCTATCAGACAGCTGCCTACTCCACAATTGTCAAACAAAGACAGGCGAGGTAAAGGGGAAGATGCAGATGTATGTAACCGGACCAAAATCCCAGCCCAAAGCAGCACCAGGGAATGTGAAGGAAATAAAAATAAGGAGGTCACAAAAAATGTGGTCAGTGGAGCTGATCTGGACTTTGCATTGTCAGCCTCTTTACTTATGGATAAAGGTCTTGGGAAAATTTCTTTGCCTGAAAACAGAAGCCTTCCAAGAAGACTTGAACGTTCCAATTCATTAACAGAGCCATCTCATAAATCCTTGAGCAGTGACAATTTGAAATCATCTTCATGCGTAGCTGATGAAAATAAAACTCAGCTGGATAATTCTGTCACAAAAATCCTTCACCATTCTGCGGTCACATCACATCCAAGGGATCCAAGACTCGCCAGGTCAATGTGTGCAACAAATCTCACAGCTGATCCAAGGTTTTCCAGACTGAGCACTTCTGCTGATCCCAGCACAGTCTCAGTTTCCACTCCGAAACAACAACAACACCCTGTAACTGATGCCAAAGCGGCTTCCAGCAAAAAACAACATCACACTGCCAGGGAAAACAAGAGGAAAATGTCCTATTCTGATTATATAAAGATGAAGATGATGTCTCAGCACAGGAAACAAGATGAGCAGCTGTTAAATGCAAACAACTCAACAGACTGTCCAGTCAAAGAGCAGCTGGCTAAACCTCTCGGAGGTGATGCTCCCAGAAACGCGGCACCACCGGCCACAGAGATCATCTTGACCCGTAGAGATGGTGGTGTCTCTCAAGCAAATCATCCTGGGTTCAGTCTAAAACCCATTATGAAACTGTGCAAGGACACCAACCCACTGGTTGACCAAGTGGGCTCATCAACAAACATATCTTTGTCAGGCTTGAGGCCAGAATGTCCACCACCATTTTCACTTTCTGGGTCCAAACCCATTACTCCACAGGAACTTCGTTTAGCTTGCAGTACCTTGCCGGAAACACCCACAACTTTGGGCCTTCTGTCTAGTCCATATAAGTCCTCATCTAAGACCCTTTGTGATGCTGAAAACAAATGGTTAAAAATAAATGAGGAAAAGTCCAAAAGTAACTGGAAAAAGACAAGCTGCAGCACAGACACTCCAGCCAATTCCTTGACCAACAGATTTACATCCACCCCACCATCACTTACATCCCCTGAGAAGTGTTCCTTGTCCAAACATGACTCACAGCAATCATCACATACCCTCAAGAAGGCACTGCTGCCCTTGCCTGTCTTCAATACAGATGGCACAGTCGGCAGTGTACTTAGAGGTCTGGTGGATGGAGTTATTGTGCAGTGTGATTCTCTCCCAGTCCAACGTCTAGCGAATCCCCCCTCATCCCCTGTGAGCTCAGGGTCAGCTAAATTGTTGGGCCCTCACAGCAACGGCCCTGCAACCTGTGAGCCATCCATCGTTGCAGCTGATGAGCCAGATATTGCCGCCACCTTATCGGGAGTCGGAACATCCACCAACAAACCTGATGGCAAAGGTTTAAGACATTCAATGCCAAGTGACAAAACCAATGTTGCCAGTGAAACAAATCTTCTGCCACCTGCTGAGGGTAAGAAAAATCCTCTAGACAAAATGAACATTACGGAAGCATCAGTCAAAATGTTGACCAAGGGATTGGTCCAAAATTTTGCCAAAGTCTCCCCAGCTGAACTAAAAACTGTGTCAAAAAAAACAGACCAGGGATCAGTCTTGGCGGGAGAGCAGGGAAACCTCAACAGTTTGCCAGGGCCAAAGGATTGTGCTAGTACACCAGTGGGGCAGAAGAATGTCAAGACTCTTCTCCGTGCTTTTCAGAAAGCTGTCTCAGCTCAAAGTGGTGTCACCCCCCACAATGAACATTTGAGTGGCGACACAGCTGGGACCGAGATTCTTCAAGGTGATGTCTTGAAAGTTGGTAAAGCTCAGACAGGCACTCATGCCCACACAGGGGAAGCCTGCAGTGAAAGCATGAAAGAACTCTCAAAAGATATTCAGCAAGTTGGTGATGGTTGCCCAACCCAAGCTCTAGACAAACCAATGCCAAGTGTCTTGACTCTTTCTGACCTTGGATATAAGAGTTATGTCACGGTTCTAAGCAGATATGATTATCAACCATCAATCATTCTCCTGGACCTCAATCAGGTAAGGTCATTACTGAAATGTTGAAATATAAAAATGTTGTAAAGAAGGTTAAGTTTTCTGTATTTATAATAAAATTTTAAAAAGGTTATAAGAAAGGCTAAGTTTTTTTTCCATTGATGACTGAATTATTAGAAGTTTACAAATCACCTTTTTAAAAAATAATTTCAATTTATGTTCTATACTGCTTTTTTATGATTATGGATTAGTTGTATTTTGTACAATCTTTCATCCTTACAATTTGGCATTTATTGTACATGTATTTAGGTTCTAATCCCTTTGTCAAATATTTAGGAAATGTTCTCCTCGTGCCAGGTTTTTAGTAATATGTGATGTGTCTGTGTGTGTAGCTCTCTTTCTCAACATCTGGGGAGTTCTGCTGTGATGAGGTCTTTTAAAAAAGAATTGTTTATTTAAAAGTCTTGTCATCCATGTTGTGGTTCATATTCTTCATCTTGGCCACTGTCTCCATTAAATATCACATCAAATGAAAATTTAAAAATCAAATGCCGCTGGCACTATAACTAATTTCTGATATCAATTCTCAGTCTTTTTTCTTACACATTGGATGTCTTGCTTCCTTTCCAGTTTAGTTGTAATTTGGGTTCATTTATGGAAAAAAGCCACCCACATTATGTTAAAATCAGATGTAAATTTCTGGAGGTCCCTCTAACTTCGAGTCTCATAAAGGCAACCATTGTATCATGCTTGTTTCGCCCCCACCCCGCTCCCTACCCACTCAAAGGATTATGCATTCTTGTTCAAGGCTGAAATTCATATATAAGATTATGATAATGAAACATTTTTACCAATGTAAATCTATGTCATTATATTCCTTTTGTTTGTTTTGCAGAAAGCTGCATACAAAGAAGGTTGTAGTGTTTGTGAAAGTTTCAGAAACTATGCTGCTGGAATTAAGCAAGCTGTCTCATGTTCAATTCAATTCTCTGACCCAGAAACTCCCAAACTTGTAAAAAATGTACATTACAAAGAAGCTGAAGTCAAAGTTTCAACAGTTCTCAATGAAAGTACCAACCTAGGTGCTGAATGCCACTTTGGTGCTGCCTGTCATCCAGACAGCCATTCCAAGGAGGCTGGAAGCAGTGTTTTGTCAGACTTGCCACTGCCAGCATCACCACCAGCATCTCCCCTGCCAGCATCAGCAGCACCGCAGCCAAAATCTCCCATGCCTGCCTCGCCACCATCATCTCCTCTGCCAACGGCAAGCTCCTCATTGGCTTCATCCCCTCGACTCGTCATCCATGAGAGTTACACAGATCTCACCGAGGTGTGTACAGAGATGGAGCGTCACCAAGATATTAACAATGATCATAACAATGTCAATGATGGTCACAGAAATCTGAAGGCTGTCACTGTGAAAACAGTTTCTGCAGAAAGTAATCTCAGAATACCAGCAGATGACTTCCATTCATCATTAGATCGTGATCCTTCTCCACAGGCCCTCAGCAATAAAAAGACTTGTGAAGTAATATGTGATTTGCTTATGAGTGCACCGAAGGAAGCATCAGCTGTTTCCCGACATGAAACGCCAGCTGTTGTATCATTAAAGGAGGCACATTGCGTTTCATCCAAGGAAATACTAGCCATTTCACCCAATAAAGCTGGCGCTACTTCATTAAAAGAAGCAAATAATTCATCAGAGGAAGAACTTGCAGTTTTTTTAAAAGAAGCACCATCCAGTTCAAATGACAAACCAGGAATGTGGTCAAGGAAAGAACAAACTGTTCTATCAAAGGAAACACCAACTGTTTCATCAATAAATTCACCTTCTATTCCTAGGAAAGAACCAGCTATTTTATCAAAGAAAGTACCAGCAGTTTTAAACAAAGAAGCACCCCTTATTTCATCACCAGGTGTTTCCCTAAATGAAGTGCCGGCTATTTCATTAAAAGAATCACCTGTTTTTGCATCTCTTGAAGCACACCATACTCCCTCAACCGATTCGTCAGGTGTTTTATTATTGACTCCTAGGTCATTGGCAGAAAGCGTTCCACTGAAAAAAGTTTTAAGAAGAAAATCTAGACTTCTCAATTCCAAATACCGGCAAAGTTTACCTGATTCTCAACAGAACAGAATAGACAGCCCCAGTGAAGTAAGTGACGAGGATTTGTTTCGTGAGCTGCTACTGGAGAAATCACTCAGCAAGAATGACTTTAAAAAACCTTTAGACAAGTGTCTTAGGATCAAGGAAGTTTCTGAAAATTTAGCCAGACTAAAAAGCAAGGGAGTGGCAGATGATAAAATAATTTTGCAGAGCCACCCCAAAACTTCATCTGATCTTCAAACCGGGCAAAACGTTGTGTCAGAGAGTCAACAACCTTCCTCTAGCACCACAAAGTCACAACCTCCCTCTAGCACCAAAAAGTCACAACCTCCCTCTAGCACCACAAAGTCACAAACTCCTATTTTGGAAAAGGCCAACCATCCCTTCCAAGATCCCACTAAGTGGAAACCAGCAGAGCCCACATTAAATGCTAATGCTATGACTGTTAATGAGACTGGATCTTTCCAATTGAAAGGGGAACAATCTGCAATTCAATTTCAATCCTCCTCCCATCCATGCACACCAGAAAAAGACTTGAGAAAGGAAAACAAGTCGCAAGGAGGAATGACTTTAACAGGGTTTAAAGATGTTGAGAGCATTGAGGCAAGAGAGAATTTAAGAACACACCAGACAGCTCAACACACTACACCTCCTGCTATGAAGACTACAAACACAGGACGTAAGGATCCTTTGTCTATGGATGAACAGAGCAGTACCGATGAGGCTGTAACTAATGCATGGCGCACGCCATCAAATTTAGTCAACAAAATTGGCTTGACTTTAATTCGAATGCCACCTTCACCCTTAACAAAAGATCCACCCAAGAAAAAAGATGAAAATAGTTTGATACAGGATCCCAATGATCTTTTACATGATAACAAGATACAGGATCCCCATGATCTTTTACATGATAACAATATACAGGATCCCAATGATCTTTTACATGATAAAAAGATACAGGATCCCAAAGATCTTTTACATGATAACAAAGAAAGTAGCTTAAGTGGTTCTAATTCCTGCAAACTAGATTCATCAAACATTAACAAGAAGATCTCCAACAACCATTGCAAGCCAATGTCCTGTCTTTCCTCAGTTCAACAAGGTCAGAGTGAAAGTTTTAGGACAATGAGAAACTCACATCTGGAGAACCAGTCCTGTTTTTCCTTTGGTCCAAAAGTTCAAAGTGAAAGTTTAACAACACTTAGAAACTCACATATGGAGAGCCAGTCCTGTCTTTCCTTAGGTCAAAAAGTTCAAAGTGAAAGTTTAACAATGCTGAGAAACTCACATCTGGAGAGCCAGTCATTAGCTGCATCAGCTCATGCCTTGTGTTGCAGAATGCAAGGAAATAAAGACCCAGCATCTCAACCAAGTGACAAAGTCACCAACGTAGTCCCTTTTGTTAACCAAGACTTCAAGTGTAAGTTAAAAGATAAACAGCCGGCTTCAATCAGCACCAAGTGGAAGTTATACAAACTTAATATTTTAAAAGAACAAAGTAAGGATAAACAGGATTCAGGAGCTGGTGAAATTCAGCCCATCACTGAGAAAAGGTCAAATCATTATTGGGCCACTGAACCATGGCGAAAGCCACTACTAACAAAGACATTTGAATCACCTGCTTCATCAATGGCTTGTAACTTTGTAGCCCCATTACAAACAGACCAGCTCAAAGAAGAATCAAACTTATACTCTCCATCCAAACCAACCAGCAGTCCTGGCACCGCTGAATGTACTCATTTAAACAGGGCTCCATTGCTGCCTGACCCGGTTGTCCCGCAGATTCTCCCCATGACTGAGCAACCTTTCGGGGATATAGATTATAGGGCAAGGTCTTCAGTAACCAGCACATGCCCTTCTGGGTCCAACCCAGTGAACACCATCATGGACCCTGTTCACCCGGTGACACCAAAGCCAACTTTTGTTAACCAACCCCTGCAGGGGTATGATCCTAACCCAGCACCAATGGACACAAGACACCATGCACCAATGGACACAAGACACCATGCACCAATGGACTCAGGTCACTATGCACCACTGTTGAAGGTACCAAATCAACCAGAGCTTGTCCAGAACACTGCAGAGCTCCTGAATTTATTTGCAAATGCCTTACCTCAGATCAATCCCATTGAATTTCTCTCTAAGATTTGTCAGTATTTTCAGACCAACCCTTTATTGGCAGCTGCCAGCCCTCAGGCTACTCCACCGGTGACTCCACAAATTTACCACGCATCACATGTTCTTCCCCATGGTGTCCAAAACGAGCACCAACAACAGACGACACCATCTTCCAATGTTGTTTCTCCTTTCAAGGCTGCCCCTTCTCCTTCCTCAAAGGATAAACAAAAATTGGCACATTACTCGTTATCATTTCCGTCCAATAATGCACCATTGTGGGAGAGTGATGGTTCTACTGGTGGTCAATCAACCTCATTTCAAAATGCTTTTGATTCCAACTTAATGTGTGACAGTACGTCAGGTAACAGGCTCAGTAATACACACGCTAATAATCTTGGTTGCCTCACTGAATTCAGTCCAGCTCCAAGCAAAGGCAAGGAAAATTACAATGAATATAAAAATGACCTCTTCAAGAACATTATGCCATGTGATGATTACTCAGAACAAACATGTTTTACAGAGAAAGCTGAGGAGGTGAGGCAAGAAAGCAAAATGGCTATACCAGGTTTAGATCTTATACAGTCACATGTAGATGTGACGGAACCTGTACCCGTCAGACCTGTGCCTGCGCCATTACAATATAACAAATTGGATGAAACAAAAATGAGAGAGCAGAACACTGCATTTGATCCCAAAATTTTTTGGCCTGATTTGGTTAAGGTTCCTGCCGAACCTACGATGGAGGACAGGTGTAGAAGTATTCTGAAGGCTGCACAAGAGAGTGCCAGTGAACAAAGGGCTAGTAAAGCTGAAGATGTTGAAGAATCAGATGATAGTGAATTCATCCGTCTACGTCCCATCATTAAGACCAGGAAGAAAATCAACATCCAATTAGAATGCAACAAGCCTCTCAATAAAAAACAGCAAGCTCACGGAAAGGAAGAAGTCAGACAGACAAACAGTGTTCAGCCAAGTGTAGAGCGTCCAGCACTTTCAGACCCTTTTCCTGACTTGAATGTGGATCAGAATAACGATGTTGATCGTAATGTCAATGTTGATCATAATGTTAATGTTGATCATAATGTTAATGTTGATCATAATGTTAATGTTGATCATAATGTTAATCTTGATCATAACGACAGTGTTGATCAAAAGGACAGTGATGATCGATTTTTTAGACTGGTGTCAGAGAAAATAAGACAGGCCATGTTGGCTCCCAAAGCCCCCCTCGATGCTAAACGACACCTGAAAGCTATGAACATGCTTGCAAAGACACTAAATCAGTTGTGCAATCAATCCAATGATAGACATGATTCCAGTGAAATGAGTGAGGCAGGGGGAAAGCAGAATATAGATTGTCACACAGACTCCTCTGGAAAACAGACCTATCTCTTCAGCACTAAACTTAAAGATAAAGCTAAACCCCATAATCTCTATCTGTATAGTTCAGTGTTATCCAACCTTAGCGACACTGCTCTGTTCAATCTTGACGATGAAACTTTGCCTAAGAACATTTCTCGATCACCATCTCCACTGGCACAAACATCAGCTGATCATACAGAAACTAAAACGGCTGGTCCACAAAGAGTAATTCTACCAAAATCAAAGTGGGATGACTGGGAATACAGTGATCAAGAACACAGAGAGGGCCAGCAATTTTCTCCTAAGGGTGAAATGTTTAACAGTCCCACTCAGGTGACTCTAAAGATTTCTTCAAGGTTTAAGGAGGCAAGTGGGAAAAGCCAAACACATAGCAGACTTCCTCTAAAGGGACGTTCCCTGTCTGAAAGCTCAAACAGAAGTCCCCCTGGTGATAAAGGTGGCCACATGTACAAAAGTTTAAGACAGTCCTCATCTTCAGACTCAAGCGGCTCTAGTTCAGACACAGAGAGCACTTCAATGTCATCAAGTTGGTCAACAAGCCAGTCAAGAATTGGGTCGGTGGCTGGCAAAAAGTCTCTGCCTGTTTCTCCGCCAAAAAGACCTGGGGCGGCATGCTCAAACCCTTCTCCAAAATATATTCTGCCTTGGATGAAACCAAGCTACAAAAAGAAAAAAAAAGCCAAAAAGGGAAAAGCCGCCAGCTCCTCATCCACAAGCAGCACCACAAGTAGAAGCAGGTCGAAGACCAGAGCTCCCCGGAAGTCAGCCCAGCAACAAAGAGATGGGCAGAGAGGTCGCTGCTCATTGTCATCTGACAGTGAAACACAGAGCAACAGGGGGGAATCTTCTTCAACCACCACGTCTGCTCAACTTCACAGACGCTCTTCTTCATCATCATCCAGCACATCTTCTACCCAGAAAAGCTCTGGAACTCCATCCACACCTACCGGCCGCCGCAGTACAAGACCATGGGCTAGTATTTCTGGGGGTTGGTCATTAGCTGGCTCAAAAAGATGGGTTAAGAGATCAGCTTTGAAGCCAGGTCGGTATAGGGAAGATGTCCACTTGTCTCTTCACAAACAGTCTTCCACCCAGGAGACAACTCATAGTGACTCCTCAGTTACTCCAAACTGTAAGAGCTCAAAAAAGCTTAGGAGACATTCCAGCCTGAAAAGGCTCAGTAAGGGAAGTTTCAAAGCCAAATTACCTGATAAATCCAAAGTCTTGAAGCATAAAGCAAACAAAGGACAAATTTTCCCTTCTGTAATGACTAGAGGGAAATCACCCGCCGAGAAGGATAACGATGGTGTTGACCTGACAAGCTCAAAGGGTAATGTCAAGATTTACCTGGCAGACATCCCCATGGATGTTTTGTCACTGGCCAGGCAAAAAATTCTCAATGAGATCGATCAGCTATGTGATACCAGTGAGTCTGTGACCCCACACACTGTGGGCTCCAGGACTTCTCACACTGAGATGCACTCCAGAGAAAATATCACTTCAGTCACAGGAGCAGCAGCTGAGCTCTCAGAAGTGTGCAGTGACCATGAGCTAGAGGAAGGAGAGATTTCAGAAGAGTTTAAGATTAACGGTCCTTTACAGAAAAAGTCTCTGCACAAGGACGCTCCAGCAGAGATTGTTCTCAATCATGAGGTGTCGAATGCCTCAGACATTTTGAAAACTCCAGACGAGAATCCCTCCCCACAAAAATCTGTACACGAAATTGATAACACAACCAAAGTGGTCAAGTTAAAAAGCTTTGCAGTAAAACCTCAAATACCACCACCATCCAATAAGGCAGATGTTGGGAGTTTGGATGATAAATCAGATGCCATCGTGCTATCTGAAAGTGATGACTGCATAATACTGGAAAATTTCTCACAAGGCCCTACAAATCATCATAAACAATCTGGAACACGCAACACTGACAGCCCATCCTTGGCAAGTAAAATTAAAACAAGAAATGTGTTTGTCAAGGGTAAACGATTATCTGGCCATCAGCCTAACTTGACAGGGTTGGTAAAGTCAAATACAAGAGTAAAATGCAAGAACATTAGAGAAAAATCTAAACTAAAGAAAAAAGTCAAATCCGTCCCATCACCTGGAGATCAGGAAGTGACAGAAAGAGAAAGTCACTTAAAAATGCAGACACTGACTGATAAAAATCCACCTGACGTTACAGCAACACAGGATAAACAGTGTCCTTCAGTCGATGTGTTCAATACCTCCCAGATGACAGTGCCATTGAAATCGAGTTTGGGTCTGTCAGAAAATCTGAACATGGAGAACAATTTACTGATAAAAATTGACAACAAAACCAACTCCATTCAGATTGGCGGTGGTAAGGAAACAATAGTGATAAATTTTGAAGGCGAGATCACCGCACTTCCTAAGAATGTTCAAGTTATACCCTCCTCCCATCAAAGTCTTAAGTGTGTCCTGCCACATGAGCGCACCATGTTGTTGGTCAGCAACAATGAAACAAGTGTCGTGCCATCCGAGTCCCTCGCGCCAGGGGTCGGTGCACATGCTAAGAAAACAGTTGGTGTTAGGCCAATGTTGAAGCAGGGAGAGAATAGTGGTATGGAGAAGAGGCTTGTTAAAGTTAAAGCCTTAACCAAACAACAAACGGTCAATAAAATAATTCAAAAGATTCCAGTTGAAACAAAAATTAAAGATGAAAATTTAGACAGGAATGTCATAAAAACCAATGTGGATAATAAAAAACCTCAGGAACAAATGGGTGTCAGTGGATCCAAGAAAGTTTGTCCAGATGCTGACAAGAGAAGAAAAAGCCCTCATTATGACGACACAAGACGCAAACGGACACCCTCACCCCACATAGTCCAACATAGGAGACCAGCGGCCAACTCATACCATCATAGATACAGATCTCCCAGCAGTCCCAGGTGTCAGTCCTCATATCGTCGGCCTTCACCAAATTTCAGCAGGTCTTCCTCTAGGGACAGCACACCTGCTCGCTACAGGAGGCCTTCACGTAGATACAGTCGGAGCAGATCTCCTCGCAGCCGGAGGACTACGGGTACGAGACGTTCTTCCAGCCAGGGCAGACGTTCCTCCAGCCATGGCAGACGTTCCTCCAGCCATGGCAGACGTTCCTCCAGCCATAGCAGACGTTCCTCCAGCCATAGCAGACTTTCCTCTAGCCACAGCAGATCTTCAACAAGTGTTTCCTCCTACTCTAAGAGTTACTCTTCCTCTTACTCAAAGAGTTATTCCAGTTCACACCATTCATCCACTCAACAATGGAGGAGTAAAAGCCGGTCTCCAGACTGGAGCAGGAGAAAAAGGGAAAGATCCATTTCCCCTTACGATAGACCTGGACAAGATTTCAACACATCTATGAACAGAAGGCATGACTCACCCCCATTTTCTAAACGCCCCAGATACGAATCAAGGGGTGACAGTACAGCTCATGCCTACTCCACCTCAAAGTATACTGACATGCTATGGGAAATTTATAACAGCTCCCATCATCAAACCCAGCCGTCTGGTGGCGTGTTTCTTGGTGCCTCTGACAAGAGAAAGCTTGACCCTAGTTGTGACCTCGATTACTACACAGCGAAATGGTCTGAAAAGGTGGAAACTCCTTTGCCAGATCAAGTATCAAATCATTCAGTTTCAGCTGCAAAGACATCCGCCAATAACCAACAGTATCATCTAAACAAAGAATTTAGCACGTTTTCAAACAAGCCGCCAGAGACACAATTATCCAATACTCTTCCAAAAACAGTCACAGGCAATAATGAAACCTCAAATACATCAAATTCGACCTTAGGAGAAGCCAGGGTCAATGAAGCCCCACCAAATTTAACAGTGAGACAGTTCATCTTTAATCAGCTGGGCATTGCCGTGAATGAAACTCAGGCCTCCCAGCTTCCATGGCCTTTAGACACCAACCTCAGTGAACTCAGCTTGACAGAACAGGAAGCTATCATGACGGAGACCATCGGGGCATGTGCTAACCTTCTGATGCTCCCCAAACTGATGTGTCAGAGAAAATTTAAGTTTGAAGTTTCTGATTGGTTTCCGCCCCCTAACACTTCAGACCATCAGATTCTTTTGGAGGTAAATGTCATAAAACAATGCCATAAGGTCCTCATGCAGCAGCAGCAAGATTCAAGCCTGCTGCACAACTCCCTGGACACCTATGCCCAGTTGCCACACAATCATGAGGCGAAGCTCATTCAAGACAAGCAACCAGTTGAGGAAACTGGGGATAAATCTGCTAAGGCCCCAGACCAGACTTCTGAACCTTTCCAAGTCTCTCTGAGTTCTGTAAGTGCAGCGATGGGACAAAGTACTGACAAAGTAGGTAAGGGGAAGATGTTGCTGTCAGGGTTGTTCTCAGAAGAAGAATTACCACCCTTTTTAAAAGTCCCGACCTCAGAGTTCAGTTTTGTGCCACCGCAAACCCTTCTGTCTGAAACAGATCTCAACAACATAAAAGCATCCTTGGAAAAAACTGCCAAAGAATTGCTGGACTTGTACCAGAGCCAAAACTTTGGCCTTGCACACTACCCAGTTCCAGAAGGGCTGCTTCTACCAGAGGAAATCGGCCAGGTTTACGCCAGAGGTGGCAGTTTCTTAGTTTTATCCTCGTCTCTTCCTCACAAAGTTTTTGTCAGACTGCTTAATCTTCGACACCAGATTGAGGTTCTACAAGGGAACACAGAGATGAGCAAAGTACTGAAAACTGAAGAAATCCACAAGCTATGTGCAGAGGTTGGTGGATGCTAATGTAATTAATTAAGGGGAGAAATTTAATTCAACTGTTCCATTTTAAAGACCCCTTTGATTTGAAACTTAAAACGTTATTTTCAATAATCTCAAATACCATGGGCTCTCTTTATAATATTAATTTCATTTTGCACCACTGGCCTAGCTGAGTAAAGTTTTCTAATGCTTTTTATAGAAATGCATAATAATGAAAACATATATATTGACAGAGGTCTAGGTTACTGAATTGTCATGTGGGATTGATCACTAAGAAGAAGATGAGGTCCATGTCCTTGCTACACAAAAACTACAGAATTAGCAAGAACTACTTACTTGGCGTCATAGGCAAGAATGGCCTGAAGAAAATGCATGTGTTTCAATCAAGTCTAATGGCTCTTGTGAGGCATTTCAAGCTGATTAAGAGAGAAGTCGTAAGTTCTGCATCAAAGTGAAACATTTTTTTTTAAATTAAAAAAAATGAATAATTACCTTATGAAACAAGTTGTAGCTGTCCCACACTGAGATAGGAATTTACACTTTAAATATTTTTTAAATACAAACAAACAGTTCACATAATTATGTAATCATCACAGCTACCGATTCTTCATAATTATAATGGTGCTTCTTGAAACATTAAAAGACCACACATACTTTGGAGTGATTTTAAAAATGTTTTCATTTTAGAATTTTTATCAAAATCATTTTTTTTTCCAGTGACATATAGGCTGCTGCTTTTCTAATGTGTTTGAAAGGAAATGTTAGTTATTTTATTTTTTCTTGTTTTTTCTTTTAGAATCTTTATTTAATGCAAGTTAAAAAATGTTAAGTCATCTTGTCCTATTCACCCTGAGCTGTTTCTTCTGTCTTCAACTTATTCTAAATAGTTACTAAGTGTTCAGTTTGGTAGGATCAAAAATAAAAACTGAAAGCCAAGGAATTTCCAGATTTTTTAAAAACATTACCCACTTCCTTGTCAGGTGATAATAATAGATCTATTTTGTCCTACATTCATTGGGTTACAACAGTCTACTGAAGTGTGCCCAACACACATCCTTCATAGATCGGTTCTAATGTTTCCACACGAAAAAAAACAACTGTACATCAGTACAATCTGTAAAAATCTGTCAAATCAACATTCACAATGTAAAATTATTTAACCAGTAATAATACACAGAATTTTAAGCAAATATCCATTGACAACTGAAGCACAAGTGAATTACAACATTAATTAATCCTCAAGATGCATGAGAAGTATACTTAAAAATTATCACACTGCGCTGAAAAATTAATAAAATAAAACACATTCTGCCCAACCATTTTTTATTATATAAAATTATAGTTTGAATCTAGCATATGATTTATAAATGACTATTTACGTTTGAAATTGCTTTCAGTTGCATCCAACAATTACTGAATACTGATGTGAAAATTTTGACACTACCAATAATTAAGGTACTTTCAATGACAGAAATTTTAAAATATATTTAATGTTTTATTTAATTAATTAATATTATATTAATTATTTAATATAATATTTAATAAATCTTGGCATTTTATACAGGAATGAAATTTAAACAAAAACTTAAATTACATAAATTTGATTGGCATATACACAAAATTTAGTTCAAAATAAATTGAACTGAATACATTTGTAACATCCTTAATTTTTCCAATGAAATGAAAAATATTGCCCTAAATCTTTTTTTAAATCCTTTATATTAATTCATAGTGTCTGTCTGTCGAAAAAATCGATCTGTAAATGTTTATGCTAGTCTGTTGCGTGGTGCCTATTATATTGAACATCGCGCAGTGCGTATTATATTGAACGTAATCAATACTTTTAGTTATATCTCATATATAAAGGATTTATAGTCAAAAACTTTGGGGTTAGGTCACAATTTTAAAAATTAAATTTATTGTTTCAATTCCATTTTTAAACAAATTAAAATTTGCATCCATATTTAAATTTAATTTTTGTTGTATCCCCAGATACATTCTGAAAATGCTGTACCCACAACATTTCTGGCAAACAGAATAAATTAACACTTTAATTCAGATGAGCTGTCTTCCTATCACCTAACTTTTTCTAAAACTTCCAAACCCTCACTTGTGGACAGGGGAATTTTGTTTCAGAAAGTGTTCTTGTAGTGTGTTGTTTTTTTTTAACTCAGTGTTTTAGGATAATAGTTTTTGAAATTTTGTTTGTAATTAAAATTTTAAGGAGTATTCTTCTGCTCACACATGTTATTGTCATTGTTGTATCAGACCTTTCTTTTCTGTATTGGTCCTAGCGTCATAGTATGTAGACCTTCAAAATGTGCTTTAAATAGATGAGGTTATTTTCTGCACAATCCGTGTGCATATGTACATACCACAACTAGTAACAATGTGCTGTGCACATTTTTATTTGTCTGCCTGGATGAACAAAATGCAAGAACGCAACAATGTTTACACTTTGAAATTTCTAATGGCCACGTAATGTTTTCTTTTAAAGCCAGTATAAGAGATTGTGTTTCATTAAATTATATTTTGCTATTTGAATTTTAAAAAAAGACACCCTCTTGTCAAATAAAAGTGCTAATTTTTAAAAACTTGATGTGGCTTGTACATAATAATAAGTGATCCAAGCACATGTACATTATACTTACACCTGATATTGATTTATATGTAAAATTAATTATGTTCAGTATTTAAAGGTTCTCACACATCTAAACTGTAAAACCATCAGTTCACTGTGTTCCATATTTCTCAGTTACTTTTATTCTTTTTAAAGTTCAAAGTTCTAAAGGGAAACAATAGTTTTATAAAATATTCTGCAAATTAATTAATTGCATTTTGCGTTGCTAAATATAAAGGAGATTTAAAAAAAAACTTTTCTGCATACTAGAACGTTAGGGAGGTCAGTGCACCTTTGGGTTTTATTCAATCACATTATTTAGACCTACTCAGTAACCTTTTAACCTAAAATAATAATATGTACATATTTAGATAACTCCTGGTATTTTTCAATTTATTACAATCAAATTTCCTATGATTTTGTTTTTAAAAAAATGATAATTTGAAAATAAAACAATTCTTAATGCTTTTGAAATCTATATTAAAGAAATGGTAATTCAGACTTCCATTATTTTCCGAGACGGAAATTTGAATTGATGATTTGCTTTCTATTACTATTGTCATTGAGAGCAGAGAATTTCGTATCTATTTCTACTATAATATTTTAAAGCAAACACACTTTCAAAGAAAATATATCTACTTCAAACAGTTACAACATCTATCACTTAATTTAAACTTTACCCATTTTCCTCCTTGCTCCTAGTTTTGTAATCAAAATAGTATCTAAGAATGAATTCTTATATTCAAATATTCATTTTCAAATCAGTTAGTCTTTATTTTAAAAACCACCCTTCAGCTCATATAAATTTTCCCATGACCATAAAATCTATTTCTGCAAATGAAAAAAAAATATATTTCCTCACTTTTTAAGATAACATTAAGACCAATTTGTTTGAAATTTTTGGAAAATCTACCCTGGGTAGATGACATGAGTGATTTTTCAGTCCAGCCATGACTGGCAAGTAAGACTAAAGGACGATCTCTTGATAAAAAAATACAAGCCTTGAGGTTGGCTGGCAAGTCAAGCTAATCAGAGTGCTTCTCTCATTGCTTTCTCATCTCGCCATAGTAATGGAAGCTTTCATCTGTTTACAATGCTCAGTCATTTTAAGAAATTTTATTTTGAAAGCCCCTAAAAATTTTGATGTCACTTCAATTTAAATAAAATTCTGTGCCTCCCTATTTAAAATTATAACTATTTTTTTTACAGTTCTAAATATTTTTAAGTTGCTTGTAAAGACTTACATTTCACCAAACTCAGCAAGTGAATCAGGTCTATATTGATTTTTTTGATAATGAAATGTAGAAATTATGTATCATTTGCATTTTTTAATATTTTAGTCTTGTTAATAAAGATAATATTAGTTTATTATTATTTTATTTCCTTAATTAATAAAAATACATTTAGTTTTATATTTCTAATTTTATTAATTTATTTTATATGCATTTTTTTGGTGAAATTAGTCAAGAGGTTGTAAAAGGGCTTTGCCTTTTTGGCACTGATAGTCCAAAAAGTCACTGTCTCAAGAAGGTTAGAACTAAATGTACATTTCAAGGGAGAGAATGGTATGTCAGATATTGTTAATACAAATCTAATCATTTTGATACATTTTGTGGAAGTAAATTAACAAAATTGGATGATCTTAGTTTCAAAAGAAAACCTTATCCCATATTTTCTGCTTTAAATTTTATTGACTTGAAGGTTTTATAACACTTAAGTGTTCTCCATGCTCTTGAACATTAATTTTCGAAATTAGAAAATTTAATATTTACCAAATTTTATTGTCAAAATATACAACATTTATGGATGCGTAGGCAGTGTTGAAATTTCAAAACTTTATTTTAAAGGTTGCACATGAGTTGATGCATATGATAGCATAGGAATATTTGAAGTAATGATTGGGTAAAGACCAGATATTTGGTTTAAGAATAATTATATGACTTATGAAATGATGTAGTTACCATATTTTTGCCCTATAAGACTTACTTTTTCTTCCCCAAAACCTGGGGGAGGGGGGTTGGTTCAGAAATATTTTTTTCTAGATTTTCTTCCTTATATTCCAGAGTGTCTTATAGGGCAAAAAATACAGTAATTGTACTGCAAACATATTTTGTCAGAAGGAAATAGATTCAATAGCATATGTACTGTTTGATTTGAATCCAGATGAAATAACATTGGTAAAATGTGATCACATTTTTTTTCAAAATATGTTAATAAGTGTTAAAGTAATGTCTGAAATAGAAGTTTAAGAGCTTTGACACAATAAGTGTAATAAGACATAGTACTAAAATTGTTATAAAAATCAAGCTTCAATCATATGTAAATTTAATCAATTTCCATAAAAAATCTAAATCATTTTCATTTTGTTGTTGAAATCTTGCATTATATGGTCACATTAGCTCCATAAATTTATAATTAAATGGTACATTTCATAAAATATGAGCTGGTTGAAAACATAAATTGCAAAAATTTATAGCTGTATAAGTGACCGTCACATACTGGGGCATTTTAGACTGAATAAATATTGAGAAGTGATGATAAAACTCATCATATTGCTTATATCGTGTATAGTTTATAAATAGTAGGCATTCACTTGCTTAAATTTTGAGCATCCAATATTTTTGTTAAATCTATTGAAATTTTCTGTATATGTTTTAAGAAATCCAATCATATCGATGATCACCTGCCTGTATCATAAATACAAGAATGGCTAAGATAATAAAACTGTTTATTTTGTTTATTCACCTAATACCCATGTTGCACCATTGATAAAAATTGAGCATTAGGGCACTCAATGTAAATTGTTGAAATTCTTTTTTTAAAGCCAGTATTGATATGTGAGTTTGGAAATTACCTTTCCAGTTGTATTTTTTTAAGCTTTGTATTTTTATAAACAGTTATTTCTTGAATTTAAATAAAAGAAAGTTGAGTTTTAAGCTTTTCCTCTAATTTATTAAATTGTATTCTTAAACTTTAAAGATTTAACACAAAATTAATAAATAAATTTTACCTCCTCATGCCCAATGTTCCCTCTAGTGTTCTTAGTTTTTTTAGCAAAATTTTTCATATCAAAAACAAACTTTAAATGAAATGTTATGAAATTTCATACGTAAATATAAGTATCATCATCAATGTTAAAATATTTAAATGAAAGCGATGTTTATTTAATGATTTATTTCTATAAAGTTTATTAAAAATGTATTTAATTTAAATTAAAATAGAAATAATTATTTCTCTTTCTGAAACTGAAATGATATATTCAAATAATAATTTACATAACATATTAAATAATTAACTTAAAATGGTTTGAAAATTTGAAAACATAGTCAGACTTAATATTATAGATTCTATGTAGATAATAAACTCCGCTAAATGTAAACAGATAGACTTAAAAAATCAAATTAAAATCAATAATTTAAAAATTTAAATCATGATTTTTATTGGTTCATCTCAAACTTGAATGCACAGAAAATTTTATCAACAAATAAATATGACAGAGATTCAATGAGTTTATAATTAATAAATAAAAATAATTTTTATATCAAATGAAAGTTACTCAAAAGTTATAAAACATTTGAAGAAACAGAAACATCCAAAGTTGTTTAAAGAAAATTCCTAACATTTACTCTATAAACAAAATTTTACATGATTTTTTTTTACATCTCCAACTGCAATGTTTATTTTCCATGACAAGGAGAATAAATTTCAATCATCGTTTTTAATATATCCATTGTTAGTAGAAGAAATGCATGTTATTTATTAAATCAATCAGCAGAGTATTTCATAATTTATTTTTAAAAAGGTTTGTCTTGTTTAAATTTCTTTTTTGTTTTTTAGAGTTCTGTTATTAAACTAGGGTACAGAAAAATTATAACATAGGCATGAATTCAAGAAATTTTTTGAACTTCTGCCATGCACTAGAATGTGATAACTCCAAATATGCAGGTCAGTTAGAACAATTTAAGTATGGTAAATTCGTTAAAATAAAGTCAGATCATAAATTAATTTATTTTTATCCAGTAACAGCATTTTATTTTATCAAAACACTGAAAAAAAGCAATTAAATATTAATTCTATTACATAATTAAATATTCCAAATGTTTAGCTCAAAATGAACATTGATAAGTTGTATTTAAATTTTATAGTACCAACAATAAACATTAATACCGAATGTAACTCAGCACATTGCTGATATTGAAGGAAAAAAAAATGAAAATTGAAACTGCAGTTTTTTAGACATTTTTTTAAAATGACTGATTTAACTTGGAAATGAATGTAAAAAAGGTTTACAAATGTTTTAAAACATTTACTTTAGCAACACGTTACACATTTATTTCACACTATTCTATCATAGAAGTTTTTGCTTGGCACTTTACCAAAAATAAGTTTAACATTTTGTCTCAATTTAAACATGCTGAGCCAATGTTATTCAATTTTACCTTGAAAGCAATTTAACATTTCAAAAGAAACCCGAAATTTGTTGAATATGTTTTGATAACCAGAGCCAACAAGGTTAAGTGCAAGAGTTACAATAGAAATCTGGCACAAAAACATTTAGTTTTGGTTATTTTAAAACAAATATGGCATTATCAAAATGTTATTGAAAACAGAAAATCTTTAAAAATGATAGATCTATAAATATGTGAAATAATTTTTAAAAATTTGAATCAATTATCTCAACTACAGTCATAATTTTTATGTATTTATTTGTCCCAACTAATAATGTTTTTAAAGGAATAAATCAACATAAACCATTATTAGTTATACATAAATATTTACAAAGTCAGCTTTGAATATCACAAAATATCAGAACACAGATGCAAAAACAATCATTAGTCATCTTGTGAATAAACAAGATAAATACACCGAGCATCTCATTCACATAAGGCATAAATTATAATGCAAACTTTTTTCTTTATTTTCTTTTTTTACATTTAGTATAGAATGCTGCAGACTGGCAGCTCACCAGTTAATAAATTTTACAGACACACAAAAAGGAAATGTTTAGAATTGTTAGTATAAGTATTTTTATATATTAAGTGATCAACAAAATGTGACAAGAAAATATACGAAGAAGTATTTAAGAATCTATAATGTTAAAGCAAAAATAAAAATTTTAAAATAAAAATTAAATGAGAAAATCAAAGTTTTGACAGAGAATTTCCAATGTAGTTAAGAAAATGATGTTAATATGCTTGTGGTTATTTCTTGTATTTAAGTAATAGTTTGATTTTTAAATATTTTTCTTGCAGACTTGTAACAGATTACATTGATATGGTAGTAGAATTAATGTTTCAGCTGAGGAATGGGAAATGACAAAGCCTTCTACAAACAACTAAAAGTTAAACAGATTACATTAGTACCAGTTATTGTCTATTTTAATGTATGTTTAATCAAGGTATGGTATACGAAATATAAGGTGTGGGTGAGGAGGAGTTCAGCACTAATTGTAATGAGTTCAGTTTGGATGGGCATATGGGAAAATTTGTTATTACATGTATTAGCATAAGAAGGAAAGAAAAAAAACTCATTCTAAGCTGAGGACAGAAAGTTCTTATAAGTGAAACAAACATTTCTTTCCAGTGATAGTTTTACACTTACTCACAAAATGTTATATATCAAGTTGAAACCTTTTCTTCCAGTTTGCAGATACCATCGTAATATATCTAGAGCTTTCAAATTAGAATTGCTTTACCCTACCAGGTATTATAAAGAAGTTTCCGTTCCTGAAATTTAGATTCTACACAGTAGCACAAGAGGAAAAATAGCTTAGTTTAAATTTTAAAACACTTGGAAATGTGCAAAATGACAATATATTTATAATTTACCAAAAAATTATAATAAAGTCATTAAAAGTTATAGTAATACAAATGGCACCAGAAAAAGCTTTTCAATGAAAGGGAGGCCTACAAGTTTGTTTGTTTTTCTACCTAAATGAATTGTTTAAAAAAAAATATTTAAATTTTATTTTTAAAAAAATATTTTTAAGTACTGATTACATTACAGGAATATTTGCACAAACTCAATTTCATAATTTTATAAACCACAAAAGACGTGAAAAAGAGAATTACATTTAGAGGCACCCTTCAGGAGAAATTGTGGCACAAAAGAAATTTTTAGAGATATGCAAGTGGGAAAATAAAACTTAAAGGGTTTATTTTATCACACATTGCAAATTAAGATTGACACTTTGAGCAAAACAACTGAATCTTGTTAAAGTTAAGTACTGTACAACACATGATTGCTTTTGCCTTTAGTGTCATTGAATATTATAAATTATTCTGTTCATTGTATACCATCAAAAGAAATAAGATTAGCCATACACAGCAGAATTATACAATTGAAGTTAATGAGACTGGCCTAACATGTATACGGGATTTTTTTCTTCAAAAAAAAGTATATATATTTATTTGATCCCTGTGTCATGCACCTCTTTGAATGTATTTTGAACAATTTTATTAACATCATTGCCTCTTTATTACCCCAGCAGATTTTCACACCTCTTTAGGGTAATAACTAATTTATTTCTGCTTCTTTTACATAAGTGCTATTAATTTACACTTAAGTCACAAAACTGTCATATTCAATCAAATATCTAACACATTAGCATAATATGAATAAGCAGCAGGTACTGAGAGAAAGATTAATATTACATAGTACTTACCCATAGCTTATTAGGCAAACATAACAACATATTAGCAAGTGTTCAAATTCAACAAATAAGTAATTAATGCATGCAATAAAACACAAATTTTGTGGGAATAAGTACCTCACTGCGTTTGCAAGAAGTGTTCATGTTTTCAATATACAACAGCTCATTAAGTTTCATTGACATTACAATGCATTTGACAAATAAATAATATTTTATATTACAGTTGACAACTCTTCCCCAATATCAATCATTGTTTCACATAAATTATGATAATGGCTTAATTGAAAGTGCCTGCACAATTACTAAAGATATAATGAGATTAGGATAAAAAGAATCAATCTTAGAAACATTGAAATGAAAAGGAAAAAAACACTTTTTTACACAAGTGTCAGAAATAACTGATATAGTTATAAAATTATTGGAGACAATTTCTCCCTTAAATTCCGCTCCGAACAATCAAAATGTTAGCTAATTAGATTTATTTTTTAAAGTAAGGGCAGCTGTAAAGGCAACAATTAGTAATCCAGGGTTCAGTCGCAAAAGTACAATTCATTTCTAAAGTTTATTTTACAATATGATTTGTTGTGTTTGTAGTCAAATAAATATCACCAAAAATATATTTTCAAAATTAAATTTCGACCCAAACATGCTATCTTTTAACTGACTTTGGTGAACATGGAATACTTGATTTACCATCCTTGAGGTTCAGCTCATCTGACAGGCAAATGACTTTGGAGTTGACCTTGACTGGTTTGACATTGTCATCACTGCTAGAGCTGGAGTAATTTTTGTCACCATGGCAACTGTTGGAATCACTGCTGTCTGAGGCCAGCATAATTCTCTTTCTGGATGGAGAAACTATTTCAATAACAGGTTCAAGTCTTGGAGCATCATCTCTTACTCTATAGATAAAATAATAAGTTAATATGAGTGGAGGGGAAAAGCATTAGATCCATACAGAAAGAAGATAACTAAATTATAAATATAAAGGTAAAAATAATTCCAAATTTGAAAATAAAATCTTTAACAGAGAGCAAAAATTATTTTATTTAAAGCTAACATCTACATTGAAAATGTAAAATTTATATTGTATAAAAAATTTGTACGATTTCATAGCCTGGGTACCTTCTCAAAATGATAACTGCTCTGCGAGAAATAACATCCTCTGGGCGAACACAGTGAGTAATATGATCTGCAGCATAACCACTGAAAGAAAGATGTGAGCTTGATAAACTCTTCAATTACTCTTACTGAGAGCTATTAATTTGTTGTGGGTTTTTTCCTTCAAATAAGCAGTATATTAAGCAAGATAATTCCAATACCTTTCACTGTAAAATATAAACTTCTTAGTTAATTGTCAATTTTTATAATAAACTGTTTATCAGTGTTATTGCAAATCAAGTTGAATGATTTGTAATGAGATTTTATTTGAACTAATTTTTATACTTATATATTTTTAGATTTCATTTCATGCTTATAAGAACCTTTTAAAACTTAAATTCTGAAAGAGCACATTTTAAAAATTGCTACTTTTATTATTCATTTTTTTTCAACTAGAAAGGCATAAAATTAACCCTCTTCCACAACCATTAAAAAATTTTATAAACAAATTAAATATTTTTCAAATCCTATTTGAATAGGTAAAATTTGGTAATATTATTAACAATTTCCAATAATGATGTGAATTAAGAGATGTTATTTTCAAATAAATTGATAAATAATTGTATAAGGTGTTAAAACCTGTCTCTTGAAAATGAACACACAAAATATATCTTTCGCATAATCAAAAAAAAATTAAGAAAAAATAAAAATAAATTTTAATTTTTTTTTAAAAATAAAATTTAAAAAAACAAGACATGTCCGGCTTTTACTTAAAACACGTACCTTAGAAGAGTAACACAGCCTCTTGCCATTGGCAATGTCAACACTGGTTTAGAGACACGGATAGGTTTGAAAGTGAATTTGCACCCAAAGCTCAGTGCACTTTCACTGAAGAAAGACACAGAAACAATAGGCCTTTCAAAAATATGAGGTGGATCAATATGAGACACAATACATCCACCTGGTTTATAGTCATTTATCACTGCACTGTTGACAAAGCCGTCAGGGATTACATTAGCTTCATAAAGTGGACTGATGACCAATCTGTGAATCCAGCTAGGAATTTCATCTACATCCCCTTTGCTGTACAAACGTTCATTCCCTGGCCCACGCTTGCTAAGCTGAGCACCATAAGTGTAGCCTTCACCAAAGAAGTATTTATTTCTCAAGGGGGCTCTGAGGACATCACAAAAATAACAAAACGTTAAGGTGACATGCTAAGAATTTTTTTTTAACTGTTCATGATTATAGATTCTTCATTGAACTCAAGATAAATTGGAATAAAATATTTAAGAAAAAGTCTTGAAGGCTTAACTAAAACAATGTCGTGAAATATGAAAATACTTTTTTTTTAAAAAGTGATTTGCCAACTTTTAGGGTTTAAAAAATGTTTGGGTTGAATCTCAATTAAATTTCTCATTAAATTTAAAAAAGAGATATCTTTGTCCCCAAGTCAAAAATCTTAGCTGGCAATGCAAGAAACAATGCGTGTCTCTTAAACTCTTCAAAATAAACTTTGGCCTTAATTCTGTGATTTGCAGGTCGTATTTTCATTTAGAAACTGAGCACTGAGCACACTATCAGTGAGACAATTTTATAAAAAGCATTGCATTCTGGAGTAACTAATTTAAGTAAGAAGTCTTAATTATAGCTAGTCTGATCGTTATTTAACTTACTCTTAATACTTAACTGATTGACATAGCAGCTATTTTTTAAAATATATATATTACAGTCGAACCCGGTTAAGTCGACGGCCTTGGGGTATGAAAAATGGGGTAGAGATAACCGATTATCAAGTTAAACGAAAACCAATATGGCGGCAAAATATTAACATGCGCTTGAAATTTCTTTATGTACATGATGTGCGTTAATTAGTGATGGGACGATAAATCGGAATCGTGTCGGAATATCGGGACCCTATTTCTTCACTCTTTCCTAAGGTTGTAAAGACAGTTCGTTTTTAAGGACCGTTTAAGTTTAAATATAACCCTTTGTTGCGTTAGCGCAGTTTTTTTTCCCTAGTACATAACTGTAATGAATTCATCTACTCCTGCCCGCCACGCCGAGCGCTGCGGGTCCGCTAGTGACACCGTATTTTTCTGTCTTGCGGTGATTCTCAGATTGAGCGATACTGTGCCTTGGAAGGCACTTGCGTGACTTTCCTTACTAGCTACACAAATAAATAGCCCGCCTCGTGTAACCTACACATCCCTTCATTGTCCCCGAACCATTCTCTTCCAAACCATCTTCCTTGGGTCAGTCTCCAGCTTACAATGGACTCAGAATTCCTACTGCAACTTGATGCTAATCGGACTAACCAACCACAATGGTGTGGGAGATTGAGAGTGGGGGTGAGTAACAAACTACAGACAGTTTAGTTTGTTATATGACAGTCGAAACCGGTTAAGTCGATGGCGTTGGGGTATGAAAAATGGCGACGAGATAACCGATGATCGAGTTAAAATGGAAACCAATATGGCTGCAAAATATTAACATGTGCTTGAAATTTCTTTATGTACATGATGTGAGTTAATTAGTGATGGGACGATTAATCGGAATCGTATCGGAACCCTAATATTTCTTCACTCTTTCCTAAGGTTGTAATGACCATTCGTTTTTAAGGGCCGTTTAAATATAACCATGGTTCCCACTCAGGAAAACGGGAAAAAGTCGGAAATTCTTTAAAAAAATTTCTCGGCCTTGAAAGTCGGGAAAAGTTATGACTAATCGGGAATTTATATATATATATAAATATATATATTTATGCCGGAGTAAAGGACTTTGATTACGTCTCTGTGGTCATGTTTCGATTCCATTTAATAAAAATAAAAAAGTTACCAGTTTATAATTGTCTGCGCATGCGTTAAAAGGTCAAATTTTTCGCCTCGCCTCATGCCGCGTGTGGCATGGCATGTCACAGCCGCTCGCGTTTGCTGTCGAATCAGCAAATTAAACAAAAAAAAATAAACATATCAATATGGTAATTTTAAGTTAAATGCTTATTACGTGCAGGATATCTGTTACTATCAGAACGCTCTCGAATTTCCTCAGTCAATCAAACTTGTAATAATAAAACAAACCTGTAAAAACAAAGATTTTGACTATAAATCCCTTATATATGAGACATAACTAACAGTATTGATTATTTTCAAACGCTACAAACATTGACAGACTGACACCGAGTGATGTCACTTGTCTTTAATAAATGGGGGTGGGACGTGAGGGGGTGTCGGCACGACGGTCGGCGTCAACTCAAACTCACGTGGAAGTGGAAGAAAAAAACAATAACAAACCGTGAATTTGAATTACATACCTCATATAAGGATAAACTAAAAATGCATTAATGTAATTACGGTACGTTCGATCGATCTGAAATTTTGATACGATGCATTGTTAGGTTAGACGGGTCCGTGTGCCAAATTTCAGCTCGATCCGATCACGGGAAGTGGGTCATTTTCGACTTTTGTTTTTCCGCCCGCCCGCCCAGCCCATGAGATGACGACAGAGACGGCCGCGAAGTTAATATAAGGGATTTAATAAAAATGCATTAATTTAATTACGGTACGTTCGATCGATCTGAAATTTTGATACGATGCATTGTTAGGTTAGACGGGTCCGTGTGCCAAATTTCAGCTCGATCCGATCACGGGAAGTGGGTCATTTTCGACTTTTGTTTTTCCGCCCGCCCGCCGAGCCCATGAGATGACGACAGAGACGGCCGCGAAGTTAATATAAGGGATTTAAAAATAAAACTATTGCGGCCTTGACCGTTGATCACAGCACGCTGTGGGCTGTGTGTTAGACCTCGGCCGGCAACTAAGTCTAGGCGAATTTTTTAAAAAATCATTCCTTATCAGAATTCGACCTACAAAAGTGATGACGTGTATATTATATATAGGGGTCTACCGATATATCGGCCAGCCGATATATCGGCACAGATATCTGGATATCGGCAATATCAGTATCGGTAGCATGTAAAGGTCCCGATATTTCATAAAAAGTGACATTTTGACCCCCCCCAAAAAAAAACGGAAACAAAAAAAACTATCATTTAGATTTACAATATCTCGACAAATTAATATATCGACCCCGATACCGGTATTGAAATAGTCAAAAGAGTCCTAGTATTAATATGTGCAGCCACGATAGTTTGCCAAGTGCTTTGATATTGTTTAGGTATCGGCCGATTTTCGTATACTCAGAAATACTGTGTAAATAGTGCCGATGCCAAGTATACCGTAATTGCTCTAATAAATGTATAACATGTAAACATTATGTTCACGTAATTGCTCTAATAGCAAAGATGCACGCAGAATCGCAGATGTCTAAAACATTTCGTTTCGTATGGAATAACAAAATGTACCGTGTGAAGAATTGTTGTCATTGGCAACCATTCATCCTTCAACCTCATTTTCACTCTAAATTACTATTACTTTGTTCTCATTGTTTCATTCATAAAAGGTGGCCGTGTGCAAAAGCCATTAAACTATTGGTTAGAATTAATAATTATGAGTCAAGGTTGAAGTTTCTAAGAACTTCCTAATTTTGCTTGTACATTTTTATAACGAAGTGGCTGCTCGTCTCGAAGTATTTTCATTGTTGTTATGGCAATATGGCAGAGCGAAGCGTACTTCCGGGAATGAAATGTTGTATTTTTACACTTGAAAATAGGTAATAAGTAAATAGGGAATAAGTGCAATTATTTTTATCCATTAACGTAATTAAGATTGTAGTTTTAGGGTCTGGGTTAGGTTTAGTTGTCTATTTTTTAAAAATCAAAACGACTTCGAGACACCTAGTATTCATGCTGGATGACTCGAACTTCGAGACGAGCAGCATCGGCCTTTTTATAAAGGACGGTTCGTTTTGTTATGAGTCCTATGTCTATGTAGGTCATGATCTGGAACTTGTAAACACATCGGAAACTTCGTTTCGGGGAGAAAAAAATCGCTAATATTGACAAAACTGGTTATCGGTTGACCCCGTAATTATAAAATATAAATAATTACGAGTGATAAATTTAAGAATGACGTCATCAAATATGACAGCTGTTATTTTTTTCCTAACAAATACTCATATCGGCACTCATATCGGAAAAATATATAGGTAATATCGGCAAAAAATGCTTATCGGGAGACCCCTAATATAAAATATAAATAATTGGGAGTGATAAATTTAAGAATGATGTCATCAAATAAGACCGCTGGTTTTTGTCCTAACAAATATTCATATCGGAAAAAAAAATATCTGTAATATCGGCAAAAAATGCATATCGGTAGTCCCCTAATATAAAAGATAAATAATTACGAGTGATAAATTTAAGAATGACGTCATCAAATATTACCGCTTGTTTTTGTCCTAACAAATACTCATATCGGCAAAAAAAATATCTGTAATATCGGTATCGGCAATATCGGCAAAAAGGCATATCGGTAGACCCCTAATTATATATATATATATACATGTACTGGAATATTAAGAAAATGATTTGATTTCATCGTCACGCGCGTGTTAGTCACAGTCACGTATATTACTCGTAACAAAGCAACAACAAACTTTTAAAAGAATAATAATTTTTTAATTTAATTAAATAAAAACCACCGTCGATTCTCGATACAAACCTTTATTTTCATTCTAAAGATATTCGTTTATCTTAAAAAATAAAATGATTAATGCAACAGAAAATGAATTAAGTTTAATAATAATATAACATGCACTGCGATATAAAGACGATTAACGACCTCTAACGCGATTTTCCAGTACCTCGGGTGAATACATACTCCATGGATACACGTGGAACTAATAATTTACACACGCAAAACATCCGGTAATTTTTATTGATATCTCGTAGAATCTCACAATAGCCGGAAGTCTCGAAGAAAGCGAGATGTCAACACTGTTTTGAACCTAAAAATGGCAAAGTGCATTGCTAGGCAAACAGACGGGGATCGAGCTAATCGACGTTAAGTTGCTAATTTGGCCATCTTTTGTGCTCGAGGTACAGTCGAAACCGGTTAAGTCGACGGCGTTGGGGTATGAAAAATGGAGTGTAGATAACCGATCATCGAGTTAAAACGAAAACCAATATGGCTGAAAAATATTAACGTGTGCTTGAAATTTCTTTATGTACATGATGTGCGTTAATTAGTGATGGGACGAATAATCGGCATCGTATCCGAACCCTAATATTTCTTCACTCTTTCCTAATTCCTAAGGAACTAAGGTTGTAATGACCGTTCGTTTTTAAGGGCCGTTTAAATATAACCATGGTTCCCACTCAGGAAAATGGGAAAAAGTCGGGAATTCTGTAAAAAAAATTCTCTGCCTTGAAAGTCGGGAAAAGTTATGACTAGTCTGGAATTTTTATATATATTTTTTTTATGCCGAAGTAAAGGACTTTGATTACGTCTCTGTTCTCATGTTTTGATTCCATTAATAAAAAATTCCAGTTTATAATTGCCTGCGCATGCGTTAAAGGGTCAAAGTTTTCGCCTCGCTTTGTCCCATGGTGCGTGTCACAGCCGGTCGCGTTTGCAATGTCCATCGAATCAGCGAATTTTAAAAAAAAATAAATAAACATATCAATATGGTAATTTTTTAAAGTTTAATGCTTTTGACGTGCAGAATATCTGTTACTATCAGACCAATCTCGAATTTCCTTAGTCAACCAAACTTGTAATATAAATAAAACTATTGCGGCCTTGGCCGTTGATCACAGCACGCTGAGTGTTTGACCTCGGCCGGCAACTAAGACTAAGTCTAAGTGAATTTTTTTTAAAATCATTCCTTATCAGAATTCGACCTACAAAAGTGATGACGTGTATATTATATATATATTTATACTGGAATATTAAGAATTGATTTCACCATCACGCACGTGTTAGTCACAGTCACGTATCTTACTGATTACTGGTAACAATGGCAACAACAAACTTTTAAAAGAATAATAATTTTTTATTTCATTAAATAACAACCACAGTCGATTCTCAATACAAACCTTTATTTTAATTTCTAAAGATATTCGTTTATCTTAAAAAATAAAATGATTAATGCATTAGAAAATGAATTAAGTTTAATAATAATATAACATGCACTGCCAAATAATGACGGTTAAAGACCGCTAACGCGATTCACACACGGAATCAAATTGAAAGTAAAAACATCCGGTAATTTTTATTGAAATCTCGTAGAATCACACAATAGTCTGAAGTCTCGAAGAAAGCGAGAGGTCAACACTGTTTTGAACTAAAAATGTCAAGAGTGCATTGCTAGGCGTACCGGCGAGGCTCGGGCTAACCAACGTTAAGTTGCAAATTTGGCCCTCTTTTGTGCGAGGTATTAGGTTTCGACGACTTAGAAAAATCGAATTAGCCGATGAGAAAATGCTAAGACAAAGAGAGAATTTGGCGGTTCCAATAAAAAACGTCGAGTTAGTGGGGTGGTCGAGCTAACCGAGCTCGAGGTAAGTGGGTTCGACTGTATATATTTTAAAATCTGGGGAGCGTTGTTTACAGAAAGCACCCTATGATTTTTATATTGTCCCATCACTAGCGTTAATAAATGAGAATGTACATGTACGTGTTTTTTGGAGGTTTATTTTACACAACAGTGCTGCCGTTATTTGTTTGATGAAGCCATCGGCATGCTATAAAAATGTACATACATGTTTGCTAATAACAAAAGGTATATGTGCACCAACTAACAGCAGAAATTTAACAAATATAAAATAAAAATTAACGTCGATTATCGATACAGTGTGGTTCATTTCATCACAATCCCCTAGGCACCGCCACATCTATCATGACCTATATGACTCATGACAAAGCGAACTCTTCTCTATAAAAATGTACAAAAATAAATTAGGAACTCCTTTTGAACCTTCACTTTGATACATTTTAATTAATTCTAACCGATAGTTAAATGGCTTTTGCACACGGCCACTTCTTATGAATGAAACAATGAGAACAAAGCAGTAGTAATAAGAGTCAAAATGAGGTTGAAGGATGAATGGTTGCCAATGACAACAAGTCTGCACACGGTACATTTTGTTATTCCATACGAAACTAAATGTTTGAGACATGCGATTCTGCGTGCATCTTTGCTATTGAAGAAATTACGTAATACTCGGCCTCGGCATCACTCACGCGGCCGATTGCCGGGTATCTCCGAGTATACAAAAATTGGCCGATGCCGAGTAGCCAAACTGATCCGTTAAGCCCTATCGATAAGTAACATTTTCAAAAGCTGGCGATTTAAGTTAGTAACACAGCGCTGAGAGCTGAACGCAAGCCGGCTGTGACGTCACCAGCAAACCTCGCAAGGACGAAATTTGATGCGTGGCCTTGTTGGTTATAAAAAATCGATAACTAAGAATTGCAAAAGCGAGTGGTTGGCATAGTACCAGAAGCAACACAGCGCTGAGAGCTGAACACAAGCGGGCTGTAAAGTCACCAGCAGACTTGGCGAAGCAGAAATTTTATACCTTCCCTTGGTTATTAAAAATCACATCTAACATTTTCAAAAGCTGGCGATTGGTCATGAGGATCGAGATAACCAACGCTAAGTGGCAAGTTTGGCCCTCTTTTGTGCTCGAGGTATTAGGGTTCTGTGACTTAAAATAATCAAATTAACCAATGAGAAAATGCAAAAACAAAGAGAGAATTTGGCGGTTCCAATAAAAAATGTCGACTTAATAGGGTTGACGAGTTAACCGGGCTCGAGTTAAGTGGATTCTACTGTATATATGAACTACATGACTTGTCCCATGTTACAGTAAAAAATAGGGCAATAAACAATGATTAACAACAATTTTTAACAAGATGAACAAGAAGTACTTTATTTTTTAAATGAACTACAGGAACCTGTGTGGCCATGATGCAGTTACCAAAAGATAGGTGTTATTACAATATTGAAAAAAAGAACAATTTAAAATATAAAACAAGCTAGTTTTTATTAAAAAGTCTAGATGCAAACGTGATCAACTAAGCATGCAGGAGAGGAGATTTTTCAGGAAAAGAAGGAAAGCCTGAAAGGCTAAATTTCAATGAATTCAAAAATTTTGATGCCTATTTGATTGATGAAAAGAGTAATATCATGTTATTATTTTTTAAAGACTTTGATGCTGTTGTTTACATTTATTGGGGGGGAGGGGGGTGAGAGAGGGTCTGGTAGGGTTAAAGTGATAAAGTTTGTATTTATTTGGTTTCTAAAGCATCTTTTAAAAGATACTCATTATACATAGCCATAGCCTTTAAATGATGTCTCCATGATCAAGCACCTAACACAGCATGTGGCAATGATTATTATAATTATATGCTGGATCAAACTCAAACAAAATTTAACAGTGTAACAGCCAACTGATGGGCATACAAAAAATATTTTTTTTACGCGATCCTGGGAGATATTAAATGATTTTCCAACTTCTCCAGCCCCAATTTGAGATTTTCTAGATGTGGGTTGAGCAAGCCCCGAATTCTGGAGTTGGTTCCTATAAAAGACAGATAATCCTAAAGAGCTAAGATAGTCAGCAGGCTGCAGCAAGTTGCTAAAGTAAAAGTTGAAATCTTGCCAAATATTTCTATTTAAAAAATAGCAAGAAATGGCAAGATTTTTTAATATATTTTACTGTAGGCTATTTAAATACAAACTATGACTATACTGTCTATACTATACTATACACTACTAGAGTAAAAGCGAAGAGAACGGTGCGCTCCATAAATGGTATTTTTAGTTGCTATATTAGTTTTTTTCTTTTTTAATTTAAAAAATAGACAACTAAATCTAACCCTAACACTACAACCTTAAAAACATTTATGGAAAAAAATAATTGCACTTATTCCTTTTTCAAGTGTAAAAATACAACATTTCATTCCCTGAACTACGCATTGCTCTGCCATACAAACAATGTAAATACAGTCGAACCCACTTACCTCGAGCTCGGTTAGCTCGACCACCCCACTAACTCGACGTTTTTTATTGGAACCGCCAAATTCTCTCTTTGTCTTAGCATTTTTTCATCGGCTTATTCGATTTTTCTAAGTCGCCGAAACCTAGTACCTCGAGCACAAAAGAGGGCCAAATTTGCAACTAAACTTGGTTAGCTCGATCCTCTTCGGTTGGCCTAGCAATGCACTCTTGTCATTTTAGTTCAAAACAGTGTTGACATCTCGCTTTTCTTCGAGACTTCCGGCTATTGCGTGATTCTACGAGATTTCAATAAAACTAACCGGATGTTTTGCGTGTGTGAATTATAATTCGACGTATATCCATGGAGTATGTATTATTGTATTCACCCGAGGTACTGGACAATCGCGTTAGAGGTCGTGAATCGTCATTATTTCGCAGTGCATGTTATATTATTACTAAACTTAATTCATTTTCTGATGCATTAATCATTTTATTTTTTAAGATAAACGAATATCTTTAGAAATGAAAATAAAGGTTTGTATCGAGAATCGATGGTGGTTTTTATATAATTAAATAAAAAATTATTATTCTTTTAAAAGTTTGTTGTTGTTGCTTTGTTACCAGTAAGATACGTGACTGTGACACTAACACGCGTGTGACGATGAAATGAAATCATTTCTGATAAGGAATGATTTTTTTAAAAATTCGCTTAGACTAATTTGCAGGCCAACACAGTACACACAGCCCACAGCGTGCTGTGATCAACGGTCAAGGCCACAATAGTTTTATTTATATTACAAGTTTGATTGACTGAGGAAATTCGAGAACGTTCTGATAGTTAAGTAACAGATATCCTGCACGTCAAAAGCATTAAACTTAAAATAACCATATTGATTTGTTTATTTGTATTTTAAATAAATTCGCTGATACTAGTGATACGACGGCAAACGCTAGCGGCTGTGACACGGCGAATCGTAAACTTTGACCTTTTAGCGCATGCGCAGACAATTATAAACTGGTAACTTATTTTTCATTAAATGGAATCGAAACATGACAGAGACGTAATCAAAGTCCTTTACTTCGGCATAAATATATATACATGTGTATATATATGTATATATATATAAATTCCCGATTAGTCATAACTTTTCCCGACTTTCAAGGCCGAGAATTTATTTTTAAGAATTCCCGACTTTTTTCCGTTTTCCTGAGTGGGAACCATTGTTATATTTAAATTTTAAACGGTCCTTAAAAACGAACGGTCATTACAACCTTAGGAAAGAGTGAAGAAATATTAGGGTTCCGATACGATTCCGATTAATCATCCCATCACTAATTAACGCTAACTAATTAATCATGGACATAAAGAAATTTCAAGCACATGTTAATATTTTGCCGCCATATTGGTTTTCGTTTTAACTCGATCATCGGTTATCTCGACGCCATTTTTCATACCCCAACGCCGTGGACTTAAGCGGTTTCGACTGTAGTTAAGCGCACCGTTCCTTGTGCTTTAGCCCACTACTAAGCTCCGAATGGGTACCTAACACTACATGTAGTTAGGCGGCTGGGTAATGCGTGGAACCCACAAAGCCGTGACCTGTGAACGCTGCATGACTTGCCAACAGATCATCTGTCATGGTCTGTGGACGCAACTATCTTCTGCATAGAAGGAGCGTCTGTATAGACTACTATAGATAAGATGGCTGAATCGTATTTACGTGGCCAAGATGGCGGCGACTCATTTCCGGACGAAGTGACGTCACTTCGACGCTACCGTTGCTATACACAAGTTACAATTTTGATTTTCATGGATTACCTCCCCTTGCCCTTTGGATTTTACTCGATTGCCTCCCCTTGTAAAGTATCTTTTCCGTTGGTCTTAATACGCGTCACTTATTAGTTACCAATAAAATTTAATGATTAGACAAGTGCAAGACCGGCATTAAACAAGTAGGCGAGGGCCGCAGGCACGAGCGCAGGGGCTAAAATGAAGCAATCCGGCGGATAATCTAGTTTTTATATCAACTCGCTAAATGCGGCACTATATGCTGTGACGCGTATGTAACCCAAGTGTTCCAGCCCGGGGACAATAGACTCGGGGACAATAGCCCGGGAACAATCCCGCTGGCAAATTCCTTTCGCTTGAATTGCTCCAGGTGTTCACATCGCGTTAAGTGTTCTTAAAGTGTTCTTAACTTGAGGGTATTTTTCTTCAAAATGGAAAGTGAATTTACCGCCTGTTTTTGGGATCGTCTAGCGAATCAGGGCAAAAGGTTTATGCTTGATTGGCTTATGACTTATGGTTTGATTTCTGATCGGTACGAGTGCCCTGCATGTAAGAAGGACATGAAATTGTGTGAATCAGGTGAGCGTGGTGATGGTCTCATATGGAGATTGGAGATGTCGCGACAAAGCGTAGTGTACGGGGTGGGTCGTGGTTTAGTGGGAGCCGTTTAACTTTTTTTACAGATTCTTTTATTTGACACACTATTGTGTTAGGAAATTGCCTTTCAAAAGTAATTCGACTGAATCGAAGGTGCAACCAAACACAGTGACGGACTGGGCTAGCTTTTGTCGCGAGGTTGTGTGGAAGCGTGTGTTATGGCGAGTGAAAGGATAGGCGGAGTGGGTACGATTGTTGAAATAGACGAGTCCAAATTCGGAAAACGAAAATATAATCGAGGAAAGCGCGTGGATGGTAGATGGGTGTTTGGTGGGATCGAAAGAGGATCCAAAAAAACCTTTTTCAGGGTTGTTGAGAACCGAGGTAAAGACGTCCTCCTGGCAATAATTAAAGAATTTGTGCAGCCGGGGACCACAATCATTTCTGATTGCTGGAAGTCTTACGACTGTTTAGAGGACGAAGGTTTTCACCACCTAACGGTGAACCATAGCCTCGAGTTCAAACACTCTGAGACTGGCGCGCACACCAACACTATAGAGGGCACCTGGAGCGCGGTTAAACGGGAACTGCCCACGAGAACCTGTTCTGGGAAGGGACAGTTCGATTCCTATTTGTTCAAATATATGTGGCGAACCTCATGTGGCAGGAAAGACCAAATGGCAGAATTCTTGAAAGTGATAAAAAAGTTGTATCCTCCCCATTTTCGTGATTCTGATGCATGAATGGTGAGTACCATATTTTTCTTCATTTTGTTGCATTTTTTCCTTTTTTTCCAACTCGGCAGGATCTTAAAATAGCCTCATTTTAAAGAATCTCCACCCCCACCCCCATTTTTAAAAGTCGTATTTTTCGCTGTTTACCAAATTTGGCGTGTTAAAAACACCTGAAATTTGAGAATCCCCCTAAATTCCAATGCTATACACTACTTTCCGGGGGTCACATGCTTAGCAACAACGGTGGCCGCCCGGAAATCACTAGCCGCCATCTTGGCCACGTAAATGCGAATTTACCGATAAGATACCAGTATTACTAGCTCAACTACTCGCTGGACAACACTGCCTGAACTCCACTTTTATTAAGTTTTGATTATCTCAGGAAGGAGGTTAACAATGGTTATCACAAATAAATTACCTTACCTATCAACTGTGTGTTCTTTGTATAGACCCAAATCACTTAATTTAACAACCTTGTCAATTTTCTTTTCAATTTCCATGCAATCTTCTGTCGAAAACAATCTATGTTGTTGGATTCCAGATTTTACTTTTTGCAGCTCTTCCTCTCGTTCTTCTGTGTTATAATCATCGTATTTTGATCGTGGTGCATTTTTCTTAATATCGCCATGATTAACTCTATGTTTTGATTTTGCATTTTTCCCCAAATCTTTGGTGCGGTGGTGAGATTTGTGCAGTTTCTCTCTCAAATCTGTGACTGAGTCCGTCGCCATGTTTGACTTTGAGATACCCAAGATAACTCCGAGCCAGAAGAGCATCACGTAGTAGCTTAAATAATTCACTCAACTGCTGATTAAGTTTTGGACTTAATATATTTATTTTTAAAAATAATTAATTAACTAGACCAAATTTAATTAATGTAAAATATATTTCACATAGGCGCAATTTTTATTTTTTTAAAATATTAGTCATAGTAGTTATATTACATTTTGACATTGAAAAAGCGAATCATTAATATCCGGTTATTACCTACCATGTCATTCATCATGTAACTTGTAACTGTAATGACAATATGTAAATGATCATTTGAATGTCAGTTTAATGTAAATTGCATACAACATATTTGTATGCCATCTAGTAATAATTAGTTATATACTGCAAGCAATTGACAATATTTAATCAAGGTTTATACTTTTTTGCGCTATAAACCGTTAATGTCACCTCTAATTAAAGGTGGAAATTAAAATATGAAAATCGTGTAATATTATTTAATACTCCCGTGAGAAGCTGCAGAAACCCCAAATAAAATATTAATATTATCACATCCTTTGAATGATAACGCGATTTCTTACACCCTCGGCTCAGTGGCGTAGCTAGAAGGGTGAGGCGTGGGCGGTCCGCCCCGGGCGCCATACATTTAGGGGCGGCATTAGTGGGCATTTGAAAAGTGCAACCTTGTCCGACAACCAACCATTTTCTTTTGAAGGGGAAAACCAAGGTGAAACAAAAATATTCGAAATTTCTAGTCCTAATTGACGGAATCCCACAACATTTGTTTGATTATATAGTTGATGTGTGGGTGTTATAACTAACGCAAAACCGTTTAAAATTTTTTAATCACTCAAAAAAGGTATCGATTTGTTTGGAAAATTAAGCGGTATACGGTACGACCTGATGACGCTTTTATAAGAAAACTACACTAAAATCACATCACCGCTTGGCCCAATAGTGTGCTATTAAAATCGCCATGATGTTTTTTGCGTGGAATTTCGACATTCGCAGAATGATGCGCGAACAAGTACTTACAATTCATGGTGGTTCAAATATTCTGTTTAACTTGCAAGTATTAATTTATATAAAATATAGATAATTTAACTCCGCCAAGGCCGGTCCCAAGCCCGGGTGCAAAAGGAGGAGGGTTGGCGTGAGGCCAGCGACCTCACCCGTAAAAACAAATTGCTACAGAAACGTCAACAAGAAAAAACAAACAAATTTCAGTCCTGAGAAGAGAGGACTCTTCTTCTCCAAGAAGAGCTATGAAGCCTTGTGGCCAAACCCAGGCTATACTGGAAGCCTCAAAGCCGAAGACCCTCCTTTCTAAGGAAACAAATATAGGCACGTGGAACGTCAGAACCATATATGAAGCAGGGAAAGCAGCGCAGGTGGCAGCAGAAATGAGATCCTACAAACTTACACTGCTTGGTATCTGCGAAACAAGATGGATACAAGCTGGGCAAATAACTTTGGCCTCTGGAGAAATGCTAATGTACTCGGGGCATGAGGAGGAAGATGCTCCGCACACGCAAGGAGTCGCTTTGATGCTGTCAAGGAAGGCACAGGAAGCATTGATTGGATGGGAAGCACATGGACCAAGGATAATAACAGCAACCTTCCGAACCAAGAAAAAGAAAATAAAGATGAACATAATACAGTGTTATGCACCCACCAACGACAGCAAAGAAGAAGAGAAAGAAACATTCTACAATAGACTACAAGCACTAATAGAAAAACTTCCAAATAGAGACCTGAACATCCTAATGGGAGACCTTAACGCCAAAATTGGAAAAGACAACAGTGGGTATGAGGAAATCATGGGACGCCACGGTGTAGGAGAGAGAAATGAGAACGGAGAAAGACTAGCGGACTTCTGCGCAACAAACGAGCTTGTTATTGGTGGAAGCGAATTTCAACATAAAAACATTCACAAGATAACATGGGTATCCCCAGACAACAAAACGCAAAACCAAATAGACCACATATGCATTAGCAAAAAATTTAGAAAGTCTCTACAAGATGTACGAGCAAAAAGAGGAGCAGATGTCGCATCCGATCATCATCTTGTCTGTGCAAGACTTAAATTAAAGCTAAAGAAAGACTGGGAACAGCCAACTGCGAAGCGAACCAAATTCAATGTAGCACTTCTGGCAAATGATCAGAAAAGGGAAGAATTTAGTGCCACCTTGAGGAATAAGTTCCAAGTGCTAGAAGATCAAACAGAAGACCAAACAGAAGATGACCAAGTAGAACATATGTGGCAAAGTATAAAGACGTCTGTAACATCCACCTGCCTAGAAGTCTTAGGATCAGTGAAACAGAAACAAAAAGACTGGCTCTCAATAAACACACTGCAAAAAATAAAAGAGAGAAAAGAAATGAAAAATATAGTTAACAGCAGCCGCACCAGGGCTGAGAAAACGAAAGCGCAAGAGAGATATAAAGAAGTAAACCAAAAGGTAAAAAACAGCATTAAAAAAGATAAAAATGCCCACATAGATGGCCTAGCATCCAAAGCAGAAGAAGCAGCCAGGAAGGGCAACTTGAAAGAGCTCTACGACATAACAAGAAAACTGTCAGGGAGATACAAAAGGCCGGAGAGACCTGTCAAAGATAGAGAAGGGGAGATCTATAACAGAAAGGAAAGAGCAACAAAAAAGATGGATGGAATACTTTAAGGAACTATTAAACAGGCCCCCACCCACAAACACGCCAGACATACAACCAGCAAATGAAGACCTACAAATAGAAGAAGGTGCACCAAATAAGGAAGAAATAGCCCTGGCCATCAAGCAGCTCAAACTAGGGAAATCACCGGGACCGGACAACATCACAGCAGAGATGATGAGAGCTGACATAAACACAATAGTCAACATGCTGCACCCTCTGTTTGAGAAGATATGGGAAGAAGAGAGAGTTCCAAAAGATTGGAAAGAAGGATACCTCATCAAGATCCCAAAGAAAGGGGATCTCAGCAACTGTGCAAATTACAGAGGAATTACACTGCTATCGGTACCAGGAAAGGTTTTTAACAGAATTATTTTGAACAGAATGAAAGACCAGGTCGACATGCAGCTACGAGATCAACAGGCCGGCTTCCGCCAAAACAGATCCTGCACAGATCAAATAGCAACACTGAGAATCATCGTAGAACAGTCCATCGAATGGAACTCCTCTCTATATATAAATTTTATAGACTATGAAAAGGCCTTTGATAGCCTGGACAGACAAACCTTGTGGAAACTTCTCCGACACTATGGAGTACCAGGGAAACTAGTGAGGATCATTCAGAGCTCTTATGAAGAAATGACATGCAGGGTGGTCCACGAAGGTAGACTCACAGACTCCTTTACAGTCGAAACAGGAGTCAGACAAGGATGTCTCTTGTCCCCTTTACTATTCATCCTTGCCATTGACTGGATAATGGAAAAATCCACAGACAAAAAGAGGAATGGGATACAGTGGACACTCTGGGAACAATTGAATGATTTAGACTTCGCGGACGACATTGCACTTCTGTCCCACAACCAGCAACAAATGCAGGAAAAGACAAAAGACGTAGCCACCTTTTCGGCACAGCTTGGCCTCAACATAAATAAAAGTAAAACAAAAATCATGAAGATAAACCCATCCAACCATGAGCATGTCCATCTGGCAGGAAAGGCACTGGAAGAAGTGGAGTCCTTCACATACCTAGGCAGCACCATAGACACAAATGGCGGATCCGATGCAGATGTAAGGGCTAGAATTGGAAAAGCTAGATCAGCATTTGTATTATTAAAGAAAATATGGGAGTCGAAGGAGCTGAAACTGCAGACCAAAGTCAAAATCTTTAATACAAATGTCAAAACAGTCCTCCTATATGGTGCAGAAACTTGGAAAACAACAGCGAGCCTTACGCAGAAAGTGCAGACATTCATAAACACATGCCTTCGAAAGATCCTGAAAATCAAATGGCCAAATACTATAAATAACCAAGAGTTACTAGAAAGGACACACCAGGTGCCTATTGATGAAGACATCATAAAAAACGAGGTGGAGATGGATAGGACATACGCTCCGAAAACCCCCAGGTAGCACCACCAGACAATGCCTAACATGGAACCCACAGGGAAAGAGAAAGAGAGGAAGGCCAAAAAATACATGGAGACGCGAGCTAGAGGCTGACATGCAAAATATGGGATACACCTGGAAGCAATTGGAGAGGAAAGCACAGGACCGTGAGGAGTGGAAAGTTCTTGTAGACGGCCTATGCCCCAGAAGGGGTAGAAAGGCATAAGTAATAGATAATTTATGTTACTGTTTAGAAAATCATTGTACGGTACGTCATTAAAATATGGTTATTCATTAAAATGTTAAGTCTATACAATAAAAGAAATGTTTAAATAATTTGAATTCGTCTATTTTATGGGAAATTATTAAGATGTATGGCAAGAACATGAAAATATTCAAATTTCTCCGTTAATAAACACCACAATTGTCCACAATAGGCATAAATAATTTCGAAAAAGACATATTTTAAAATTTCAAGCGTCTTGGAACATTTGACATCTGAAGAGTTAACTAGTAAAATGAGATAAGATTCTAAAATTTTACTCAATTCAATGCTATGTTAGGGGCCTTCCATAAATGACGTCACGCGATTTTGGCCGATTTTCGACCCCCTCCCCCCCCCCTCGTCACGCGTCGTCACAAAAAGTTAGACACCCCTCTAAAAATACGTCACAAAGCTTTGACCCCCCCCCCAAAAGAAAACAACAAAAAAACCCACAAAAAAACAACAACAACTTATTTTCTATATGCAAATAAGTATGTTTCAAATCACTTTTATTGTCATTTAAGCATTTATTATTTATTTAGTGAAGGTCTACATTGTAATATTGTAACCTGCGTTTTTTTAAACGTTTAACCGGTCTTCAGAAGACGAACTGTGTTAACATCCTTAGATTACATTTTATTTTAATGCATACAAATTAAACATTGACTCTTAATCATCACGGTTAACGTCTTTGCTTAGAAAATTTTTTATTTAAAAATAATATTTTTAAAATGTATTTTTTTTAAAAATCCCTCAATTGACTAACGGGCATCCCGTAAGAAAGAGGTCGGCGAACAGGGGTAAATAACCTAATCTGGGATCAAAAGGGAATTCATGGGGGTAATGCAGACTTATTTGGGACATATAACATCCACTACAATTCTTCTATACTAGATATATTAAAATACGCCATGTGTACGTGTCTGCTTGGAACATATGCCCATTATTGAACCGGTTCCTTCTAGAAAATGCATTATTAAAAATTTGACAACTATGTAGATTTCTTACCTACGTACTATACGAAGATACCTAACTCCACCCTACTTTCATTTATATTGACACGATTTACAATAGGCCTAATCTTAATCCACATGACTTGACTGTATCAAGTATCCTTTCTGTGATATTTAAAATTAATGCCTTAAAAACTGATCTAAGAAGAAAAGTTGTTTTGTGCTCCTTTCGAATTGCGATGTCAAGAATTTGATGCATTCAATAAAGTTAATGAATACTTGACTACTTTTAAATGGGCTCATTTATCATTATATCTAGAATTGCCAGGGGCGTTTGACCACAAACCAATCGAACAATTATATCAAACTTAAAACGTTTATAATTCTAGCAGATTCCCTACCCCCCCCCCTTTAAATAAAAATGATATTCCGTGTCGTTTTGACTTAAAATATCTACACATAACCCTTTTCAGATCATTTTTAGACACTTGTCATGCTTGTAAAACTCACCAGTAGCATTTTCGGGGTAGGGTGGGGGGCTAACGACGCTCCCCCAAATCCCCGAGTCATGTGAGCAGGACCTAGAGACCTAGAGTCTCGGGTTGGTGGGGGGCGTAACGCACACATAAACTTGTATATTTTGGGGTAACGCAGTGGCGTCACTAGGGGGGCGGGGGGGTGGGCCGCCCCGGGTGACACCCATCAGGGGGTGACACCCGAGCCTAAAATTTTACTGTGTACGATCTTATGTCAGAAAACAAAAGATGACAATTTTTTTAATCTAGAAAGAAATTAAAAAATACAATGAAATACGTTAAACGCGAAAATTCTTATTAAAAAAATATCAGTTAACTTGCAATAATAAAACAGTCCCAACACACGAACAACATTAAAACAAATTAGGAAACAAAGAAAAGAAATAGTCGCAGCAGAGAAATCTTTAAAAAAGGCTGGAATGAAAGAGGCAGTGTCTTCTGTTTTAAAAGATATAAAGCCATTTGGGCTTGGACACACGACAGCATGAACGAATCCCCCCCCCCTCAAGACTCCATCCACCACAGTGGGGTGGGGGGAATACGATTTTTATCACCCCCCCCCAAGAAAAAAAATCAAAAGATAGGTTTTCTTTGTTGATGTTTTTCTTGACGAAAATTATGATTTCAATGTCTTTGAGTTAATATTTTTAATATATATATATTTATTAAAGGCGTGAAAGCATAGATATGCATGTTTATATGCAGGTTGTCCTCCGGTTACGACGGTCCCATCCCGACTTACGCTTACGAACGCGCCCCCGTAAAGAATAGTATTACGCGCTATTCCGTTTAAAAAAAAATTCATGAGGTAACGAATTCTTTTCTCTATTTAAAATAACAAAAATTATTGAAAAATATGTATGATTATTATTTCAACCTACAACTTTCGTTTGCGAATTTTTCAAATGGCGAAGTTTTCAATCAAGTCAATAAAGCTGAGTAAGCTTACAAGTTCCTTTTCAATGCTCATTAGAGAGAGCATATTCAGCCTTTTTTCGTTCCATGCAAATTCTAGCTCATTATATATTCTTTTCAACTTTGAAAAGGATTGCTCTCAGCTGCAGTTTGATGTCATCATTGAAAGATAGATGCGAAGTGCGATGTGTACATTTGTGAAGGACTGTGTGAAATATAGCTCAATCAAAAGCAGCAAAATTTTAGCTCTGTGCAAGTTTTTTGAGTTTCGCTTTGTGCTAATTCCTTTTCCTTACCCTGAGCCTGGGGCTGGATAATAACTTTTTTAAGAGTTTTGAAAATTGGACTAATTCTGAAGGTAAGCAGTCTTCGAAATCACTCATGAACCTACATGTGGAAGAAAATCAGAAGCCACCAGCCTAGTGCTCTTTATGGGTCTTCCCGGAAGAGCCCCTTAGCCATCTCGCCACCAAAGGGGCGTAACAGCTGAGGACCCCCCCCCAAAGCGGTCGCTTCTGAAGCGGCCACCTGGGCATCCAGGACATACAGTCGAAGATGCCTCCCACTAAGTTGCCCTCACAAGGAGGTGGTGGAATTTCCTACTACGACCCGCTACCACTTTGGCGCCATCCCGGCAAAGCACACGGGTCTCCATGGTTAGGACTGCCGCAGACCGGGGGATCATCAAAGACCTACCTAGGGTGAAACCCCCCCCCCTGGAAGGTTTCCTCAGAGCTGGCGTCCAATGCGTTCTTCGCGGCACTTTTTGCTAATCCATACTGGCGCTCCTGGCCCTAAACCGGCACAGCTCGATGGCGTTGCTAGTAAATTGAGGGGGACGAAACGGTTGCTTCGGATTTACCCGACCCCTTCTTCGAAATCACTTGAATATTCTTCCATTAACTTGGCTGCTGCCCATCGGGTGGCAAAAGTGCTGAGCGCAGTTAGGTTTGTAAGAAAGCCAAATTTCTCATGGATGTATTTATATGCACCTAACCAATGTTGTAGGGCTTAAGAAAGTTTGTCAATGATTACCAGAAATACCTCAATCTTGAATTTTTGTCTCCAGGAGAATACTGTTTTGTTGATGTCCCTTTATCAAACTGACGCTTTATTTTTTGTTTGATAGCATTGAAGATTGTTTACACTGTTTTTATCACGGACTTTTCCTTTTTCCCTTGTCTTCATAGGAATAACATTAAGAATGCTATTTTTTAACAAACTCAATGGGAGACATCCTTTCTAAAATTGTTTCCCAAATTTCAAGTAAAATAGCGACTTCCAGTTGTTCAATTTCCTTTAGAAATCCTTCTTCTTCAAGTCGGCAGTCACGTGGCTGATTTTCATTCGTTGCTAATTCTTCCAGTGCTGCGATATTCTCATGGTATGAGCTATTAACAGACCTTACAGCATAATTTCAGGCTGACCATCTTGTTTCAGACAAGGCTTTGTTAGCATGTATCAATTTCATATTTTTTTGAAGTACCTGTCAACGATGAGTAGATGCAACAAATCGGGTATAAAGATTTTGCAGAAGACAAAAAAATCTGACCACAGTAGGACAACCTGCTGCTCTTTTCCCAGCCAAATTAAAGGAATGAGCTGTGCACGTCACATAATGAGCTACAATGAACTTCTCACGAAGAATAGCCTGGTTTCCGTTATACTTCCTACTCATTTGCAGCATTGCCGTATGACTGTCCAGGGCATTTTCAGGGATTCGTACAAACATAATGACCTGCATCTTTATTATACACTATAATTCATAAAAAGTTTGGGGGCCCTTAAATTATTGGGGGCTTTAGCCCGTTCAGAACCCTCCCCACATTTTGTAATCCACCATATAATAATCTGTGACCATGTGGTACGCGGAGGGGGGATGTTTAAGAAATGTGACGTCACACCAAAAACGCGAAAACTTTAAATAAAAGTTCCACTTAAATATTTGATTGTTTACCATTTATTTAATTACGTTTTCAATGACTTCCCGCGTGTTACGATATTACAGTGCAGACTTCCTAAATACATATTTAAATGACAACAAAATAATTTGCAACATGCTAATTTTTATTGAGAAAATACGGCTGGAGGAGGGGTGTCAAAGCTTTGTGACGTCATATCGTAAAAAGGGGTGGGGTCTAAGTTTTTGTGACAAAGTATGACGCTGGGGGAGGGTGGGGTAAAAATCGGCAACCTCGCGTGACGTCATTTATGGACGGCCCCTTCAGTCGTGAAGGGGTGACACCATGAGCTACCGCCCCGGGTGACACCAACCCTAGTGACGCCTCTGGGGTAACGGGCAAAAAAGTCGCATGCCGTGAGAGAACCAAGCGGGGCTGCGGTTACATCACAAATGCTTTGATGTCAACATCAAACGAAGCAGGGTAACAATTTCATACGTTATATTGGGGGTTCTCAAACTTAAGGATTATAATCAGATTTAATTTTCGTGTCTTGATAGCTTACATCAACCAGCGTCTGATGGCCTACCGACCGGCACATTAAGAAGCACTGATTTTTTTTAAAAAAAGAGAAAGAAAAAAAATTATAAAGTCATTAAATAAATTGTAAGCGACCAAATCTTACAGTGGAAGTTTTATTTAAAGTTACCCTTTTGATGTGACGTCACATTTCTTCAACCCCCTCCCTCCCCCTCGTCACGCATCGTCACAAAAGTGTGACCCCCCTCCCCCTGGTGCGTGACGTCATTTATGGACGGCCCCTTATCTCAATTTATGGGAGCCCGTCATTTTTTAAATTACTGCAAACCCTTTGCATGGAACAAAGAGATGTGCTAATACAAAACGCTGTTATATCAGTCAAAGAATTTGTGAAGAGTTGAAGATATCAACTGAACGCTGAGTTAGAATGAGAAAAAAATATAAATGTGAAAAATTAAGAAGACGTGGTTCTATCTTTAGAACAAGCAGTACAACTGGAAATGTTTTTATCCATGGATGGAATTTTGACAGAAATAAAAGAACGCTTTGATGAGTTGTAAGTCCTTGCAAGAAAATATTCGTATATAATACCATGTAACCTACTAAATAAAGCATTTGAACATCAAATAAATTACTTTATTTACATTGATAAAGAACAGTTCAATATTGAAAGAAAAAGGATCCAGGTTTTTATGGCTGTACATACACTACTCACTACGAGAAGAGGCATTATGTTAGAAAAACGGAGGGGGGGGGGAGGCCCCTTTGATCTATTAAAAATTTATTCAACAGTAAGATTGGAAAATTCTGTACCCAACATTGTAATTTTGCTATGAATTTTTTCAACAATTGCTATCATTTTCGCTAGTTGTGAAAGGAGCTTCTCCAAAGTGAAGTTGATAAAAATTATCTTCGTTCCACATTGAGCAATTTAAGATAACAAAATCTTGAAATATTGTCCATAGAACAAGATATTACAAATAATTCAAATTTTGATAGCATAATACACGATTTTTCTATTATGAAAGTTAGGAAAGTAAATGTATAAATATGATAACATACTAATGTATACAATTTCTGTCTTTGTAAAAAAAATCATTTATTTATAAATATAAAATAAAAGAATAGTAATTGATAAAACATTTTGGGTGTAAATTTTGAATATGTTTGTCTCATGGGGGAGGGGGGGGACTTGCGACCTCAGTAACTTTCTTGTAGTAACTTCTTTAAAAAATGTATAGTGTATTTTTATAAATGTGTATTTACAGGTATACTAGCAACAAAGCCCGTCCAATGACGTTCCGCCACCGTCGGTGGCATGTTGTAACTCCCTTCCAACAGCCGTCTCGACCAGCATACATGTGCATCAAGTAAAAAATACTATTCATTATAGTTAAAATAAATAACTCGTAAAAACAGAGCTTTTTACTATAAATCCCAACGCGCATAACTCAAAATAAAGTCTTGGAAGAAATACTGCACCAAAAATAACTCGTTTTGAACTTCCGCGTAAACGTGTTCAATATGATTGGCTGTAGGAGTCATATGTGTTTGAGGGACCAATCGCTATCGATGACCGGACAGAACTTGCCTTTTATTATATACTAGCAAAATCCCCGCGCTCCGCTATGGAAGTTAGAATTTTAGTAAGCGTTGAAAACCCGTTTCACACCAATTCTAAACATCAATAGATTTCAGTCTGAATCATTTGGGTCCTCGGCCCCAGTGAGTAAAAATTTTAATAATTTTTTCACATGTTACCATCGCGGAATTGGACTCAACAATTTCCCAAAGTTTCATGCCTCTGCCTACTCGGAAAATTGAAGAATTAGTGATTTTCAATTTTTATATAGCCCATGTAGGGGAAAAAACGTTTTTGGGCCCCTGACCCACATTTAGTGTGAATTTCAAAATTCCTTAACGTTAATTATCGCCGCGAGAGACTACTTAACAACTACCCAAAGTTTCATGCTTCTACCTACACGGAAAGTTGGAGAATTAGTTATGATTCAGTTTCTAGATTGGTGATATATGTGATTAAAAAAACTACATTTGGGACCCCGCCCCCCCCCCACGAATGAGAGTTTTAAAATTATTTTTCGACAATTATCGTCTAAGGAGTGTACTCAACAACTTCCCAAAGTTTCATGCTTCTACCTACACGGGAAATAGGAAAATTATATATTTTCAATTTTTGTGAAGCTCAATAAGGAAAAAACTTTATTTGGGCCCCCGGCCCCCAGGAAGTGATAATTTAAATATTTTTTATCCCGTTACCATCGCGGGATTGTACTCAATAACTTCCCAAAGTTTCATGCTTCTACCTACACGGGAAGTTGGAAAATTAGTGATTTCTAGTTTTTATATCTCATATAAGTAACAAACTTCATTTAGGCCCCCGGCCCACAGGAAGTGATAATTTGAATAATTTTTCTCCCGTTACCATCGCGGGATTGCACTCAACAACGTCCCAAAGTTTCATGCTTCTTCCTACTCGGGAAATAGGAGAATTTGTGATATTCAAATTTTATATAGGCCATATAAGGGAAAAAACGTTTTAGGCCCCCGGCCCCCATGAGTGTTAATTTTAAAATTCGTTTACTCAAATTTTCGTCGTGAGAGGCTACTCAACAACTTCCCAAAGTTTCATGCTTCTACCTACACGGGAAGTTGGAAAATTAGTGATGATTCAGATTTAAATATAAGAAAAAATTACATTTTGGCCCCCTGCCCCCAGTAGTGATAATTTAAATATTGTTTTTACCTGTTACCATTGTGGAAGTGTACTTAACAACTACCCCCAAGTGTCATGCTTCTACCGACACGGGAAATAGGAGAATTAGTGATTTTTAGTTTTTATAAAACTCATATAAGGAAAAAACTTTATTTGGGCCCCCGGCCCCCAGGAAGTTATAATTTAAATAATGTTTCTCCCGTTACCATCGCGGAATTGTACTCAACCACTTCCCAAAGTTTCATGCTTCTGCCTACTCGGGAAATAGGAGAATTAGTGATATTCAAATTTTCTATAGTCCATATAAGGAAAAAAACGTTTTTGGGCCCCCGGCCCCACATGAGCGGGAATTTTAAAAGTCTTTTTGGCCAATTTTCGCCGTTTATTAGTATAGACTAGCAAAATCCCCGCGCTCCGCTGCGGAAGTTAGAATTTTAGTAAGCGTTGAAAACCCGTTTCACACCAATTCAAAACACCAATAGATTTCAGTCTGAATCATGATCGATATACTTGTTTGTCAATATTTGTCAAAGTCGTGTACAATTAAAAGGGTACTAAAATGACATTACGGGTCCTCGTGCAAAATGGATCCAGCATGTGCATATCTCATAAGGTCTGAGTATTTCAATCTAGATCATGATAGAGAAATGTGACTATATTTATTTAAATTATTTTTAAGGTAACAAAGCTTTAAATGTTTACAAAAAAAAATATTTTGGGTCCCGGCCCCAAAGGAACAGACGTTAGAAGTTCATTACCCTATATAATTTTATTTTATTTTTAAAATCAAATTTGGCCATAGTTCATCCATTTACCTAGTAGCCACATTTTAAATTACCTTTTATATAACTAATGTTAAAATATGGCATACGGGCCCCCAGCCCGGAATAAGTGGTGTTTTTAAAACTTTTACTTTTAATGCCAGAAACCTTCGATGGAGCGTACCCAAAAACTTCCTAAAGTTGAATGGCCGTGGCATGAATAAAATACATTTACACATAATATGTCTTTAAAAAAACTAAAATAAGGGCCGGGGGCCCTATCGGGGTAATATGTTTAGTTCAAAACAACAGCTTATTTCAATTTGGATTATGATGAATATATTTGTTAGTAAACATTTTTTTCAAAAATTGAGTGAAATCAAATGGTTAAAATATCTTAAACGTTTACAAAAAAGAGATTAGGGGCCCTCGGCTACAAAATATTGAAAAAATATAATTTTAATGCCCTAACGAATTTTAATATAGGCCATCAAGTGTTTATCTTCGAAGTTTTGTAAAATTACATTTACACAGTATCCAAAGTTTTTTTGTTTGTAATTTAGCTCATATAAGTTAAAAATATTACTTTTGTGTCCCGGGCCCCCAGTGAGTGATAATTAAACAAAAAAAATTCGCCTGTTACCATCCCGGGAGTGTACTCAACAACTTCCCAAAATTTCATGCTTCTAACTACACGGGAAAATGGAGAATCTGTGATGATTAACTTTTTATATAAGCAAAAAAAATTGGGCCCCCGGCCCATTGTGAGTGAAAATTTAAATATTTGTTGGCCTGTTACCATCGCGGGAGTGTACTCAATAATTTCCAAAAGTTTCATGCTTTTACCTACACGGGAAATCAGAGAATTAGATTTGAGTCAGTTTTTATATAAGAAAAAGTACATTTGGGCCCCCAGTTTGTGATAATTTAAACATTGTTTTTGAATGCTACCATCGAGGGAGTTGACTCAACAAATTCCCAAAGTTTCGTGTTTCTACCTATACGGGAAAGTGGAGAATAAGGCAACTTTCAGTATAAGGAAAAAAACGCTTTTGGGCCCCCGGCCCCATAAGAGTGAAATTTAAAATTCTTTTACGCCACTTTGAATCGCGAGAGGCTACTCAACAACTTCCCAAAGTTTCATGCTTCTACCTACACGTGAAGTTGGAGAATTCATGATGATTCAGTTTTTAATATTAGAAAAAAACTTCTTTTGGGTCTCCGGCCCCCAGTAAGTGCTAATTTAAATATTCTTTTTACCTGTTACAATCACGGAAGTGTACTTATCAACTACTCAGAGTTTCATGCTTCTACCTACACGGGAAATAGGAGAATTTGTGATTTTCAGTTTTTATATAGCTCATATTAGGAAAAAACTTCATTGGGGCCCCTGGCCCTCAGGAAGTGATAATTTAAATATTTTTTCTCCCGTTACCATCGCGGAAGTGTACTCAACAACTGCCTAAAGTTTCATGCTTCTGCCTACTCTCAAAATAGGAGAATTCGTTATTTTTCAATTTAATATAGCCCATATTTTGGGGGGGGGTGGTTTTGGGCCCCCGGCCCCCATTAGTGTGAATTTTAAAATTCTTTTACTCCAATTTTCGTCGCGAGAGGCTACTCAACAACTTTGTAAAGTTTCATGCTTCTACCTACACGGGAAGTTGGAGAATTAGTGATGAATGAGTCAGTGAGTGAGTGAGTGAGTGAGGGCTTTGCCTTTTATTAGTATAGATAAAAAAAGGATAATCTTATGCGGCCTCTTTAATTACTGCTTAGATACATATGGCATGCAATGATAAAATGTTCCCCACCTTTACTTCATTTCAATTACAATTATTTATTAATGTTTATTAATTTATTTTAAAAAAAAACAATCATATAATCGACTAATTTGCCGTCCATGACGTCACGCGATTTTTGCTAATTTTTCACCCCTCCGCCCTCGTCACATGTCGTCACAAAAGCTTAGATCCCTTCTTCAATATGACGACACAAAGTTTTAAAATAGGCATGTTTCAAATCAAATTTTTGTCATTTAAGAATGTTTTTAGTGCAAGGCTGCACTATAATATCGTAACACGCGTTTTACTTAAACGTCATTAAATAAAGTGACAGTAATCAATATTTAAGTGGACATTTTATTTAAAGTTGTGCGTTTTGACGTGACGTCACATTTCTCAAACACACCCCCGTCGTCACACATGGTCACAAGTGTATGACTCCCCTCCCCGCCCCAGGTGCGTGACGCCATTTATGGACGGTCCTTAAAAAGGTCGGCACATTGGAGACCGCCCCGGGCAGCAAAAGTTCTAGCTACGCCACTGCCTCGGCTTTTTTGAGGAAATCGGGAAGTTGTTGTTGTCGAATTTCATATTCAGAGAAAATTTCTCATTCTCAGGACGCCATCCCAGTATAACGAGGCGCCCACCAGAAAGACGCAGCAAATCTTCTAAGAATTTCTGATTATGTCAAGCAAGAATTGTTGGACACATGTTGCATTTTTATATAGCTATATCATAACTGTGTTAGTGTTTTCATAAACTCAACTATTTTCTAATTTGTTGTGGAAGGATCAAAGGATTTCTGTACATATGTACGTAGCCTACGCTACGCAAAAAGACGCTGTAAACAAAATAATGCTAAGGGGTAGGCCTATCAAAATTCGATTTCGTTTGAGTAAGCTCAACATGCAGCTCTATAAAAGTACATGTATATACCATATGGCAAAGGGATAATTTGTAGCGCAGAAGTTAGGTCCCCGAAAATTAAAAAAAAATATATATATATATTTCATTTAAATGAATTTTATGCATTTATTATCAATTATCAAGTACATTTCATTATTTATGAAAGTTCGGTTTTACATTTTTTCTTTAAATTAAAATTTGAACGTTTTGATTTTATGTAACTTCGATCCGCGTGATGTCTTTTAAGACGGTTTCGTTTGGTCTATGTAAATCCACTATTGTGTCATTGCGATCATGACCGGAGAATATTAAGTTTTTAAAAACCAATGTTCCCTAGCTGGTTTGGGGGGGGGGTATTAATAACATAAACAAAATAATAGAAGAAGGCTGTGGAAAGTTAGACTTTGACAATAATACAGTATTGTTAACTGGAGCCGATGGGAGGGGAAGCGGGCCGCATAAATATATTGGCGTCAACCATGGGCGTCGCTAGGAATTTTTCCAGGGGGGGGGGCAAAAAAATCCCACTTTTTAAAAATTTTAACTGGCAATGCCATACAGGTATAATTTTCAATTAAATTCAAGTTCAGTATAAAATAAGGGTTGAAAAAAGCCTTAGAAATTAATAAGACTTAAAAATTAGTGCTGTAATAGTTAAAATACAACATTTATTAATGCATTTAATAATTTAAATTTTTTTCCTCAAATGTAGGGCCCCCCCTCCCTACGCCCATGGCGTCAACGCTTATAGATCAACTCACTTTATTATTAATTTAAATTTTAAAAAACATTAACTTAAGATAAAAGTAACTATGCTTTTATTTGTAACTAGACGCCCCGCGGCGTAGCATACGCCGCAGACTTGCTCATAGATAGTGCAAGAAAAAAAGGGAGGGGGAGAACGGACACAAACAGTAGCACGAACAAATGGGAACAACGCGGGTGAACGATGGGGGACCACCGAAGCATTTCTGGTAAGTATTTAGGACATCGCCACAATATATAAACAAATATTACAGCCATGAAGCCAAGTTGGAGAGCAACAACTTCGTCCATGAACGAAATATGCGACCAATAGAAACAGACAGGTACCTGGTGAAGGAATTGATATAACATTGAACAAAGCTTTTTTCCGTGACATGCGAAGCGGTGTTTATGTTTGCTAAGAAAGGGGGGAAAAGAATAGGCATTGACATTTTTAAAAATTAAAAAAAACATATGTTGCCACTTGGGCTTGAACCTAAGACCTTCCGCATGTTAGGCGGATGTAATAACCAATATACTACGAAATACATACACACTGTGCAGGAACTTCGAAAGTGAATGTAAAAAACATTGCTGTCTCAAGACATGCCCCACCCCTCCACTACCTTCGCTTGCCAACCGTTAACTGTGTTTAGTTGACCCGAGCGAGGGTCATTCGTCATGCTCGGTTGCACATATTTTTGCTGCTTACTTGCCTGGCATGGTCCCACGAAGAGAATTATATATATAGAAGATTCTGTCAAATGTATATATGTAGCAAATTCGAACGCCTCATAGCCCATAAACCAGCAATAAAAAAATTAAAATATATTTAGAACCAGTGGCAGTGACGAAGCTAAAGTATGCAGGTGTGCGGACAACACGTGGTGACACCATCCAATGAGGTAACACCAAATATTGAAATGACCCCTTTCCAGTCCATGACGGACTATGGGGCAAGTGATGTAGCGTTCACAAGTTTTTAGCCACCACTAACGAGCAGGGGAATGTGTGGCCAGCACAATGCCCCAGAGGCCTTGCCAGTACCTGGGATAGTCCAGTGCGCTACCACTTAGACCATCGCGCACCAAATTTTATGGATTAACAAAATAATATTTTCAAACAGAAGACCAGACGCAGCATAAAAGAGCAGCGCACCGGATATTTTAAAAATGTTTCTAAAGATGATACGGAATGGAGAGAAAATACTGCGGTCAAGCAGACTCAAGCATGCCTTGTTCAATCGTCAATGAGAAATTGAGCGGATTTTTGTGCATATTCTTTGTTGCTAAGGGGCCGTCCATCAAGTACGTCACGCTAATTTGACCATTTTAACTCACCCCTTCCCCCCTGTCACAAATTCTGGACCCCCCCCCCTAAAGTACGTCACACTTTCGAACAAATATATTTTTTTTGTTAACAAAATAATTAAAATTTAATATAAAACACCGTGACGTCACACATGGCCGGGGAAACCCCCCCACCCCTGTCACACTTTCTTACATCCACCCCCCCCCCTCTGGAGCGTGACGTACTTTATGGACGGCCCCTAATTTCATACAAACGACATTCAAATTTGTTACTTGATAAGTATGTAAATTATGTATGTAAAATGGCGGCTGGATAGCGAAGTCGATAGTGCACTCGCCTCAAAAACTGAAGGGCGTGGGAACGAGCCCACGTTAAAGCCACAATAAAAATGTTGATGAATGACTATCGCTAAAAAGTCCTCCGCTGACCTGGAGAGGAGATGGGCGCCGCCAAGGTCTACCAAGCCCCGAGAAAGTTCTAATGGAAACATTAGAACCCCCTACGACCACGAGGTTATGGGACACAAAAAAAAAGTATGTAAATTGAGTCCACAATTACATTTCTATTGGATTTGAAATATGGAAAAAGAAATAACAAACGGGCTGAACAATAGACGACGAGAGCAATGCTGTAAATGACAGGTTGATATGACGTTGATTGTTATGGAAAACCTGGCATTCCGTGGCACAATGACGACGGATCTTACTGAATAGAGGAAACTTTCCAAGATGAGATGATAATTGTGACAAAGTGGTAAAACAGCATCAAATGAGACTTAAGAGAAGTACATCTTAAAGAAAAAGTCTACATTTTGCTATAAACCAAAAGATGAATTGATAAATTTCCTGGCTGATGTATGTAAGGGAGATTCTTATTATGGATAAAAATTATCCAGGCAGGGATGTGTTACGAAATTTTTTCCTTTAATTATGACTAATATTTGTTTATTCTACAATGATTGTAACTCATTGTAAGTTTAAAATGATCCAGTATGTGATGGCCTTCATTTCTTACAACTGTCTTACTTTGACTGCTACTTAAGGAATACATTGTAATATATTTTTTGTTACAGTTACAGGCCTACTACTACTACTACTGGCCCTGGTTTCTTTCTTCTGTGTTGCCATTCATATCTGTAAAAGTTAAGTCATGACTTTTAACTTCAAATATTGAACACACCATCACTGACACACATTGAACACACCATCACTGACACACATTGAACACACCATCACTGTCACACATTGAACACACCATCACTGTCACACATTGAACACACCATCACTGTCACACTTTTTTTGGCAAACTGATTTTATACATTTTATATAATTAACAATTTTCTGCCAAGTAAAAAATTCTTTTACACTTAACTATTGAAATGAAGTTGTGTTCTCAACCACTTGTGAGACTTTGTCATCTAATCTTTACAAAAAGACAATTTTAAAATGTTTTTAATGTAACAATATACATGCAAATAAATTTTCACTTTAAAAAATAGTCAAAACATCAGAGAAAGGGGGTTATCATGTTTAATTTCAGTAGTCCATTTCTGTACACACATTGCAGTAGTGAACTGAGCAGGCATTCCCACTAGCAGCTAGTCTTGACTGTGGCAAACATTTCAACAGAACAGTAGAAAATTTAATAAAAAAACAACAACAACAAGGTGACAAGTGGCAGAAAATCAGTTCAGTAACTGAAATAAAAACAGAGAGATAAATGCTCCCTGAGGACTCATTTCATCTTTCCACCCAGTGTTTTGGAAATTGGATTAAAAGACATTTTTCAAATATTAATTCCACTTCATTCAAGCATTCTCACCCCAACAGATGTCATTAACTATTGTATGTCTTATGGAGTACTTACATAGGATTATTATTAGATCTAAGAAACTGTGAAAATACAACACAAAGCTTATGCTGAAATGAGGTCAATCTTTTTATAGGTGATGCACTTGTTGCAAATAGAATAGATACCTTCAGAATTTAAAACTTCTCCAAAAAAAAATATTAAAATTAAAGTAATAAATAAATAAATTGAAAAAAATTAATAAATAGTAACAAAATAATGCAGATTAAAAAAAATAGTTTTTGTATAAAAATAATACCATATGTTAATTAAGACCAAATGAATTTTAAACTTTTCAAATTTACTAATATACTCTAAGAATATGGGCTCAATTACACAGTGATGTTATTTTTTTGTATTCATTAACACAGATTATGTGAAAAATGCCTTTAATCTAAAATAAAAATAATAGACACTATTCAACAAAATTCAATTATATTGTGCGTTTTCAGAAGCTGGAAAAAATATGAAATGGAGATCTCAGATATTTTAACAGCTTCAGTCATGAAATATCAATTCCATAATCATCTACAGTCTTTGTTGCGGAGTCCAGTTTCTGTGTCAATTTCTAAGTAGCTTTAAAGTGTTGCATCTTGTGAATAATAAAGTTAAACAATACATTTGTGTAAAGTAGCAGATATTGCAGCACTATTTTACTAAGTTGGGACAGAAAGGTAAGAATTTCTTTAATTATAATTTTCAGTAATTGCCATTTAAAAAAAATAATATTTCTAAATGGGATTTTAAACGGTCTTCATAAAGATACAAAGTTTTGACATTTATCAGATCACGGTTTCTGTTGAGAAAATAAGCCAACACAAAGCAATTTTAAAAAAAAATGCAAACATTTGGTTGCTTGTAATAGTTCATTCATTAACTTAAGTTACTTCATATTTTTCCAAAGTAATGAAAACTTAGAAGAGTACATTTCAATTTCATGACAAAATATTACATAATGGGCAATCAAAATAATATTTTTCATAGCCTCAAGTTGAGAAAATTTATGAGCCACAAGTGAAAACTAAATTTTGTTGGTCTTAATGTATTGCTAAAGAATGAAATGTTAAAATACATGCCTGTTTAATAATAAAGCATAGTAAATTCTTTATATCACACCTGGATTCTAAATTCTTAGGTAAAAAAAAACAAAATGAGCAATCAAAGTGTACTTAAATGATTTATATTAAAATTAAATATGGTCTTTAATAGCCTGAAACAGAAAAATTGATACCATCTGTCAAAAAAGAACACCTATCTCTTATTATTTTATATCAAGGGTTTTCAATAACACCTAGTTTAAATACATTTCAAATGAGAGAACATAATTGGATTGGAAAATAAATGAATTAAAATTAACAAAATTTAAACAGCCTGATTAAAAATATATACAGTGGTATCTTGGATTACAAACAATTCAGGTAATGAACAACTTGAAATTTTGTTTTGACTTTGGTAACAAAGATTACGAACAAAGCTAAGAGAGTAAGAGAGACAGAGAGAGCGAGTGTGTGTGTGTGTGGGGGACGGGCTGGGAGAGCAATGTCTAATGTTCATGACAGTACAGATGTCAACCTGTACTAAAATCACTTAGGGCTAGCAGACAAGTTTTGCAATTGTGTGCCACAGCAGTAACAGATTTCTTAGAAAGCAACAAATTTCACTTGATTGCTTTCTTGATAGGAAAGATAGACAAAATCTTTTTTGTTGTTTTCTCTTGCTTTATTTAACACATGATGTACATTATTCTGTGCATTTGGTCAGGTTAACAATTGGATTGTCATTATTACATTGATTTTAATAATGATTCAGGTTACAAACATTTCAGGTTATGAACCGAGTTCTGGAATGAATTAATTTGTGACCCGAGGTACCACTGTATTTTAGTAGAATGTCAACAGAACAGAACCAAAGCAATTTTTTTTTGCTTTTAAAACAGTAATATAACATTTTCAATATTTTTTACAAACTGATACAAAGAGACCAGTTAAGATTAAAAAAAAATAAGGAGTTCTATAGAAAAAATTAAATAAATCATAGGAACCCAGAGCTGAGTAAATGCAGTTGTTAAATTTAAATGCTATTCTTGATATAATTATTTTATGTTATAAACCCAGCAATCATTTCTCTCATTTAATTCAATATACTGAATCAGTTTTGTGAAGTACCCTACCCAGTTGTACTTTTAAGCAAGAACAATATAAACTATGTAAAATTAAAAAAACAGGAGATAACAATTTTTTGTTTTTGTTCATTGAAGTTTTCTGAATAACCTTTTTTTAAAACACTATTTAAATGACTATTTACCCCCCCCCCACAACAACATTAACAATAATGAAAATAAACATCAATTTTTAAATTAAAAAGAGTCCATGATTTTTATATGCTAATGGAATAGTTTTCTTTAATAAATAGTTTTTCTATTAATTATAAAACAAATACTTGAGATTTTTATATTTTAAATAGTTGATAGAAAAAAAAACTTTCTCACCATGTACATCTGTCATGGGAATTTCAAAAGCTTGGGCCAGAAAAATTATTGACTTATATCCGACAAAATTACATAAGAAAAAGCCCAAGTTTATATTGGCACTGGCCAAAATCCCAAGACCTGAATATTAGGAATGACAATGACCAGGGCTCTCACATGATAGAACTGACTAGGCTGACGTGGTGCATTCCCTGCAATTGATTGTTTGGTTGATGTTGAAAAGCTCCATCAGCCAAAAGTCAACAACCTTTTTATTAAATTTTTAATATCTAAACAAAATGTATATCCTATTTGTTATGAAACAGCTGCTTTCTAAAAGTATAAGTTTGCTCTCTCAGTGAAAGTTCATGCAACATGGTTTAAGGATGAATGCCACGAGAGAATCCCAATTGGTTGAAATCCATTCTGTCAGTAGATATTATAACAAAATAAAGACAGGCACACAGCTTAAATTTACTTACTGAAAAAATACTGACATGTAATGTTAAAAACATTCCAATGGACATCTGTGACTGTGTTTATCTTTTTTTCAAGGCAGTCATAAAAGTTAATTTCTACGTTTCTGGGTACAGAAAATTTACATGTAACACAAACATCCATGTCAAGAACTTGTATTTATGTACATACTTTTCATGTGCTGCCAGACCTTTTGCAACAAGCATTGTCATGAACAAGCAACAAGCACGATCCATTTACACAGAAATATCAATCAAATCATAATTCTACAGCACAAAATCCTAGTCAGTTCCTCACGATGGAGCTAGCACTGGCAGGTGCTATGGACATTTCACCACCCTGGAGGCCTTCCCTGGGAGGGCTCTGGTGTAAGGAGAAATATCATAAATATAGTTTAACAGCATGATAGTTAATTCCTTAAAAAAGAAAAAACAACAGTGAATTCTTTTGAAATGTTTTTAAAATAATGACTTTAAATAACATGATTTTATGAAATTAAAATTGGCTTAAAAAAATGTTGTTATTAGCAGGCCCGGTCTTAGGTCACTGCAACCTACGCTGCCACAGTGGGCCCTGCGCTTTCATAGGCTATCTTAATTTTCACTTATTATCCTTACTAATTCTTTATCTCTACCCAAACTGGGCCCCGCGCAATCCATTTCACATACTAAGCCGCATAGGGCCCTGCAATCGCTAAGACCGGCCCTGCTTATTAGTTAAAATACTCTGAATAGATATGATAGGCAAAATTTGTCTGATGACTTCCTTATTACAATCTGATTTTGAGCTTTAATTTTTAAAAAATGTATTCTGAAGGTAGGGAAAATCCAGAAAAATACAAAATTATCCTTCTTCAGATATTTCACTACCCTTGTATATTTCTCATTGCTTAAACCGCAATGCAGTCTTCTCCGTATTTCTAGAATTAATAACATACAGTTGAACCCACTTAACTCGAGCACCCTACTAACTCGACGTTTTTTATTGGCACCGCCAAATTCTCTATTTGTCTTAGCATTTTCTCATCGGTTAATTTGATTTTTGTAAGTCGCCGAAACCTAATACCTCGAGCACAAAAGAGGGCCAAATTTGCAACTTAACGTTGGTTAGCTCGATCCTCGTCTTTTCGCCTAGCAATGCACTTTGGCATTTTTAGTTCATTACAGTGTTGACATCTCGCTTTCTTCGAGACTTCCGGCTATTGTGTGATTCTACGAGATTTCAATAAAAATTACCGGATGTTTTTACTTTCAATTTGATTCCGTGTGTGAATTAGTTTGAGTATGTATTCACCCGAGGTGCTCGAAAATCGCGTTAGCGGTCTTTAACCCATCATTATTTCGCAGGGTATGTTATATTATTATTAAAGTTAATTCATTTTCTGATGCATTAATCATTTTATTTTTTAAGATAAACGAATATCTTTAGAAATGAAAATAAAGGTTTGTAAAGAGAATCGACGGTGGTTTTTATTTTTATAAATAATTTTAAAAATTCTTTTAAAAGTTTGTTGTTGCTTTGTTACCAATCAGATACATGACTGTGACTAACGCGCATGACGGTGAAATCAAATCATTTTCTTAATATTCCAGTATATATATATAAATAATATACACGTCATCACTGTTGTAGGTCGAATTCTGATTTTTTAAAAATTCGCTTAGACTTATTTGCCGAGGTCTAAAACACAGCGTGCTGTGATCAACGTTCAAGGCAGCAATAATTTTATTTATATTACAAGTTTGATTGACTGAGGAAATTCGAGAGCGGTCTGATAGTGACAGATATCCTGCACGTCAAAAGCATTAAACTTAAAATTACCATATTTATATGTTTATTTATTTTTTTTTAAATTCGCCGATTCGACTGGCATTGCAAACGAGAGCGGCTGTGACATGCCACTCCACACACGCATTGGGACGAGGCGAGGTGAAAAATTTGACCTCAGATTTAACGCATGCGCAGACAATTATAAACTGGTAACTTTTTTTTTATTAAATGGAATCGAAACATGACCACAGAGATGTAATCAAAGTCCTTTACTTCGGCATAAAAATATATATATATAAAAATTCCCGACTAGTCATAACTTTTCCCGACTTTCAAGGCCGAGAAATTTTTTAAAAAGAATTCCCAACTTTTTCCCATTTTCCTGACTGAGTGGGAACCATGGTTATATTTAAACGGTCCTTAAAAACGAACGGTCATTACAACCTTAGGAAAGAGTGAAGAAATACTAGGGTCCCGATATTTCGATACGATTCCGATTAATCGCCCCATCACTAATTAACGCACATCATGTACATAAAGAACTTTCAAGCACATGTTAATATTTTGCCGCCATATTGGTTTTCGTTTAACTCGATCATCTGTTATCTCGACGCCATTTTTCATACCCCAACGCCGTCGACTTAACCGGGTCCGACTGTATTTTGATTCACTTCCTGGACGAAAGGAAGCATGAATTCACATAATTTAAACAATTTTTTAAAAACCTGACATTTTGATTTGTCAGCCTTGGAAATGACAACCTAACAAATTTGAAAGAACCGTTAATTGTCAATCACATTTTCATTTACACTTCAAACATGTAAATTAAGTCTAACTCCCTCAATTTCCATGAAATTAATGTTTAGATAAGTGATAAGTCCTTAAAATGTAAGTTAAAGCCAAAGTTTTTAAATGTCCCAACATTTCTACGGGCAGTGATATTTTGGGTGTAGAAACATAATGTCTGCAACTAGATTCATTTAGCTTTAGATAACAAGTATAGCAGGTACCTGTTAACAACAATATCAGAGTTTTAAAATCACCATATGATGATGAGCCAAGTAAGGCTAATTTACCTTGACATGAATCTGACACTTGATAACAGCAGATCTTAGTATAAGTGCCTGAAAATGAAGCATAATGATACATAATCAACTGTCTTTAATAAGGTTGCGCTATTATTTATCACTAACACTTTTATCAACAAATAGCAGTCTGGTTACATCTTACAACCCACAAAGCTTTAGTAAAATTAAATTTGATTGTCATATAAACTATCTTCAACTCCCCCAAAACTTTTAGAGAAAGGATGGAATTAAGACAAACCTTCGTACGCCTTTGGTATTCTTTACCCATAATAATTGCTTTTTCAAATGTTGTGCTCCTTTGATCGGCATCTTTGGCATATAAGATCTTTTAAAGAAAGGCAAAAGCAAACATGTTTTTTTAAAAAAAAGTTTGTTAGTACAAGTTCTAATAAACTAACCTTAAGTAAATAATTATCCTCTTCGTACTCTATTAGTTTGGAACACATCTGTTGAAAACATCAGTATTAAAACTATTTAACAAAATTTAATTGAGAATCCCATACTATTACGTAGTAGCTATCTAATCCTAGAACTTTACCTTGTTATGGGAATCTATGCGAGCCTTTATCTGCCCATCTAATATAAGCTGCATTAGTTCATCTTCTAGAGCTCCCACTGTTGTATTAAAAGCTTCAGCCATTTTCCTCATATCAGCAGATAAGTATGGACTGAAATACTGCATATACATTAACCATAAAAAATAATTCTCTTCTGTGATTTTCATAACTAAGAGATCCTTAAACTTATTCAAAATATTTCTAGGAAATGTATATGCTCTTTAATAATAATTAAAAAAGGCAAATTTGCTTCATTGCTTAGCAGTAATTCATTATTTTTAGCAAAACTTTACCTGTAACAAGCATTACTTAGTAAAAACACAAATTTGCTTCATTGCTCAGCAATTTCACTATTTTTAGCAAAACTATACCTGTAACAAGCATTACTTAGTAAAAACACAAATTTGCTTCATTGCTCAGCAATAATTCATTATTTTTAGCAAAACTATACCTGTAACAAGCATACTTAGTAAAAACCCAGTCATTGAAGTATAAGCTCAGTTGTTTTCTTACCTGACACAAAGCTCTGTTTCTGATCTGAGTGTAAAGTGTGTTTACATGCGGAGCTACATACATATCCAATAGCAGATTATCCTAGTAAAAGAAGATTAGTAGGTTTGTGTAAGTCTAGTCTTGTTGAAAAACAATTTCTAAACATAAAGCAACAAAGAAATAGTTGTTTAATATTTCTCTATATTTCTCTCTTTCTCTATTTCTATATATATATATCTATATCTATATATGTAAAATTAATTTAGAGCTCAAATAAAATAATATGTTACTCGTTACCTTAATCTCTGCCAACAGTGTCAAACAGGATGCATATTTAGACTCGTAGAACTTGCTCATAATATCTCTAAGTTGGGGTTCTAATTCCAAAAACTGCTTGAAGGAACTGAAAGAAAATAACGTTTTTGTTGCTTGCTTTAATGAGAACCAATACAAAAAATCTTAAAATTATTAAATCATAGTTCTCGGGATCTTTAATATTCTGCACATATCAATTTTATTAGCAAAAGAAATCTAACCTGCTAGATATCACATTGGCTTGGAGCTCTTTGCGGTCAAAAGTTGCTAGAGCACAGAGGGCACCATAAGTAGCTACATTTGATGGGGAAAGAAGCTATGGAAAAAAGAAAAAGTATTTCAATATGATTAAATAAAATAACTTGTAAAAATTAACTTAATATAGATCCACTATCTCAAAATGTTAAATTTTAGGAAGGAGTTCTAAATGTTATTTTTATTACTAACAACATTCTGCAACTTTACTTAAAAAATAAAAACCACAAATAACATACCTCGGGAAATTCACAAAAATCAAAATTGACCTGAAGAAAATATTTTGCAGCTGATTTGTATTTTCGTGTTGCCAGGTCAGCCAAGCCTGCAGCACACTTAAGTCGACTGGAAATTGTTTGATTTATATCTTTACTGTTCTGTGGAAGGGAGTTTATAATAGGACATTGACAATGGGTGATTTAAAAAGTTACCAAATAAAAAATTAAAATATATTTAAATCACAATGAAAAAGAAACATTTTGCACTATCAATGATATATACCTCAGAAGATGTATCAGGTGTTGCTTCTGCTTTGTTGACATAACTTTGTACATGTGACCAGTTTTGCAGGTATACACTCACCTGTTGCATGGGATATAGAATTGAATAATAAGTTCAATTGATTGGTGTGATTTATATTTATTTAAAAGGTTAACTTCCTAAAGATTTTTTATTAAAATGAATACCCCTTAACTGTAACAAGAAGCACTTTAGTATTTCTTTGGCTCAAATCTGTTAAGCTAAAATTTTGTACATGAAATAAAGCTACTATGCTAAACACAACAGATAAGATTGAAGCTTATTTTTTAAGATAGTAAGATATAAAACCAGCTACAGAATCCTGAAACTCAAGAATCAGGAACTGTACCCACACTAGAGGTGACATCCTTTCACAACATAATACTTGTATAGCATTTTCAAAGAGGAATAAATCAAAAGCATAATTTTTTTTAAACTCATCTCAACAAGGATTTGATTAGATGGAAACAAAGAGAATAGGGCTTTGGATAAAAGATTTTTCAGGATGCCATGAAGTATTTTTTAAACCAAACACTCTTACGGAATGAAGAAATCGTCACTTGAGAATTATAAAGCTCTATGTCCTTCAATACTTATATTGACTTAGAGCTTTATAATTCTCAATTGACGAAATTTGCATTTTAACGACTGAAAAAGAAGAAGAAAAAAGCCTAACTTAAATATCCCAAATTAAGTCCAGATATAAGTTTAGCTAGAATACTTTTATCTAAGTTTCACCAGAATTTGAGTACCATATTTTATTTAATTGTTTTTAGTCTTAAAAGAACAGATGATAATTAAAGCAAGCGAAACACACAGTGGATTCACACAGAGCAATTTACATCTGTTCTCCAATGGCATTCAAAATGAATCAATCACCTGCTTACTTTGAGAAATACAATTGAACTATTCTTAGTTATAAATTTAAGTAAGAAACAAGTGTACTTTTATGACATTCAGGCACATATTGACCACATGTTTTGGGCTTGTACAGTAGTCTCTGGCACGAGAATAACATTTTAATGCATTGCTCAAATCCCCACAGTCCAGGTAATGGTCTCCCAAATCATCATGGCCTCGTCTGGAAAAAAATGTGTTTTTTTCTTTACTTTGTTGATAAAGCTAATGAAATCGTAAAACAATACATTTTTATTAAATTAAAAAAACAACTATTTTTATGTTAAGTGGGTTATTTAATTGTGAAAAGGAAGCAGCATATATATATTTTTTAAAAAATTACCTGATACTCTCTTTGATGCTGTTACTCTTGTAATTCTTTAAATCGGTATCTAACTTTTCCAGTTTCAGGGCAGCTTTCTTAGATGTGACCTCCACCCATTGTGTGTCTACAGAATTAACTGGTGCCACATCAGGGAGATTGTTTGAGCTGCTGTTTGCTCCCACCCTTTGCCTAAAATAAAATTAATTTAAATATAACACAAGTTGCAAACAAAATATACTGTACACTTATGTACTAAATGACATTTAGTTTTAAATTTAATAATAAATATTTTAGACTACACATAGTAAAATTAAAGATATTTAAGAATAGTTTCCTTACCCTGAAGTTGCTTGAACAAGTTTGTGATGAATAATTTGATAAAGACTTGTGTTGAATGTAGTCTTCATGGTATAATTTAAGGCCATACGAAGGGCTTCAATTTTTAGAGAATTACAATGCTCAGCAATAAAAAGAAGCCGATTTAACCGTGCCAGCCCACTATACTGGGAAGAATAATGGTCCAAGTCCTACAAAGATCAAAGAAGAAAATGAACATTATCTTTTCATCCATCCAACTCTTTTATGGTAATTAAGTATACATTGAAGAAAAGCATTTCAAAATTAATATCAATTTGAAAGTTAACATTTTTAACTGGCATATTAAAAAAAAACACTTTTAGGGCTGACGAGATTTTCTGAAGAACCTTAGAAATGTACTGATAACTAACAAGAAATACAATGCTATTAATGCCAATACATACAAAAGTAAGAGGATTAATTTTCATTTGAAGGCTATATTTTAGTATGTCAAGTTAGAACAATAAAAGCTTCCTTTGATTTGCTAGATGATAACTTATGAACTTACAATGGAAGCATTTTCCACAACATAATGTTGCTCCTCCTCAACATTTTGATTTTCCTCCACAACATCAACCTGCATAGGCTCCAGAGATGCCTGTTTTTGAGCCAATAGTATATTATATTTATATAAAATTTACTCATATATTTAAAATGAATGCTAACAGGAGCTTGGGGATGTTAAGGTCAATATCAAATTATTTAAGCATCTTATTTCTATAAATATAAATATAGTTACGACCCGCGGCGTAGAGTATGCTGCAGACTTGCTCATACATAGTGCAAAAAAGAGGGGAAAGAACAGACACAAACTACAGCACGATGAAATCAGAACAACGCGAGTGAACGTGGGGGGAGGGGGGCGCTGACGCATTGTTGGTCTTGAGACATGCTACTTGGCCCCCCCCCCACCCTGCACCACTCTAGCTTGCCAACCATAAACTGTGATTGGCCGACTTTAGCGAGGGTCAGCCATGTTTGCAAAAAAGGGGAACAAGAACGCGCCCAAACATTTTTATATATTAAAAAATGTTTCAGCTTGGGCTTGAACCCAGGACATTCCGCGTGTTAGGTGGATGTAATAACGACTACAGTAGTAAATGCATATCATCTCTGAATGAACAATGTAACTCAACTCAAGAAGCATTGTTGGTCTCGAGACATGCCCCCCCACCACCTTTGCTTGCCAACCGTAAACTGTGATTGGGCGGCCCGAGTGAGGGTCATTCGTCATGTTTATTTGCACACTACTTGCTCTTGTTCTGGTGAATTATATATACCGTATATACTCGTTCTATAGCCCGTTCGTTCATAAGCCGACCCCCCCCCCACTTTTGGAAGAGAAAAGTATTAAAAGTGTATAACCCGCTTGCAAGCAGACCCCCCAAATACAATAGGACAGCTTAAACAAAAATGGTACAATTTTTTTTAAACTACAAGCTAAATCGGTCATTATGATTGTTTACTTTGTACTGCCTATCTTTGTCTTTGTGCTCTTTGTTAGGCAAGAGTGACCGGTATTTAAAAGGGGCATAATTTTCGCCGTCATGACCGATATGACAGACATCAAATGGCAAGAGAAAGTCCCCAACACGGAGGTCCTGACTCAAGAAAGCATGAGTAGCATTCCAGCCATATTAAGCCAAAGAGGCCTCCGTTGGCTTGGACATGTCAAGAGAATGCAAACTGGTTGCATACCCAAGAATGTGCTATACAGCGAGCTGGCGACAGGGAAAAGGTCGGTTGGTCTGCCATGTCTCAGATACACAGACATATGCAGGAGAGACATGAAAGCAGCCAACATTGACATACAAAACTGGGAAAACCTGGCAGAGGATAGGTCCACGTGGCGGGCTATAGTGAAAGAAGGATCACTAAGAGCAGAGGAGAAAACTAGGGCAGAAGCAGTTGAAAAAAAAATAGAGGAGGAAGGCCAGGCAACACTGCCCCACTGCTATCGTGTGTGTGACATGCAGAAGAGACTGCCACTCAAGGATTGGTCTCATCAGCCATACCAAGAGCTGCAATTAACAAAGATAAATCTATCGTCTTTTGTAAAAGGACAGATGCCATACATGACCGATTTACAATGCTACCTATAACCACCATAAATGCACCTCATTGTGGCCGTCCATAAATGACATTACGTAACTAGGGGGTGTGAAGGGGATCACACTTTTGTGATTGTGTAACGAAGGGGGGGGGTGTTTAAGAAATGTGACGTCACATCAAAAACGCCTAAGTATTTGACAGCTTACAATTTATTTAATGATGGTTTACGCGCGTTACGATATTAGAGTGCAGCCTTACACTCAATACATGCGAAAATGACAAATAGTGATTTGAAACATGCTCATTTTCAAATAGAAGATTGGATTTGGGGGGGGGGAGGGGCAAAACTTTGTAACATCATATTGGAGGGGGAGTCTAAGTTTTGTGACAACCTGTGACAAGGGGGAGGGGAGTGAAAATCGTCTAAAATTGCGTGACGTCACTTATGGATGGCCCAATTTCACATAGCAGCCAACAGCATGCTTACAGTAACATACTACAGTATACCCTCAACTATTTGCGGTTCCTTATTCGCGACACCGCATAATCGTGTGTTAGGCTCTCAACCATCTAATCGTACTATACTGTATTGTTATTACATGAACTGTACGTACTGTATTTAGCTGTCTAACTTTACCTTTAAATATGTTCCATTATTGTCAATTCTAATGCATATGTCGTACGCATAGAAAATGACCTTTACTGTACAATAATACAGTATGGGTAACTATATTATGTGTTGTTACTGTCCTATACTTACATTTCTTTTTTTAATTAAAATATTGTTGCAGTACAAAATTAAAATGTGTTAACATTATCAGTGCTAAAAAAGTGAAATACATTAGTGAATACGTAACTGCATGCAATATTACTACATTAATACTGTATTTATGAGTATGAGTGTCTTTAGAAAGTGTTTGGGAAGCATTTTGTACCATATATGATACCACTCAATGGCATTTTAAAACTGCATCCAATTTTGCGGCTTTTTGCTATTCGTAAATAACGTTACGTGGATAGCAAGGGAATAGTGTATTGTGAACTTAAATGCACCAAAATGTTCACGATACTGGGTAGATCTGCAGTTGGTTCATCAACATCCACTTTACGTATAGCGGCCAGATGGAGTTTGATCGCGCAGACAAAACTTCATCTCAAAGATGCATTTTGCATTGTCTCTGTCAGCTCGCTTGGCACGAGTCCACACGGCCGACGTCTTACCAATTTTACACTCTTAGTAACTATTTAATTGATTAACTTTATATCCTGACAACATTGAGTGTAGTGTTAAAATCAGTTTTTCTAGGTCAACACATGTTAAACGAACACAAGAAACGCACCAGTGCGGTTTATAGGAGTGGTGGGTTTATGATAAACAACATTGGCAGTCTCAATTGGGAACTAAATGTTCTGTGTATTTCAAAGCAAAGTCCATCCTTATTCTCGGTCCAATTTTCCTATTTTGATTCATTCAAAGAACTATAACCTTTTTGTGTTTGTGATTTGGGTTTTATTTCAGAGGAAAAAAAAGATGTATCAAAATACATTGTAGTTATTCGGGACCATATTTTATTTCCTGTCGACAGATATTTCTTTTAAGGGTTTTTGTGTTTAACTAATAAAAAAGTTTTCTTTTGATAAATTGTTCGTGAACTGCAATGTGAACACAGAAGAGCCGCACTTTGGCCACCGTTTGGTATAGACATTGCAGTCAAATTTTCACGGGTACCCTGGCGCAATTTTACTACCCGGGTAATCGCATGGCAACGGGTACCCGGGTTCCTGGGTACCCGTTGACAGGCCTATATATACACAGATTTCACTGCTGAAAGTTTAAACTAATCTAATAAAAAGTTTGATGATGAATTAGTATTTAACCTGACATTTAAATTGAATGAAAAGAAGTCTGGGGTAAGGTACAGAAAAGTGTTAAGTGTACATGGTAAGCCCATGGTTTGGTTTGCTTTCCATAAGCAAATAGGCTACTTAATAAATAAAATAATAATCTTGATAAGATTAACTCTTCTAACTTTATAATGATTTAGGGTAAAATTATAATATATGTTTGTTCAAAATTTAAATGTAGCAATCTTCACACCAAGTAAATCAGTAAAACAATGGAAACTACTTTCTGTGAATTAGAAGTAGACATCTGTTAAAAATTAACAAATAGGTACTTTTGACATATACTTGAGATTCTTTTTGTGCCTTAAAATTATATTGTTTTTATGAGGCATCTTGGTTAACACTTCATTGCATTATTTTGCATTTTTAATCGTCCCGTGTTTCACTTTAAATTATTTTTGAAGAATTTAAAAATCTAAATAAAATAATACATTAAAGGGTTCTGAGCTTTATATTTTTGTGTATTCTTATCGAGTCAAGATGTGTCTGCTTTTTGCTATACTTATTACAGCAAAACCACTGTATGGAAATGTTACTCAGCTCAATTTTGGTAAGTATGTGGCCTCAATAAGTGGAGGAAGATGTCAGTTACAGGGATAACATATTTTTTGTTACAAACTTTAAGTACTGGTAATAAACTAATTCATGTGACTAGAAAATAAATGATTGCACATCTCTGCCACTTATACATTTTATTAATAGAATATTGACACATTGCACATATCTTTCAACAATATATTCTAATGCCTTGTTGCATTAACAATCTGTTTAATAGTTGCATGGATTTAAACCTCCAGGACTTATTAATCCATTTTTATCAAATTTAAGTACCTACACATATTTTAGTTAATCCCCCTACCCTTAACTTACTTTAAATCCTATTCTTGACATTGACAGTATATTTTTATAATTTTGGGCATTGTACTTTAATTAATAACTTTATAATTTTCAGAGACAACACACATTTAAATGATGCACCAATAAAAACATAATAATAATAATGCATTAGTGTTGAGCAAATTTAATTTGGTTTGATCATTTGAAACATCCCCTTAAAATTAAATTAATTGGAACATCTTTTTTTAAAACTATATAATCTGCCACAACTAATTAAATTTTTAATTAAAATTAAAGTAAAGATTTCTCAAAACAGTGTTTTTTTAATCATAACTGAGACTGCAAACAGAACACAGAAACATCTTATGAATAAAACTCATTGACACTGCACAATGAAATAATACATTAATTTGAGAGAATTTTTATAATAATTTTGGATGTTGTTAATGATAATGTGTTGGTTTTCGTGGCTTGTTCAGGGATGGAGGATTTGTTTGTGACTAGTTTTGTGTTAGTTCTTGTCTCTTGCAAATGGAACCATGAAACTTTTTTTTATCCTCATCCTAGCCCTGAGTGTAGTGTTGTATTAGGTTTCTAGGCACAGGTGTTTCTAATTGTAGTCAAAATGAAGTCAATAATTAAGTGTTGCAAGTCATGAATTTACAGTCAATTTAATGTTCAAAATTATTAGTCTGCAATAATAATAAATTGAATAATCATGATAATGGGTGAGCAGTTCAGTGAATAACAAAACGATTAATGTGTGCGGGTGGGTAATTAATTTGATAAATATGCTTTAGTAGTATCATTTCACTGATTTGAGTTTATTCACACTGAAATCTTAGTGCATGTTTAAATTATACCTGGAAAAACCCTGCCAACGGCATCTTCATGAACAGTGATTCCAGAAAACTACTTCCGCCGACTTGCGGAAATGGTAATTTGAGTTTGCGCAGGGGTAAATTGTAACTCGTTTGTTTCAAAATATTACGAATGTTGTAAATCGCGGGTACTAAGGTAAACTATTAAGGTTGTGTCGGTTGCTCTATTTATAAAGTTGCACATAATTTATCAAAAGTAAATCGTTTATCGATACTCTTTGATTTCATATTTAGAATCAATTTTTAAAATAATAAAATAAAAAACTAGTTAACCCCCATTACCCCTATAATTATAATTTTTTGGTCATTGTGTCTAACTTTAAAGCAATCGTACACTGAAATTGAGACTTGACTCCGTTGCCGACACTGATAACTGATACCGTTCAACAATTTATTAAATCATGTTGCATTGTATTTTGAAGTTAGAATTTAATGACTTTTGTATTATTTCTACTTTACTTTACTCTTTGTTCTTCTATTCTTTAGTGTTTATAGGTTTAGTAATTTATATTTATAGTGTATAGTAATTTAACTAATGCCATGGCATGGATTTACTCTTCATTGTCAACTCTTGTCCTTCGACTTCGTGAATACTCATCAGTAAAGAATCTTGCAGCTCTTTTTAAAATTCTCAGTTATCTTTGGTAAATGAAAATGGATCCATTTCCGAAGATGCACATTCTATTATAGGTCTGACCAGTGTAGGGTTGCATTTTAGTTTTATATTCTTATAAAATGTGTACTTGTTTAGTGTTGTTAAGCCTAAAGTTTGGTTGGATTTTAAAATTATTTCTTAATACATGTCATGTAAGTGCATTTCATGACAAATTTTCATTATAACAATATATTATGTGTTATCAGTGTTATTGTAATTTATAAGTAATGCTAGTAAGTGAAACAGGTTTATAGTTACCATAGTCTGTTTGATCTCCTTTTTTGGTGGAGTAAAATTAAGTTGTTTCCAATCCTTGGGCACCTTACCCTGGTTTAGAGTTAGAGATGCTTAGAAAAGTAATTCAAGCATTGGGGACAGTTCATTGTTAAGAACTTTGAGTAATCCAGCTGGTGATTCATCTGGACCAGAATTAGGTCAAGAATAAACGTGAAAAGACAATATCCTGGGACGGATTATAACTTTGACTTTGAAATCTTGAAGAATTAATGTAAAAAAACACTGTTTTCTTGTTATATATATACAGTGGGATTCCTAAGTCGAACTCAAAGGGACCCTAAAAAATTCGACTTATGGAGTTTTCGAGTTAGGGAAAATGATGTAATAAGGGCAGATTAATCAAGGTCAATACTGATATTGAGAGGGGGGAGGCAACAGACATCCCACAGAGAAAGCTTGACAGGAAAGAGTGGCGGTGTCTGATGTTTCATATGAAAGGAAGCTAACTTAGCTTTGACTTACTGATACCACTGAGGAAGCCCCCCACCCCCAACACACACTTTACTCCCTCCACAGTGGGATGGGGGGAGTAAGATTTTTCTTTTTAAAAAGAATCACAGCACGCAGCAAAGGGACGCAGATTAGTTACTCTTCTTTCAGCCACTCCTTTTTCTTTTCTACGTCTGAAATTTCGCCCCAGAATAATAACCCAAATGCCTTGGAAAATTCGACTAAGGGAGGTTGGAAGCCACAAATCTTTGAGTTAAGGAGATCTAAAATACATTAGTCTTATGGAATTTGGCCGGGATCTAACAATTAATTCAATGTAGGGAGGTTTTCAACTGTATATATTTATTTACTTAACTTCTATCAATTTTTTTACTATCGTAATAAATAAATGTTAATGCAAATTATTAAATATTTAACCCTTAATGTAACTATTCTCTGTTTCCTCATCAGAATGTCATCATCACTAAAGAAAATTCTGACACTGGTATTTGTAAGAGAGCCTGGAAAAATTCTTCTTGGAATGAAAAAAAGGGGCTTTGGTTGTGGCAGATGGAATGGCTTTGGTGGCAAAGTAGAAAAAGGGGAAACAATCATACAAGGGGCTAAAAGGTACAGTCCTTCTCTTTTTTTGTGATACCCAATGACTGAATCAGAAATCTCATGACACATTATGATAACATATAACTTTAAATTAAAAAAAATTTTTTTTTAGCAGAAGAAAGATATTTGGCATAATGGTATGGTTATGGTGAGGCATAGGGATTCAGTGCATCACCAGTGACTAGTGGATCATTAAAATTGTATCACTGAGACATATTAGAATATTTGAAGTATTTATCTTGAGCATATTACTGTGACTGGCAAAGTCTAGAGTTGTATTTTGGCACATGAGAAGCACGATAACAACAGAGAGTTTGTCCTTTCCTTAGAATTAAATGACTCGATCTGATAATTTTTAGGGCACAGTTAAAATAATTAATCTACTTATCATTTTAATTTCAGAGAGCTTTTAGAAGAATGTGGAGTTACAGCAAAACGATTGGAATCAGTTGGGCTTATAAACTTTGAATTTGAAAATGAATCAGAAATACTTGAAGTTCATGTTTTTCAGACTTCGGAGTACACTGGTGAGCCAATTGAAACAGAAGGTAAAATAAAATAAAAAAAATAATCTTATCTGGTTTGACATTAATCATACATAAAGCATTTATGTTTTAAAATTCAAATGCCAGATAAGAATTTTAAGATGTTGATTTCTCTTCCATTCATGTCAGAAATGAGACCACAATGGTACAAAGAAGGTGACATTCCTTTTCATCTGATGTGGCCTGACGACGAATTATGGTTTCCATATTTACTTGGTGGAAAACGATTTGAGGCTTTTTTCCTTTTTCGAGGAATGGATGTCATTTTAGACCACTGGATCAAAGAAAAAACTTTAAATTCTATTTCTCATATAAATAAAATATAATTATCTAAAGCTAATTAATTAATTTTATTCAATTTACACATGTTCTTTTAAGTACTGGCATCGTATCATACAATTTACACATGTTCTTTTAAGTACTGGCATCGTATCATACAATTTACACATGTTCTTTTAAGTACTGGCATCGTATCATACAATTTTCACATCCCATAAACTCTACATAAACTTCCACATCTAATCATCATGAAAACCGCAATCTATATAATTTAAAATTATCTAGATAAAAATTTGACGTGTCATCAACAAAGTTCCGGATTACAGCATGATACCAATGATTACCAAGACTTTTCCTAGACAAGTGACATATTGTGGCATTGGAACTGAAATGGTGATTCAACTCTTTTAAGAAAGTTTTTTTTTAGTGACTCAATGATTACTGTTCAAGAGATACTTAATGATTAATGGAGGCCAAAGTTTAATAATTAATGCAAGTAAAACGTTGATACGACTTAAAGAGAAAATGTTAATGTATCCTTAAAATCCTGATTTAATTAACTTGAACAACGTGTTCGTTTGTGTGTGCCCCAGTAAAATGACACAATACCAGGAATCTTATTGACCCCCTCATTTTGTGCCTGCTCTAAAAAAAGAAAGTCCTTCATGGGTTTTATAGGTTTCTTAATACCGTGTCGTTGCAATACCTCCAACTGTTACAATTATTTATTCAAATTTTTACCTGTTAGCCCAGTTATTACACTAAAAATAAACTCTTCTGTCAACCAACAGATTATAACAATAATACACTATATGAAAGGATAATTTCGCTTTAAAAATAATGGCAACCATCCACAATCCTATGTAACTACTAACAATCCAAAAATGTTTAAATTATAAGTATAAAGTATTCTACTAATTATAAACATGGAGTTCTCCCCCATTCACCATTGTCTCTAAGCCAAGCGTCCTCTTACTAGGTCAAGAAACAGGTGTGATTTCCAATCTTTTTGCCTTGGTCAGGTTTGTACCCAGCAGCTCACTGGTCTGGTAACACAGAGGGACACCCCCCCCCCTTTTTCGAATTTGTTTTGTGCCAGTCAAGCCAACTAAGTTCAATAACACTTAACAAAGTAAAATCTAAATGCACAATAAAATGGATACTATTTCGACAACCACAAACCAACCTAGCTAAATTAGGGTGAACAATGCCTACACTAAAATAGCTAGCGAGGCTCCTCAGGTGCTGTAAGCTGTAAGGATGACAAATCGCGACCACGGAGTGATTGCATATGGTGAGCTAAAGGACGCTAACAGAGACACTACTTTTTCTTATTATAAATTATTATTGGTCCACCATGGGTAAAGCCGGACAAAGTGTGTGAGTCAACGGGTCTCAAATTATGAGGACCAGAGTATCTAAAAAAAAGCGAGCTGATATCAAGTTTTCTTGAGTGTCCCTAACTCACATTTTGGGTGCACCAAATTAGTGTATCTGAGCTAATATCAAGTTTTCTGACTTCACCCTCATAACGACCTCCATGTGTCCGTTACTTGCATACCACGCGGTGCATGAATTTGAAAGAAAATAAATTTATCCTCATGAAAAAATACTACTACTACCACCCCTAAAATTATTAAGAGTCAGTAAAAAAATTTTAAGGATTTTTTGAAACGGTACCTTTCATGTACACAACTTTAAAAATGTAAGATTATGTTTTTTTTAAAAATTATAAATTACTAGCAGACCCGTCGTGCGTTGCAACGATCTCAGTAATAAAACAAACCCGTAAAAACAAAGTTTTTGACTATAAATCCCTTATATATGAGACATAACTAACAGTATTTTCTAACTCTTAACTCAACTTTGCTTCATAACCCTAGGGGGGGGGGACGACTGAGCTCAGCATGACACGTAAAATGTAAACAAAAGCACGCGGTAATTCGATGGGTCGTGACAACTCAAAGATTCACGTGGGAAAAAAACAATAACAAACAGTGAATTTAAATTACATACCTCATATAAGGATAAACTAAAAATGCATTAATTTAATTACGGTACGTTCGATCGATCTGAAATTTTGATACGATGCATTTTTAGGTCAGACGGGTCCGTGTGCCAAATTTCAGTTCGATCGGATCATGGGAAGTGGGTCATTTTTGACTTCTGTTTTTCCGCCCGCCCAAGACAGACAGAGAGAGAGAGAGAGAGACGCCGGTGAAGTTAATATAAGGGATTTAAAAAGGAATATATATAGATAAATAAAACAAACCCGTAAAAACAAAGTTTTTGACTATTAATCCCTTATATATGAGACATAACTAACAGTATTGATTATTTTCAAACGCGACAAACATTTACAGACTGAATCTGTCTGAACTCAACTTTGCTTCATAGCCCGGGGGGGGGGAGTCTGGTCACCGATCGCTTGACCGAGCTCAAAGTGACACGTAAAATGTAAACAAAAGTACGCCGGTACGTCGATGGGTCGCGTCAACGCATCAACTCAAACTCTCACGTGGGAAAAAACAATATCAATAACAAACAGTGAATTTGAATTACATACGTTAAAATAAGGATAAACTAAAAATGCATTAATTTAATTACGGTACGTTCGATCGATCTGAAATTTTGATACGATGCATTGTTAGGTGAGACGAGTCCGTGTGCCAAATTTCAGCTCGATCGAATCACGGAAAGTGGGTCATTTTTGACTTTTGTTTCTCCGCCCGCCCATGAGATGACGACAGAACGACAGAGAGAGACGGCGGTGAAGTTAATATAAGGTATTTAATAAAACAAACCCGTAAAAACAAAGTTTTTGACTATAAATCCCTTATATATGAGACATAACTAACAGTATTGATTATTTTCAAACATTTACAGACTGAATCTGTCTTAACTCAACTTTGCATCATAACCCTAGTGGGGGGGGGGAGGGGTGGGTGGGGGGGGGAGAGGGGAAAAGTCTGGTCACCGATTCGCTTGACCGAGCTCAGAGTGACACGTAAAATGTAAACAAAAGCGCCCGTCGCTTCGTTGGGTCGCCTCAATGCGTCAGCTCAAAATTTCACGTGGCAAAAAAACAATAACAAACCGTGAATTTAAATTACATACCTCATATAAGGATAAACTAAAAATGCATTAATTTAATTACGGTACGTTCGATCGATCTGAAATTTTGATACGATGCATTGTTAGGTCAGACGGGTCCGTGTGCCAAATTTCAGTTCGATCGGATCATGGGAAGTGGGTCATTTTCGACTTCTGTTTTTCCGCCCGCCCGCCGAGCCCAAGACAGAGACGGCCGCGAAGTTAATATAAGGGATTTAAAAAACAAACCCGTAAAAACAAAGTTTTTGACTATAAATCCCTTATATATGAGACAGAACTTAAAGTATTTACAAATATCTACAGACTGAATCTGTCTTTACTCCCCTTTGCTTTTAACCCAAAAAGGGTGGGGTGGGGATGGGAGAGGGGAAAGGTCTTGTCACCGATCGCTGGGCCAAGTTCACAGTGAAACGCCAAATGTAAACAAAAGCACGCCGCTTTACCTGGTTTAAGCACGAAACGTGTTCACACCGGTGGCTGGCCTGAAGTCAAGTGACCCTTAAAATGTAAACGATAGCGACCTCTACATATAGTTTATATAGATAAACTAAAAATGCATTAATTTAATTACGGTACGTTCGATCGATCTGAAATTTTGATACGATGCATTGTTAGGTCAGACGGGTCAGTGTGCTAAATTTCAGCTTGATCGAATCAAGGTAAGTGGGTCATTTTCGACTTTTGTTTTTCCGCCCGCCCATGAGATCATGAGATGATGAGAGAGATGATGAGACGGCCGCGAAGTTAATATAAGGGATTTAAAAATAAATTACATTAAGGGTCACCAGGCCCATCAGTTTAAAATATGAAGTTCGAAAATCTGTTCATTTCAATCAATTTCATAACAAAAATATAAATATATGTATCTATATTTCTCAATATCGTGTAAAATTGAATGGGGAATACAATATTAAAAATTTAGTAAAAACACATTTAGGGCCCCTAGCCCCGATGAATGGACATTATGAGATCAGTGCCCTATCGAAATTTAATATAGGCTTTTAAGATTTTATATACCGCGTTTGGTCAAAATCCATTTATTTTCTCATTATCTAACACCTAAACTAATTTTTATATATATGTAGATATAAGGAAAACTACATTAAGGGGCTCCCAGGCCCGTTCAATTCAAGATGTACATTTTGAAAACATGTTCATTTAAATTCATTTTAATCATGGATATATTTCTCAAGATCGTTAAAAACTGAGTGGGAAATACTATCTTAGAGTATACACAAAAAAAGACATTTGGGGCCCCCGACCCATTCGATGTAAGATGTAAATTTCAAAATGCTGTTCATTTTAATTCAGTCTCATCATTGATATATTTCTTAAGATCGTTAAAATAGAATGGGAAATAATATCTCAAACACATACGAAAAAATACATTTGGGGCCCCCGGCCCTGAACAATTAAAAATTAGAAGTGCAGTGCCCTTTGTTATTTTAATATGGGCTACCAAGTTTTTATATACCAAGTTTGGTTAAGATCCATTCATTTACTCAGTAGTTAACGCATAAACTCATTTTTATATAGCTCATAAAAGCAAAAAACGACATTAAGGGCCCCAGGGCCCATTTAGTGCAATATGTCAAGTTCAAAACGCCTGTTTATTTCAATCAATTTCATTGTGGATATATTTATCTATATTTTTCAAGATCTTTAATAATTGAATGGGGAATAAAATATTAAACGTTTATGAAATAAGACATTTTGGGCCCCCAGTCCCGAAGAAATGGACATTAGGAAATTAGTCCCTTTAGTATTTCTATATTGGCTACCAAGTTGTTATATACAAAGTTTGGTTAAGATCCATCAATTTACCTAATAGCTAACGCTTAAACTAATTTTTATATAGCTCATATATAAGAAAATAAATCATTTTATGGGCCCCCGGCGCCCCATGAGGGTTAAATTTTGAAAAAAAGTAGCCTATTTCCATCCCTGGAGCGTACTCAAAAGTCTCCAAAAGTTTCATGGCGATCGGATGAATGGTTTAGTCAGCTATAACAGACATGCATACATACATACATACATACATACATACTTTGATTTTTATATATATAGATATAAGATTAGAAAAAACAACATTAAGGGCCCGCGGGCCCAATCGGTGCAAGAAATTAACTTTAAAATACCTGTTCATTTCAATCTGGATCATGATAGATATATTAGGCAATGCTTTTCAAGATCGTGTAAATCAAACCGTGAATAAAGTATTTAACGCTTACAAAAAAAAAGATTTTGGGCCCCCGGCCCCGAAGGAACGGAAATTAGTTGTTCAATGCCATATGGCACTTTAATGTTGGCTATCAAGTTGTTATGTACCAAGTTTGGTCAAGATCCATTCATTTTCCAAGCAGCTAAGCCCTAAACTAATTTTTATATAGCTCATATAAGAAAAAATTCTCATTATGGGCCCCCGGCGCCCCATGAGTGTTAAATTTAAAAAAAAGTAGCCTATTTCCATCCCCGGAGCGTACTCAAAAGTCTCCAAAAGTTTCATGGCGACCGAATGAATGGTATAGTCAGCTAACGGGAATAAAGTATTTAACGCTTACCAAAAAAAAAGATGTTGGGCCCCCGGCCCCGAAGGAACGGACATTAGGTGTTCAATGCCATATGGTACTTTAATGTTGGCTATCAAGTTGTTATGTACCAAGTTTGGTCAAGATCCATTCATTTTCCAAGCAGCTAAGCCCTAAACTAATTTTTATATAGCTCATATAAGAAGAAATTCTCATTATGGGCCCCCGGCGCCCCATGAGTGTCAAAATTTTGAAAAAAGTAGCCTATTTCCATCCCCGGAGCGTACTCAAAAGTCTCCAAAAGTTTCATGGCGACCGAATGAATGGTATAGTCAGCTAACGGGAATAAAGTATTTAAAGCTTACAAAAATAAAGATTTTGGGCCCCCGCCCCCGAAGGAACGGACATTAGGAGTTCAATGCCATATGATACTTTAATATAGGCTATCAAGTTGTTTTGTACCAAGTTTGGTCAAGATCCATTCATTTTCCAAGCAGCTAAGCCCTAAACTAATTTTTATATAGCTCATATAAGAAAAAATTCTCATTATGGGCCCCCGGCGCCCCATGAGTGTTAAATTTTGAAAAAAAAGTAGCCTATTTCCATCCCTGGAGCGTACTCAAAAGTCTCCAAAAGTTTCATGGCGATCGGATGAATGGTTTAGTCAGCTATAACAGACATGCATACATACATACATACTTTGATTTTTATATATATAGATAATCATTTAAAAATATTGCAAAATAAATCACACACACCAATGTGAGAACACCTCGATTAGATACTAGATGCGACCCGCGGTGTAGCATACGCCGCAGACTTGCTCATAGATATTGCAAAGAAAGGGGGGAAAGAACGGACACAAACTAAAGCACGAATAAATCAGAAAAGTCGGAATGATTTCGAACGAATGGTGGATTGAAATTCTTCTGCGGAATCCGTTTGTTCATGTGTGTTTTGAAATGCGGTTGTACATGTTTATCAGGATAGTGGCAAGGTGACGTCACATAAGTGTGCTGAGGTGGCTGTGAAATTAGTGTGGACATAACGACGTTGTCAATAAGTGGCACCAGAAAGTCAACACGTGTGAGAGGCAATAGAATTTCGTAATGGCCTTGATCGGAAGGACCGCTAAAGAGAATGTATATTGACATATTGACCGGGATTGTAAACTCGGGGAGATGTAGGAGGACATTCTCAGAAGTAAATGATTATATTGGCGGGAAGTATTTTGGAAATCGCGATAATTTCTGCTTCGCCACCAGTTACTCCTGAACGTATGAACGTATTGTTGAGGAGAGTGACTGACTACGTTTCCTTCACTGAGAACAACGGAGGGCACGTCACTGAAGTTATCCAAGTGTTGAGAAACAAAGTTTACAGCCATGTTGCGAACTCATATTTGCAAAGAAAAGGGGAAAAATAAAATAATAATGTTTCAGCTGGGGCTTGAACTTGAACCCAGAACCTTCCGCGTGTAAGCGGATGTAATAACCACTACACTACGAAATGCATGTTATTCAGAGAGGGAACAACGAAAGTGAACTCAAGATTCAAGAAGCATTGTTTGTCTCGAGATATGCCCCCCCCTCCACCACCTTCGCTTGCCAACCACTAGTCGACCCCAGCGAGGGTCATTCGTCATGCTCATTTGCACATACTCGCTTTGGTGAATTATATATATATATAGATGATTATGATTGATTTGTATTTTTGCTATTTAACTGTACAATTGTATGCAAAGTGTAACGTTTATTAGCACTATTATCAACTATGTCCATGTGTCTAGCCAAGTAGCGTACGCAGAGGCGTCGCTAGGGTTGGTGTCACCCGGGGCGGTAGCTCATGGTGTCACCCCTTCACGACTGAAGGGGCCGTCCATAAATGACGTCACGTGCGGTTGCCGATTTTTACCCCACCCTCCCCAGCGTCATACTTTGTCACAAAAACTTAGACCCCCACCCAATCTTTTACGATATGACGTCACAAAGCCTTGACACCCCCCCTCCAAGCCGTCTTTCTCAATAAAAATTAGCATGTTGCAAATTATTTTTTGTCATTTAAATATGTAGTTAGTGTAAGTCTGCACTCTAATATCGTAACATGCTTGAAGCCATAGAAAACGCAATTAAATAAATTGTAAACAATCAAATGTTTAAGTGGAACTTTTATTTAAAGTTGCGCGTTTTTGATGTGACGTCAAATTTTTTAAACACACCCCTCCCCCTCCTCACACATCGTCACAGACGAGTGACCCCATCCCCCTATGGCGGATTTAAAAGGGGGGGGGGCTGAACGGGCTAAGGCTAGGGCCCCCCCAATAATTTAAGGTCCCCCAAACTTATTATAAATTATAGTGTATAATAAAGATGCAGGCAAATGTTTGTATGAATCCCCGAAAATGCCTTGGACAGTCATACGGCAATGCGGCACATATGAGTCGGAATTATAACGGAAACCAGGCTATTCTTTATGAGAAGTGCAGTGTTCATTATGTGCCGTGCACAGCTCATTCTATTAATTTGGTTGGGAAAAGTGCAGCAGGTTGTCCTGCCTGCTGTCCTGCTGCAGTCAGATTTTTTTGCCTTCTGCAAAAGTCTTTATACCCGGCTTGTTGCATCTACTCATCGTTGACAGGTACTTCAAAAACACATGAAATTGATACACGTTAACAAAGCCTTGTCTGACACAAGATGGTTAGCCCCTGACATGATGCTGTAAGGTCTGTTAATAACTCATACCATGCGAATATCACAGCACTGGACGAATTAGCAACAAACGAGAATCAGTCTCGTGACTGTCGACTTGAAGCAGAAGGATTTCCAAAGGAACTTGAACAACTGGAAGTCTCTATTTTACTTTAAATTTGATTTTGTTAAAAGACAGCATTCTTAATTTGATTACTATGAAGACAAAATGAAAGGACAAGTCCGTGGTAACAAAAGAGTATAAATAATCTTCAATGCTATAAAAAAAAGCGTCAGACAAAAATTCAAGGTTGAGGTATTTCTGGTAATCATTGACAAACTTTCTTAAATCCTACAACATCGGTTAGGCGCATATGAAGACATACATGAGAAATTGGCCTTTCTTACAAACTTAACTGAGCTCAGCAATTTCGCCATCCGCTGGGCAGCAGCCAAGTCAATGGAAGAATATTCAAGTGATTTCGAAGACTGCTTACCTTCAAAATTAGCCCAATTTTCAGAACTCTTTAAAAAGTTATTGTCCAGACCCAGCACAAGGTAAGGAAAAGGAAGAGCTAAATTTTTTTACTGCTTTTGAAGGAGCAAACATTTCACACATTCCTTTACAAATGTACACATCGCACTTCGCGTCTATCTTTCAATGATGACAGCAAAATGCAGCTGAGAGCGATCATTTTCAAAGTTGAAAAGAATATAAAATGAGTAAAAATTTGCATGGGACAACAAAGACTGAGTATGCTCTAATGAGCAATGAAAAGGAACTTGTAAGCTTACTTTTACTTAGCTTTAATGACTTGTTTGAAAACTTCGCCATGAGAAAAATTCGCAAACGAAAGTTGTAGGTTGAAATAATAATTAAACAATATAATTTGCAATTGTCACGCAAGTAGTGTCTGTCAGTCCTGACGCTACTAATTTTAGAAAGCAGGGAAAACCAAAAAAATGCACCAATGCATCAAAAGGTGTGCAAATTATAGATGCGCTGTAAAAATAAATATTATATGACGTCATTGTTTTCGCTCATATTTTAATTTTGGAAAAGGGATCAATGTAAAAAGAGGATTTGTTGATGGTTAATTATAAAATGAAAAAACAAAGGGGGCGCCGTAGGCACCCTACAACCCCTATTATAAAATACTTTGTGTACATTTCAGAAAGTTTAATATTTCGTATTTATCAAACAAGGACAAGTTAGTTGGGCTTTTGAAAAAGGTCGGCACGGTAGGCGCCCTAAAAAAAGTGCATTTTTTAAATAGAATAAATAGATTTCAGCTGAAATCTTCCGTCATTTTTGACGTTTGATACGCTAGTAGTACATATTTTTCAATAATTTTTTATTTCAAATGGAGCAAACAATTCGTTACCCCATGAAAAAAAGTTTTAAAATATATATATTTAAAAATACGGAATAACGCGTAATATATTTTTTTAAGCAGGCTCGTTCGTAACCACGAAACAGCGTAAGTCGGGATGGGATCATCACAACCGGAGGACTACCTGTATATAAACATGTCTATGCTTTCACGCCTTGAATAAATATATATATAACGAAATATTAAATAAAAGATATTGAATTCATAATTTTCCTCTAGAAAAACATCAACAAAGAAAAACCATCTTTTGATTTTTTCGGGAATAAAAATCGTATCCCCCCCACCCACCACTGTTGTGGAGGTAGTCGTGACGTGGGATTCGTCCATGCTGTCCGTGTGTCCAAGCCCAATGACTTTATATCTTTTAAAACTTAAGCCCCTTTCATGTCCAGCCTTTTTTTAAAAGATCTCTCTGCTGCGACTGTTTCTTTCCTTTTTCCCCCCTTGTCACAGATCGTCTCAAAAACTTAGACCACCTTTCCAATGTAACGTCACAAAGCTTTAGTACCCCTCCCCCTAAAAGCAGTATTTTCTAATTTATTTATTGTAACAAATAATCGTAAACTCAATGTGAGATAGGGGAGAGATTCTATGAAGTCCCATTTAGCTACAAATTTCAAAACGTAAAGTACGGACCAGTCTTCAGCATCTTTGAGATCGATCTCTGCTGCATTCAGGTGCCTTCTCAGCCTTGGTATTTCTAATAAAAGCTCTTCCTCTGACAACTCATCATAGAAAGTGGACAACCTTGGAATGGACTTTAGTAATTCTTCTTCAGTGGCAGATATCAAGCTTTTGGTTTGAACAGCCTCAAACATGGTTGCTACTTCCTTGATTGCACTTGATCTGATCTGGAGTTCAGAATGGAAACGATCAATACACTCAAACATCGAACTTTTGTTTTCTTCTTGCAGAGTTAGTCCAGCATCTCTTGTTTTCTCACCTGTCACCCTTTTCTTCAACCTGGGTCTGTTCTCTACTGAAATTCCAAGTTGTTCTGATTTTAAAAGCGCTGTGATATTGTCCATGTTTCAATCTAAGCTTTGTATTTGTTTATTAATAAAGCTCAAATCTATTGTTTTCATTACACGATTCGTTTGTGTTTTTTTAACATTACATTCACTTTCATCGTGCGCTCTTTAATGACATACATGTGCCAAAATTTATTATTTAAAGAAGGACAATGTTCCCAACATTCGCTACCCTAAAATAATGTTCTATGTGATGTTTGATAGACCTTTATTGAGTTAGGACCTACAAAATTGTCTCACTATACACCTTTCACAATTTGTGCCTTTCACAAAAAGGGCCGTTTCCTTCAAAAGGGATGTTGCTCTCAAAAGGGCCGTTGCCCTCAAAAGGGCCGTTTCCCTCAAAAGGGCCGTTTCCCTCAAAAGGGCCGTTTGCCTCAATAGGGCCGTTGCCCTCAAAAGGGCCATTGACCTCATAAGGGCCGTTGCTCTTAAAGGGGCCGATGCTCTCAAAAGGGCAGTTATTGCCCTCAAAAGGGCCGTAGCCATCAAAAGGGCCGTTGCCCTCAGAAGGAAGGTGCCCTCAAAAGGGCCGTTTCCCTCAAAAGGGCCGTTGCCCTCATAAGGGCTGTGGCTCTCAAAAGGGCCGTTTCCCTCAAAAGGGCCGTTGCCCTCATAAGGGCCGTTTCCCTCAATAGGGCCGTTGCCCTCAAAAGAGCCGTTGCCCTCATAAGGGCCGTTGCCCTAAAAAGGGCTGTTGCCCTTAAAAGGGCTGTTGCCCTTAAAAGGGCCGTTGCCCTCATAAGGGCCGTTGCTCACAAAAGGGCCGTTACCCTCAAAAGGGCCCTTGCCCTCAAAAGGGCCGTTTCCCTAAAAAGGGCCCTTGCCCTCAAAAGGGTCGTGCACTCATAAGGTTCGTTGCTAAAAAAAGGGTCGTTGCCCTCAAAAGGGAAGTTGACCTCAAAATTGTCTGTTGCCCTCAAAAGGGCCGTTGCACTCAAAAGTGCCATTGCCCTTATTAGGACCGTTGCCCTCATAAGGGCCATTGTCCTCAAAAGGGCCGTTGTTGCCTTCAAAAGGTCCGTTTCCCTCAAAAGGGCCGTTGCCCTGAAATTGGTCGTGCCCTCATAAGGTTCGGTACTCAATAAAGGGCCGTTGCCCTTAAAAGGGCCGTTGCTCTCAAAGGGCCGTTGCCCTACATAGGGCCGTTGCCCTCATATGGGCCGTTGCCCTCAAAAGGGCCGTTGTTGCCTTCAAAACGGCCGTTGCTCTCAAAAGGGCCATTTTCATCAAAATGGCCGTTGTCCTCAAAAGGGCCGTTGCCCTCATAGGGCCGTTGCTCTTAAAATGGCCGTTACCCTCAAAAAGTGGCGTTTCCCTCAAAAAGGTTGTTGCTCTCAAAAGGGCCGTTGCCCTCAAAAGGGCCGTTTCCCTCAAAAGGGCCGTATCCCTAAAAAGGGCCGTTGCCCTCAAAAGGGCCATTGCCCTCAGAAGGGCCTTTGCCATCAAAAGGGCCGTTGCCTTCAAAAGGTCCGATGCCCTCATAAGGGTCATTGCTCTCAAAAGGGCCGTTTCCCTCAAAAGGGCCGTTGACATCATAAGGGCCCTTGTTGCCCTCAAAAATGCCGTTACTCTCAAAAGGGCCGTATCCCTAAAAAGGGCCGTTGCCCTCAAAAGGGCCGTTGCCCTCAAAAGGGCCATTGCCCTCAGACGGGCCGTTGCCATCAAAAGGGCTGTTTCCCTCAAAAGGTCCGATGCCCTCATAAGGGTCATTGCTCTAATAAGGGCCGTTTCCCTCAAAAGGGCCGTTTTCCTCGAAAGGGCCGTTGTTGCCCTAAAAAACCTGTTACTATCAGAAGGGCCGTATCCCTAAAAGGGCCGTTTCCCTCAAAAGGGCCGTATCCCTAAAAAGGGCCGTTGCCCTCAAAAGGGCCATTGCCCTCAGAAGGGCCTTTGCCATCAAAAGGGCCGTTGCCTTCAAAAGGTCCGATGCCCTCATAAGGGTCATTGCTCTCAAAAGGGCCGATTCCCTCAAAAGGGCCGTTGACATCATAAGGGCCCTTGTTGCCTCAAAAATGCCGTTACTCTCAAAAGGGCCGTATCCCTAAAAAGGGCCGTTGCCCTCAAAAGGGCCGTTGCCCTCAAAAGGGCCATTGCCCTCAGACGGGCCGTTGCCATCAAAAGGGCTGTTTCCCTCAAAAGGTCCGATGCCCTCATAAGGGTCATTGCTCTCATAAGGGCCGTTTCCCTCAAGAGGGCTGTTTTCCTCAAAAGGGCCGTTGCTCTCAAAAGAGCCGTTGGCCTTAAAAGGGCCGTTGCCCTTAAAAGGGCCGTTGCCCTTAAAAGGGCCGTTGCCCTTAAAAGGGCCGTTGCCCTTAAAAGGGCCGTTTCTCTCAAAAGGGCCGTTGCCCTCAAAAGGGCCATTGCCCTCAAAAGGGCCGTTGCCCTCATAAGGGCCGTTTCCCTGATTAGGGCCGTTGAACTTATAAGGACCGTTGCCCTCATAAGGATCATTGTCCTCAAAAGGGCCGTTGTTGCCTTCAAAATGGCCGTTGCTCTCAAAAGGGCCGTTTTCATCAAAATGGTCGTTGTCCTCAAAAGGGCCGGTGCCCTCATTAGGGCCATTGCTCTTAAAATGACCGTTACCCTCAAAAAAGCCGTTTCCCTCAAAAGGGCTGTTGCTCTCAAAAGGCCGTTGCCCTCAAAAGGGCCGTTTCCCTCAAAAGGGCCGTATCCCTAAAAAGGGCCGTTGCCCTCAAAAGGGCCATTGCCCTCAGAAGGGCCTTTGCCATCAAAAGGGCCGTTGCCTTCCAAAGGTCCGATGCCCTCATAAGGGTCATTGCTCTCAATAGGGCCGTTTCCCTCAAAAGGGCCGTTGACATCATAAGGGCCCTTGTTGCCCTCAAAAATGCCGTTACTCTCAAAAGGGCCGTATCCCTAAAAAGGGCCGTTGCTCTCAAAAGGGCCGTTGCCCTCAAAAGGGCCATTGCCATCAGAGGAGCCGTTGCCATCAAAAGGGTCGTTGCCCTCAAAAGGGTCCGATGCCCTCATAAGGGTCTTTGCTCTCAAAAGTGCCGTTTCCCTCAAAAGGGCCGTTACGCTCAAAAAGGCCGCAGCCATCAAAAGGGCCGTTGCTCTCAAAAGGCCGTTTCCCTCAAGAGGGCCATTTTTAATTAAGAAGATAGCCAGCTTCAACAAATTTCGAAGGGCGGACCAACAACTCCGCAACCTCCATAACATCTGCGACCCCTCTTCCACTGCGTCGTCTGCTACCAACTCGGGCATCGTCTGCTACCAACTCGGGCGTAGTCTGTTACCAACTCGGGTGTCTTCTGCTACAAACTCGGCCGTCGTCTGCTACCAACTCGGGCGTTGACTGCTACAGGCGTCGTCTGATGGAAACTCGGGCTTTGTCTGCTACCAACTCGGGCGTCGTCTTGCTACCAACTCGGGCGTCGTCTGCTACCGACTTTGGCGTTGTCTGCTACAAACTCGGGTGTCCTCACAACAGAAGCTGAGGAAGAATCAAACTCGACTGGTCTGAGCGGACCTCCAAGAAAGACGTTCAATTTCGGAGAAATTCGCGTGATAAAATTGTTTCCGTTTTGAAGTTGAGCGGAGCCTATGAAGTACATTAAATTCCTTAAATTTGCTGATACATAAGTTAAATATAGTTTTAATAGTGTCCATCAAATTGTTGCTCAAAATGCGGGTTTGTCTACTTCATTGTTTTTCAACCTGTGTCTCCACTTATCAGTTTATCAGTAATATTTTATTTACAAAAATTTTGTTTGTACCTAATAATTTCATATTGCGTATTGCCGTTCAATTTATGTGTCACTGTTTATTTCTCATGTCAACTCTGTCACCTGCTGTTACCCATGTCATTGACAATGACACTCGTCATTTGTGCCACCACCACACTTCTATAACAGAAGATTTTCATATACATTATCATATTAACATGTACACAAGCATAATAACATGTGCATTACCATATTACCATAAACATCAGCATATTTATTACCATGTACATAAGAATATTATTATATGCGATCAGCATATTTCCATGTACGTCAGAGTATTAACTTCAACTGACACCCAAAATGAATTTGGAAATGCACCGGTGAATAATGTGAAAGAGATATAGGGTATGGATATTACGGCTGCGCTTTATTTTGGAACTAGCAAAATACCCCCGCTTCGCTGCGGAAATTAGTATTTCAGTTACGTTGAGAATCCGCGAAACACAAATTCAAAACACCAATTTATTTCAATCTGGATCATGATGGATATGATACATATATTAACTTCACCGTCTTGTCTGTCTGTCTGTCCTAGTTCCGCAGAAAAACAAAAGCTAAAAGTAAAAAATGACACACTTCCCGCGATCGTATCGAGCTGATAATTTAATTTTTTTTTGTCTGCTACCATTGCGGGAGGGTACTCAACAACTTCCCAAAGTTTCATGCTCCTACCTACACGGGAAGTTATATATTTAATGATGAGTCTGTTTTATATAGCTCATATCAGAAAAAAACTACATTTTTGCCCCCGGCCCCCTAGTGAATGATAATTTTACATTTGTTTTGATTGTTACCATTGCGGAAGTGTACTTAACAACTCTTCAAAGTTTCATGCTGCTACCAACACGAGACATTGGAGAAGTAGTGATGAGTCATTTTTTTTATATAAGAAAAAAACTACATTTGGGCCCCCGGCCCCCAGTAAGTGAGAATTTATATAATTTTTTAACCTGTTACCATCGCAGAATGTTACTTAACAACTACTCAAACTTTCATGCTTCTTCATACACAGGAAAAGGAGAATTAGTGATTTTCAGTTTTTATATAGCTCATATAAGGAAAAAAACTACATTTAGGCCCCTGGGCCCCAGTAAGTCAAAATTGAAATATTTTTTCACCTGTTACCATCGCGGAAGTGTACTCAACAACTTCGCAAAGTTTCATGCTTCTACCTACTCGGGAAATAGGAGCATTAGGGATTTTCAGATGTTAATATAGCCCATAGAAGGGGGAAAAACTATTTTGGGCCCCCGGCCCCCATGAAGATGAATTTTAAAATTCTTTTTCGCCATTTGTGGTCCAAAGAGGCTACTTGACAATTTCCCAAGGTTTCATGATTTTACCTACGCGGGTAATCCGAGAATTAGTGATGAGTCTGTTTTAATATAAGAAGAAACTACATTTGGGCCCCCGGCCCCCATTAAGTGATAATTTAAATATTGTTTTTACCTGTTACCATCGCGAAAGTGTACTCAACAACTTCCCAAAGTTTCATGATTCTACCTACCCGGGAAATAGGAGCATTAGGGATTTTCAGATGTTTATATATCCCATAGAAGAAAAATACGATTTTGGGCCCCCGACCCCCATGAAGGTGAATTTTAAAAGTCTTTTTCGCCATTTGTGGTCCAAAGAGGCTACTTGACAATTTCCCAAGGTTTCATGATTTTACCTACGCGGGTAATCCGAGAATTAGTGATGAGTCTGTTTTAATATAAGAAGAAACTACATTTGGGCCCCCGGCCCCCATTAAGTGATAATTTAAATATTGTTTTTACCTGTTACCATCGCGAAAGTGTACTCAACAACTTCCCAAAGTTTCATGATTCTACCTACTCGGGAAATAGGAGAATTATTGATTTTCAAATGTTTATAAAGCCCATAGAAGGAAAAAAACGATTTTGGGCCCCCGACCCCCATGAAGGTGAATTTTAAAAGTCTTTTTCGCCATTTGTCATCCAAAGAGGCTACTTGACAATTTCCCAATGTTTCATGATTCTACCTACGCGGTAAATCCGATAATTAGTGATGAGTCTGTTTTAATATAAGAAGAAACTACATTTGGGCCCCAGCCCCCATTAAGTGATAATTTAAATATTGTTTTTACCTGTTACCATTGTGGAAGTGTACTTAACAACTACCCCAAGTTTCATGCTTCTACCTACACGGGAAATAGGAGACATTGTGATTTTAAGTTTTTATATAGCTCATATAAGGAAAAAACTTCATTTAGGCCCCCGGCCTCCAGGAAGTGATAATTTAATTTTTTTTCTTCTCCCGTTGCTATCGCTGGTTTGTACTCAACAACTTCCCAAAGTTTCGTGCTTTTGCCTACTCGAGAAATGAGAAAATTAGTGATTTCATATTTTATATAGTCCATATAAGGAAAAAAAGCGTGTTTGGGCCCCGGGCCCCCAAAAGTGTGAACTTTAAAATTCTTATTCGCCAATTATCGTCGAGAGAGGATACTCAGTAAGTTCCCAAAGTTTCATGCTAATACCTAAACGGGAAGTTGGAGAATTAGTGATGAATCAGTTTTTTACATAAGAAAAAAACTACATTTGGGCCACCGGACCCCATTAAGTGTTATTTTAAATATTTTTTTCGCTTGTTACCATCGCGGAAGTGTGCTTATCAACTACCCAGTGTTTCATGCTTCTACCTACACGGGAAATAGGAGAATTAGTGATTTTTAGTATTTATAAAGCTCATATAAGGAAAAAACTTCATTTGGGCCCCTGGCCCCCAGGAAGTGATAATTTAAATATTTTTTCTCCCGCTACCATCGCGGGATTGTACTCAACAACCTCCTAAAGTTTCATGCTTCTGCCTACTCGGGAAATAGGAGGATTGGTGATTTTCAAATTTTATATGGGCCATATTAGGAAAAAAAACGTTTTTGGGCCCCCGGCCCCCATTAGTGTTAATTTCAAAATTCTATTAAGCCAATTTTCCTCGCGAGAGGCTACTCAACAACTTCCCAAAGTTTCATGCTTCTACCTAAACGGGAAGTTGGAGAATTAGTGATGAATGAGTGAGTGAGTGATGGCTTTGCCTTTTATTAGTATAGACTAGCAAAATACCCGCGCTTTGCTGCGGAAATTAGGATTTCAGTAAGCATTGAGAACCCGCGTAACACAAATTCAAAACACAAATTGATTTTAAAATGGATCATGATGGATATAATACATATATTAACTTCACCGTTTTGTCTGTCTGTCTGTTGTAGTCCCGCAGAAAAATAAAAACGAAAAGTAAAAAAATGACACACTTCCCGTGATCCTATCGAGCTGATAATTTAATTTTTTTCCGTCTGTTACCATCGCGGAAGTGTGCTTATCAACTACCTAGTGTTTCATGCTTCTACCTACACGGGAAATATGAGCATTTGTGATTTTCAGTTTTTATATAGCTCATATAAGGAAAGAACTTCATTTGGGCCCCCGGCCCCCAGGAAGTGATAATTTATTATTTGTTTCTCCCGTTACCATCGCGGGGTTGTACTCAACAATTTCCCAAAGTTTCATGCTTCTGCCTACTCGGGAAATGGGAGAATTGGTGATTTTCAAATTTTATATAGGCCATATAAGGAAAAAAAACGTTTTTGGGCCCCCGGCCCCCATGAGTGTAAAATTTTAAAATTCTTTTACGCCAGTTTTCGTCTCGAGAGGCTACACAACAACTTCCCAAAGTTTCATGCTTCTACCTACACGGGAAGTTGGAGAATTAGTGATGAGTCAGTTTTTTATATAAGAAAAAAACTACATTTTGGCCCCTGGGCCCCAGTAAGTGAAATTTTGAATATTTTTTCGCCTGTTACCATTGCGGAAGTGTACTCAACAACTTCCCAAAGTTTCATGCTTCTACCTACTCGGGAAATTGGAGAATTAGTGATGAATCAGTCAGTGAGTCAGGGAGTGAGTGAGGGCTTTGCCTTTTATTAGTATAGACGCGGAAGTGGAGAATTTGTGATTTTCAAATTTTATAGAGAGAGGCTACTTGACAACTTCCCAAGGTTTCATGGTTCTACATACATGGGAAATCCGAGAATTAGTGATGAGTCAGTTTTAATATAAGAAAAGGCTACATTTTGGCCCCCGGCCCCCAGTAAGTGATAATTTAAATATTGTTTTTACCTGTTACCATCGTGAAAGTGTACTTAAAACTACTCGGGAAACAGGAGAATTGTTGATTTTAAAATGTTATATAGGCCATATAAGGAAAAAAAACTTTTTTGGGCCCCCGGCCCCCATGAGTGTAAAATTTTAAAATTCTTTTACGCCAATTTTCGTCGCGAGAGGCTACTCAACAACTTCCCAAAGTTTCATGCTTCTACCTACGCGTTAAATCCGAGATTAGTGATGAGTCTTTTTTAATAAAAGAAGAAACTACATTTGGGCCCCCGGACCCTATTAAGTGATAATTTAAATATTGGTTTTACCTGTTCTTCATTTGGGCCCCCGGCCCCAAGGAAGTTATAATTTAATTTCTTTTCCTCCCGTCGCTATCGCTGGTTTTTACTCAACAACTTCCCAAAGTTTCATGCTTTTGCCTACTCGAGAAATGAGAAAATTAGTGATTTCATATTCTATATAGTCCATATAAGTTAAAAAAAAAGCGTTTTTGGGCCCTGGGCCCCCAACAGTGTGAATTTAAAAATTCTTTTTCGCCAATTATCGTTGAGAGAGTGTACTCAGCAAGTTCCCAAAGTTTCATGCTAATACCTACACGGGAAGTTGGAGAATTAGAGATGTGTCAGTTTTTTTATATAAGAAAAAAACTACATTTGGGCCCCCGGACCCCATTAAGTGTTATTTTAAATATTGTTTTCGCTTGTTACCATCGCGGAAGTGTGCTTATCAACTACCTAGTGTTTCATGCTTCTACCTACACGGGAAATAGGAGCATTTGTGATTTTCAGTTTTTATATAGCTCATATAAGGAAAGAACTTCATTTGGGCCCCCGGCCCCCAGGAAGTGATAATTTATTATTTTTTTCTCCCGTTACCATCGCGGGGTTGTACTCAACAATTTCCCAAAGTTTCATGCTTCTGCCTACTCGGGAAATAGGAGAATTTGTGATTTTCAAATTTTATATAGGCCATATAAGGAAAAGAAACGTTTTTGGGCCCCCGGCCCCCATGAGTGTTATTTTTAAAATTCTTTTACTCCAGTTTTCGTTGCGAGAGGCTACTCGACAACTTCCCAAAGTTTCATGCTTCTACCTACACGGGAAGTTGGAGAATTAGTGATGAGTCAGTTTTTTATATAAGAAAAAAAACTACATTTGGGCCCCCGGACCCCATTAAGTGTTATTTTAAATATTGTTTTCGCTTGTTACCATCGCGGAAGTGGAGAATTTGTGATTTTCAAATTTTATATAGGCCATATAAGGAAAAAAACGTTTTTGGGCCCCCAGCCCCCATGAGTGTAAAATTTTAAAATTCTTTACGCCAGTTTTCGTCTCGAGAGGCTACACAACAACTTCCCAAAGTTTCATGCTTCTACCTACACGGGAAATTGGAGAATTAGTGATGAATCAGTCAGTGAGTCAGGGAGTGAGTGAGGGCTTTGCCTTTTATTAGTATAGACGCGGAAGTGGAGAATTTGTGATTTTCAAATTTTATATAGGCCATATAAGGAAAAAAGCCTATATAAAATTTGAAAATCACAAATTCTCCTATTTCCCGAGTAGGCAGAAGTATGAAACTTTTAGAAGTTGTTGAGGACAAACCCGCAATGGTAACAGGCGAAAAAAAAATTATCACTTATTGGGGGCCGGGGGCCCAAATGAAGTTCTTTCCTTATATGAGCTATATAAAAACTGAAAATCACAAATGCTCATATTTCCCGTTTAGGTAGAAGCATGAAACACTAGGTAGTTGATAAGCACACTTTCGCGATGGTAACAAGCGAAAACAATATTTAAAATAACACTTAATGGGGTCCGGGGGCCCAAATGTAGTTTTTTTCTTATATAAAAAAACTGACTCATCACTAATTCTCCAACTTCCCGTGTAGGTATTATCATGAAACTTTGGGAACTTTCTGAGTACACTCTCTCAACGATAATTGGCGAAAAAGAATTTTAAAATTCACACTGTTGGGGGCCCAGGGCCCAAAAACGCTTTTTTTCCCTTATATGGACTATATAGAATACTAGCAAAATACCCGCGCTTTGCTGCGGTAAATTAGGATTTCAGTAAGCATTGAGAACCCGCGTAACACAAATTCAAAACACAAATCGATTTCAAAATGGATCATGATGGATATAATACATATATTAACTTCACCGTCTTTGTCTGTCTGTCTGTTGTAGTCCCGCAGAAAAACAAAAACGAAAAGTAAAAAAATGACACACTTCCCGTGATCCTATCGAGCTGATAATTTAATTTTTTTCCGTCTGCTACCATTGCGGGAGGGTACTCAACAACCGCCCAAATTTTCATGTTTCCACCTACACGTGAAATAGGAGAATTAGTGATTTTCAGTTTTTATATAGCTTATATAAGAAATGTCGGCCCCCGGCCCCCGTTATGTCATAATTTATATAATTGTTCCACCTGTTACCATCGCGGAATGGTATCCAACAACTACCCAAAGTTTCATGCTTCTACCTTCTCGGGAAATAGGAGAATAAGGGATTTTTAATTTTTATAAAGCCAGAATAAGGAAAAAAAACGTTTTTGGGCCCCCGGCCACCCATAAGTGTGAATTTCAAAATTCTTTTTCACCTGTTACCATTGCGGAAGTGTACTTAACAACTCTCCAAAGTTTCATGCTGCTACCAACACGAGAAATTGGAGAATTAGTGATGAGTCAGTTTTTTATATAAGAAGAAAACTACATTTTGGCCCCCGGCCCCCAGTAAGTAATAATCTAGATAGTTTTTTAACCTGTTACCATCGCAGAATGTTACTTAACAACTACTCAAAGTTTCATGCTACTTCCTACACAGGAATTAGGAGAATTAGTGATTTTCAGTTTTTATATAACTCATATAAGGAAAAAACTACATTTTGGCCCCTGGGCCCCAGTAAGTGAAATTGTGAATATTTTTTCGCCTATTACCATCGTGGAAGTGTACTCAACAACTTCCCAAAGTTTCATGCTTCTACCTACTCGGGAAATAGGAGGATTAGTGATTTTCAAATGTTTATATAGCCAATGGAAGGGGAAAAAAAGATTTTGGGCCCCCGGCCCCCATGAAGCTGAATTTATAAATTCTTTTTCGCCATTTGTCGTCGAGAGAGGCTACTTGATAACTTCCCAAGGTTTCATGCTTCTACATACATGGGAAGTCCGAGAATTTGTGATGAGGCAGTTTTAATATAAGAAAAGACTACATTTTGGCCCCCGGCCCCCAGTAAGTGATAATTTAAATATTGTTTTTACCTGTTACCATCGTGAAAGTGTACTTAAAACTACTCGGGAAACAGGAGAATTGTTGATTTTAAAGTTTTATATAGGCCATATAAGGGAAAAAAACTTTTTTGGGCCCCCGGCCCCCATGAGTGTTAATATAAAAATTCTTTTACGCCAATTTTCGTCGCAATAGGCTACTCAACAACTTCCCAAAGTTTCATGCTTCTACCTACGCGGTAAATCCGAGATTAGTGATGAGTCTGTTTTAATATAAGAAGAAACTACATTTGGGCCCCCGGCCCCAATTAAGTGATAAATTAAATATTGTTATTACCTGTTACCATCGTGGAAGTGTACTTAACAACTACCCCAAGTTTCATGCTTCTACCTACACGGGAAATAGGAGAATTTGTGTTTTTTAGTTTTTGTATAGCTCATATAGGGAAAAAAAACTTCATTTGGGCCCCCGGCCCCCATGAAGTGATAATTTTGTTTTTTTTTCCTCCCGTCGCTATCGCTGGTTTTTACTCAACAACTTCCCAAAGTTTCATGCTTTTGCCTACTCGAGAAATGAGAAAATTAGTGATTTCATATTCTATATAGTCCATATAAGGAAAAAAAGCGTTTTTGGGCCCCGAGGCCCCCAACAGTGTGAATTTTAAAATTCTTATTTGCCAATTATCTTTGAGAGAGTGTACTCAGCAAGCTCCCAAAGTTTCATGCTAATTCCATACACGGGAAGTTGGAGAATTAGTGATGAGTCAGTTTTTTATATAAGAAAAAAACTACATTTGGGCCCCCGGACCCCCATTAAGCGTTATTTTAAATATTCTTTTTCGCTTGTTAACATCGCGGAAGTGTGCTTATCAACTACCCAGTGTTTCATGCTTCTACCTACACGGGAAATTGGAGAATTTAGTGATTTTTAGTTTTTATACAGCTCATATAAGGAAAAAACTTCATTTGGGGCCCCCGGCCCCCAGGAAGTGATAATTTAAATATTTTTCTCCCGTTACCATCGCGGGATTGTACTCAACAACTTCCAAAGTTTCATGCTTCTGCCTACTCGAGAAATGAGAAAATTAGTGATTTCATATTCTATATAGTCCATATAAGGAAAAAAAGCATTTTTGGGCCCCGGGCCCCCAACAGTGTGAATTTTAAAATTCTTATTAGCCAATTATCGTTGAGAGAGTGTACTCAGCAAGTTCCCAAAGTTTCATGCTAATACCTACACGGGAAGTTGGAGAATTAGTGATGAGTCAGTTTTTTATATAAGAAAAAAACTACATTTGGGCCCCCGGACCCCATTAAGTGTTATTTTAAATATTTTTTTCGCTTGTTACCATCGCGGAAGTGTGCTTATCAACTACCCAGTGTTTCATGCTTCTACCTACACGGGAAATAGGAGAATTAGTGATTTTTAGTTTTTATAAAGCTCATATAAGGAAAAAACTTAATTTGGGGCCCCCGGCCCCCAGGAAGTGATAATTTAAATATTTTTTCTCCCGTTACCATCGCGGGGATTGTACTCAACAACTTCCCAAAGTTTCACGCTTCTGCCTACTCGGGAAATAGGAGAATTGGTGATTTTCAAATTTTATATAGGCCATATCAGGAAAAAAAAACGTTTTTGGGGCCCCCGGCCCCCATGAGTGTTATTTTTAAAATTCTTTTACTCCAATTTTCGTCGCGAGAGGGCTACTCGACAACTTCCCCAAAGTTTCATGCATCTACCTACACGGGAAGTTGGAGAATTAGTGATGAATCAGTGATTGAGTCAGTGAGGGCTTTGCCTTTTATTAGTATAGATAACTTTTTTTTATATTCGTCAGAACTCCTGAAATATCACGCACTGAAGAAATATCCGAAGTTATCAGATATATTAAAGTCCACAGTGGAACGTTTAAGTGAGAGAAGTATTTCATGGGTTTTTCTCTTTAAGCGGAACAAAAGCTGATGAACTCAGCTTTGGGTTCGTCCATAAAGTACGCCACGCTATTTTTGACATTTTTAACTTTTAACACCCCCTCCCCCCTGTCACAAATCTCGGACCCTCCCCCCCCCTAAATTACGTCACACTTTTGAACACAATTTTTTTTATCAACAAAATAATTAAAATTTAATATAAAACACCGTGACGTCACACATTGCCGGACCCCCTCCCCCTCCCCCCTCCCTTTGGAGCGTGACGTACTTTATGGACGGCCCCTTTGATATTCTACAAATCTAAAAAGTTACGGACTGGACTCAATGCTGTGCAGAACTCTCAAAACTTTGTTACTTGCTTCTTTGTCTTATCGATGGAATGTGCTCATTGTGCTGCTGTTACTAATAATAATTTGAAACTTTATGCAGCACCGAACCCCAGCAAGAAGCAGCACTTCACTTAAAACACATACATACTTACAGAGGCGTCACTAGGGTTGGTGTCAACCGGGGCGGTAGCTCTTGGTGTCACCCCCACCCCCTCACGACTTTGCCCCATAAATCTCCCTCGAGTCTGCCAAATACCGAGAACACACAGATTCCTTAGTAACGTTTGAAAATATAGATCAAATGTTTGTTACAAAGGCATTAGGAGAAAAGTTGAATTTAAAGTCGATAGGTAAAATATTGTAACATTTAAGAACTAAATAGAAAAAAGTTAATTTTAAATTTTTATTTTAACTTTAACATAAAATTATTAATTTTAAGTAATACGGTTAAATAACTGTACTATTTTCAAATTTCACAAACTTGCATCTACATTGCTTTCAATTAAAATTTACAACAATTATATTACATTACCAAAATTAGAATATTACAACCATTACAGTACAACTTCAAATGAGGTAAGGTTGTAACTGTTCTGTTTTGGGTTTGCAAAATCAGCAACTATCAGAATATTATGTAATAATTCAAAATACAATGTCATTAAATATATTTTAAAAATCAGAATTTAGATTTTCTGACCTTTAAAACTGAACTTTTGTTTATTACGTCATCGAAATCTATTTCTTGTGCCGAATCACTTTCAATGGATAACATGGCAAGATCAGAAAGCCTTGACTGCCCCATTGTAGATCGCAAATAATTCTTTATAAGATTTAGTCTTAAATTGAAAAAAGTTAATTAATTAATTGAATGCCATTTTTTAAAGTTTAAGTCTTGTCTGTCATATCAGTGAAAATCGTTTCAGACGAAATCGAAAAGACTGAAATGTTTTATGTGAAATTAATTTAGTGTTAAAGGTTATTTTAAAAAGTACCTACACTCAAGAAATACGAATATAATGTTTCTTAGAGTACATTACATTAACATAGATATGCATGTTTAATAATTATAAATTTAAAATATAATAACTCTAACACCTTTTTTCCTATTAAAAAAAAACAAAGAAAACCTATCTATTTATTTTTTGAAGAAAAAACTTATCCCCACCCCCTCAACTGTCGTGGAGGAAGTAGTGAGTTGGGATTGGTCTCACAGGCTCACTCCTTGTGTCGGTATGTCAAAGCCCAGTATGTTGGATTTTCTTCTAAAACAAAAGACACCGCTTCTTTTATGTCCAGACTTTTTAAAAATTGTTCGTGTTTTTGTTTCCTTTTTTTCCTAATTAGTTTCATGGTAGTTTGTGGAGACGTTTTATTATTGCATGTTAAGTGATATTTTATTTTATTAATAAGTTTTCGGTTTAAACGTATTTCAATATATTTCTCAATTTCTTTCTTGATGAAAAAAAATGTGTCTTCTTTTTTTCTGACATAAAATCGTGCACAGTAAATTTTAGGCTTGGGTGTCACCCCCTGATTTGTGTCATCCGTGGTGGCCCGACCCAACCGCAACCCCGTAGTGACGCCACTGCTTATATAAATACATTTAATGTAAAGCATTCATATCCTAATTATAACATATAATGACATGATGGTGCCCATTTAACCTACTTTTATCTTTTAAATAAATGTTCAATTGTTGTTTAACTAATTTTGAAAACAAAGTTTGAAAAGATGTGTTAAAACAGCGACATATAAGTTAAATGAATATATGGTGACGGTTTATAAAAAATATTTTAAAAAATAAAATTTCAATATATATATAAATATATATATATATACTAGGGGAAAGTACCCGGCTTATTCCTGGGTTTAACAACAACAGCAACAAAAACAAAAACAACAACAAAAACAACAATAAAACAAAAAAACAAAACAACAACAAAAGCAACAAAATCAACAACAACAAAAAAACAACTACAACAACAACAAAGCAACAACAACAAAACAACAACTACAACAACAGCAAGAACAACAAAGCAACAACAACATGAAGGACATTGTCTTCGCAGTTCAAGGGATGTGGACAACGACAAGAGCAAAAACAACACAAAAACAACAACAGCAACAGCTCACAACAACAGCAACAACAACAAAAACAACAACTGCAACAACAACAGCAACAACAAAAACAAAACAACAACAAAAACATCAACAACAAAACAACAACTACAACAACAACAGCAACAACAAAGCAACAACAACAAAACAACAACTACAACAACAAAAGCAACAACACAAAAAAAATATTTTATGGCAATAGTCGCCTACTTGTTAATCTGGACACCAAAATGTTTATTATTTTGTGTCATTATTTTACGTCTTAATTTTCAATAAATTTTTTTAAATATAGCTCATATTAGGAAAAACTACATTTTGGGCCCCCGGCCCCCAGTATCTTTTATATATGGAACGAAACCTGTTTAATAACCTTTCCGGTATAATTTTGTGTACGTGTACCAAATTTCACGTTATTTGGTTGTCTGGATCTTGAGTTATTAGGGAACAGACAGACAGACAGACAACAAATGCGTCTTATATGTATAGAGATAGAGATATATAATTTACTAGGGGCAAGTACCCGGCTTCTCCCGGGTTTAAAATAAGGTTTTCTGTAGAAGCGTACACAACTAACTGTTTACTTGCATGCTATAAAATGGTACATTTAGCAGTGTATGTGCTGCATGGCTTAATTTCAAGGATGTCACCATCCTCATCTTTCACAATAACAGTTTTGAGATCTTCAAATGAAATAGGTCCCCGAATATGGTGCAGCAGGAGGCGCATGTGAAATGCTTCTCTGTTGTGAGGATGCACAGTGTACACTCTTCCCAAGGCATTGTCTGTCACATATCCCGGGAAGTCTGCAAGAGGTATACCTTTTTTCGGATTTGACAGACCTTTTGACTGGCATCCCAGCGAAAATGTCTAGGCACTTCAGAATACAGCAATGTTTTTGCAAGAGGATCTGTTTTGCAGAGATCAAAAAACGCTGTTAATGTAGTCTTTGTTGGAGTGTCTGTCAAATGTGCTGTTGGCTGTCCTGGTTTATAGTATACTCCTTGGCCTCCTTCAAGATGTACTGCCAAGTGAACAACTGTTGGATACCTTTGATGGATGGGAAAGTTAAGCAGGCGCCACACTGCCTCACTGCTACTAATGTATCGTCCTTGTTGATAATTAATTGGTAACCCCATCAAGCCTGTTCGGCATTTCATTTGCAACAGTAAACATGGCTGCATCACTTCCCTTGGTAACATAATTGCAAATCTACTTGATGCTTGTGTTTCTATGACGTACATAGGTCATTCCATCCTGTGCATATTCATGCATGTAACGGGGCCCTCCACTGAAGGATGAAGGCAGCACCACTAATTTGCCAAGATTTTCAGAAGTCACATTGTTGTCATTCCTTACTGCCTCTAATAGTACACCATAGTCCTCAGCTCTAAGTTTTGTTTGGTTGAGTCTGATGAAACGCAATCTCTCATTCTCAACCTTAGCATACATATCCACTATGTATTGCTGGAAAAGGCGCGGGCATCTGAGGAGTGTATTAAATTCGTTGACTCTTTGCATCATGCGATATGCATAGTAGTCATTGCTTGTGGCCTTGTTTACATCTTTTATGTTCAAATCATAGCCATCTTCTCCTCTAACAAATAGCAGAGGATACTGAAGTGGATCATATGACCTGTGAGTGTCTTGAATCCTTTGAAGTGGCATTTGTGAGCAACTTCTTGAATGCAGCACAATGTCTCTACGATCACCTAGCTCTCCAGCAATCATGATGCCACTTCACTAACAGATGGTGCATTGAATCTGCCTTTGTGTTCCTTTAATGGTGCTTTGCCGGAAATTTTGATTTTGTAGTCCACTTGAGTGTTATCCATAATCTCAGCAGCCATTTTAAATGACCTCACATAGCTGTTATGCTGATGCAGCATTCTTTGCAGTTTGAGGACAATGTTTCTGTCAACAGGACTGTCAAGCAAATCCAGTCGTCTTTGCACTTGCTCATCTTCTCCCAAGAAGTAAATCTGGAGATATTTGCTGTCTACAGCATTGACTGGACGAAGAGGTCCAGCATGGTGGTACACTTGGTCTTGGACCTTGAATGTTGGTGTCCACCCGTTATTCACGACAACATTAGACTTGAAGGAAGTCACGGCAAACATATTATTGAATAGTCTAATAAGTTTCACAAAGTCCTTTGATTGTGCAGTTTCACCATTCAACAGAATGCACAATGGTTCTGGTGGCTTTAGAATTGGGGGCAGTTTGACTTTACCACTGGAACAGCACATGCCTGGAGTTTCTTTGCTCAGCTGTTTCAGCTGCTCTGGGAACGCTGTGGCGGACCTGATCTGCCTGGATTTTATATATTTTTTTTTCGTATGTTATCATTGCGGGAGAGTACTCAACAACTTCCCAAAGTTTCATGCTCCTATTTACACGGGAAGTTGGATATTTAATGATTAGTCTGTTTTATATAGCTCATATTAGGAAAATACCTACATTTTGGCCCAAGGCCCCCTAGTGAGTAATAATTTTATATATTTTTTTCGCATGTTACCATCGCGCGAGGGTACTCAAAATCTTCCAAAAGTTTCATTCTTCTACTTACATGGTAATTTGGAGAATTATTGATGAGTCAGTTTGATATATGAAAAAAAACTACATTCAGGCCTCTGACCACCCAGTGAGTGATAATTTTTATTAATGTTTCGCCAGTTACCATTTTGGGAGGGTATATAACAACTTCACAAAGTTTCATGCTTCTACCTACACAGGAAATAGGAGATTTAATGATGAGCCTGATTTATATAGCTCATTTAAGAAAAAACTACGTTTGGGCCCCCGCCCACCCCCCTACCCAGTTAGTGATAACTTTATACTTTTTTCGACTGTTACCATTGCGGGAGGGTACTCAACGACTTTCCAAATTTTCATGCTTCTACCTACTCGGGAATATGAGGAATTGGTGTTGATTCAGTTTTATATAGCCCATATAAGGAAAAACCGGTTTTGGGGCACCCGGCCACCCATGAGTGGAAATGTTTACATTATTTTTCACCAATTATCGTCATAATAGTGTATTTGGCAAGTTCCCAAAAGTTTCATGCTTCTACCCTCACGGGAGGTTGGAGAATTAGTTTTGAGTCAGTTTTAAATATACGGAAAAAAAATACATTTTGGCCCCGCCCCCAGTAAGTGATAATTTATATAATTCATTTTTATGTTGTATGGGGTTTATTTGTTTTAAAGAAACATTTCGAAACGCAATGTTTGAGCTTAAAATGTGCCCTGCTGGTTTCGTTTAAGTTATGCAAAAAGTATAAACACAGTTGCTTAGCTACAGTGTTTATGCCACCCAGGGATGGACGCAATTATTGACTCCTACCCTCGCCGATAAAAGGAAAAAGCTTGATCGGACGACTGGATAAAATACATAAAGAATATACAAAAAAGAAACAGTGTAAAGTAAAAAATATGTAATTTGCAAACAAATTTTATAAAAATATATACGTAATCTTGTTAGAGGCGCAACATTAACAGACATAAAAATAAACCATTTCATAACATTTAGTTCACAACAAAAAACACACACACTCACTGATTCACACATGTGCACACAAATACTTAAACGCATACCCACAGCGGTATATTAACAATTAAAAATATAAATTAAAATAACAACTGCTCTTTTCACTTTGTTTCCTATTTACAAATTAATATGAACTCAAACTATGACGTCACATCACATTATTTTATGGCAATAAACGCCATCTTGTTAATCTCGACACCAAAATGTTTAATATTTTACGTCTTAATTTTCAATAATTTTTATATTTTATATAGCTCATATAGGGAAAAACTACATTTTGGGCCCCCAGCCCCCAGTATCTTATATATATGGAACGAAACCTGTTTAATAACCTTTCCGGTATAATTTTGTGTACGTGTACCAAATTTCACGTTATTTGGTTGTCTGGATCTTGAGTTATAAGGGAACAGACAGACGACGGACAGACAACAAATGCGTCTTATATATATAGAGAATTTTATATAGCTCATATAGGGAAAAACTACATTTTGGGCCCCCAGCCCCCAGTATCTTATATATATGGAACGAAACCTGTTTAATAACCTTTCCGGTATAATTTTGTGTACGTGTACCAAATTTCACGTTATTTGGTTGTCTGGATCTTGAGTTATAAGGGAACAGACAGACGACGGACAGACAACAAATGCGTCTTATATATATATAGAGATATATGTTGTTCGTCCGACGATTCGACGAAGACCACTATGGTCATCCGAGTGTTGCTGGGACTGGCTTTGTTTGTGCGTGCGCAGATGGCTGATGTGGCCGATCCTTGCACGGAAGGTTCGGGAACAGAATGTATAAATTATATATGTTTTAAAAGGGCCGTTTCCCTCAAATGGACGTTGTCCTCATAAGGGCAGTTGCTCTCAAAAGGGACATTGCCCTCAAAAGGGCCTTTGTTGCCCTCAAAAGGGTCGTTTCCCCCAAAAGGGCAGTTGCCCTCAAAAGGGTCGTGCCCTCATAAAATTCGTTGCTCAAAAAAGGGCCGTTGCCCTCAAAAGGGACCGTTGTCCTAAAAATTGGCCGTTGCCATCAAAAGGGCCGTTGCCCTTAAAAGGGTCATGCCCTCATAAGGTTCGTTGCTCCGAAAAGGGCCGTTGCCCTCAAAAGGGCCGTTACTCTCAAAAAGGCCGCACCATCAAAAAGGGCCGTTGCCCTCAAAAGGGCCGTTGCCCTCAAAAGGGCCGTTGCCCTCAAAAGGGCCGTTGGCCTCAAAAGGGCCGTTGCCCTCATAATGGCCATTGCTCTCAAAAGGGTCATTTACCTCAGAAGGGCCGTTGCCCTAAAAAGGGCCGTTGCACTCAAAAGGGCCGTTGCCCTCATAAGGGCCATTGCTCTCAAAAGGGCCATTTCCCTCAGAAGGGCCGTTGCCCTCATAAGGACCATTGCTCTTAAAAGGGCCGATGCTCTCCAAAGGTCCGTTGTTGCCCTTAAAGGGGCCGTTACTCTCAAAAAGGCCGTAGCCATCAAAAAGGGCCTTTGCCCTCAAAAGGGCCGTTGCCCTCATAAGGGCCGTTTCTCACAAAAGGGCCGTTACCGTCAAAATGGCCGTTGTTGCCCACAAAAGGGCCGTTGCTCTCAAAAGGGCTGTTGCCCTCAAAAGGGCCCTTGCCCTCAAAAGGGCCGGTGCGCTCAAAAGGGCCGTTTCCATAAAAAGGGCCGTTGCCCTCAAAAGGGCCTTTTCCCTCAAAAGGGCCGTTTCCCTCAAAAGGGCCGTTGCCCTCATAAGGACCGTTGCTCTCAAATGGGCCGATTCCCTCAAAAGGGCCGTTGCCCTCAAAAGGGCCATTGCCCTCATAAGGGCCGTTGCTCTCAAAAGGGCCGTTGCTCTCAAAAGAGCCACTGCCCTAAAAAGGGCCCTTGCCCTCATAAGGGCCGTTGCTCTCAAAAAGGCCGTTGCCCTCAAAAGGGCCGTTGCCCTCATAAGGGCCGTTGCTCTCAAAATGGCCGTTTCCCTCAAAAGGGCCGTTGCCCTCAAAAGGGCCGTTGCCCTCAAAAGGGCCGTTGTTGCCCTCAAAAGGGCCGTTGCCCTCAAAAGAGCCGTTGCCATCAAAAGGGCCATTGCCCTAAAAAAAGGCCATTTTGAATTTAAGAAGATAGCCAGCTTCATCAAATTTCGAAGGCGGACCAACCACTCCGCAACCTCCACAACATCTGCGACCCCTACTGCCTCTTCCACTGCGTCCTCTGGTACCAACTCGGGCGTCGGTTGCCACCCACTCGGGCGACGTCTGCTACCATATCGGGCGTCGTCTGCTAACAACTCGGGCGTCTTCTGCTACAAACTCGGCCTTCGTCTGCTACCAAATCCGGCGTTGTCTGCTACGGGCGTCCTCTGCTACCTACTCGGGCTTCGTCTGCTACCAATTCGGGCGTCGTCTCCTACCGACTCTGGCGTCGTCTGCTACCGATTCTTACGTCGTCTGCTACAAACTCGGGCGTCCTCACAACAGAAGCTGAGGAAGAATCAAACTCGACTGGTCTGAGCGGACCTCCAAGAAAGACGTTCAATTTCGGAGAAATTCGCGTGATAAAATTGTTTCTGCTTTGGGGTTTAGCGGACCCCTATGAAGTACATTAAATTCCTTAAATTTTCTGATACATATATTAAATACAGTTTGAATAGTGTCCATGTGATTGTCGCACAAAATTCCGATTTGCCTCCTTCATTGTTTTTCAACCTGTGACTCCACTTATCAGTTCGTAATATTTTTTTTTCACAAAAAGTTTGTTTGTACCTAATAATTTCATATTGCGTATCGCCGTTCAATTTTTATGTCACTGTTTATTTCTCATGCCAACTCTGTCACCTGCTGTTACCCATGTCATTGACAATGACATTCGTCATTTGTGCCACCACCACACTTCTATAACAGGAGATTATTGCGTCCTACGTTTATCCGTAGCACATTACCATGTACATCACCATTTTAACATATACATCCTCATATTAACATGTATATCAGAATAATAACATGTGCATCACCATATTACCATAAACATCAGCATATTTATTACCATGCACATATTCATATGATTTTATGCAATCAGCATATTTCCATGTACGTTAGAGTATTATCTCTCATCAGAAACCCAAAATGATTTCTAAAATGAGGTATAAAAGATGATTTAAACGAAATGAAGATTTAACGTATTCTATTTTCAAAGTATATAATTTTTTCTTTTAAAATAGACATTCAGTAGCCTGTTGATATTTTGTTGGGTTTAAAAACTCAAGTTATCAACATTTGACTTACAAGTTGACTAGTATATTTAAAAAAATTACTCTTCTAAATATTTCCTGATTCTCTTTAAATTGTGTCACTTAAAAATAACGCAGCGAACCTGAAACAAAATTTTATAATAGAATACATTTTATAAAAATAATAAGTTGCTAAATACTTCTTCGTTTAAATATATTTTCATTAATTTTATATGAAATGTAAATTTAACTTTTAATTTTTTCAATGATACATACACATAATTTAAAAAAATAAGTTTTACACACACACACACACACACACACACATATATATATATATATATATATATATATATATATATATAGATATAGATATATATATAAAAAAAACAGTAATGACAAAGAATAATATCAATATTGTAAATTTTATAATATTTAGTTCGAAGTATTTGAATATATTCTTTTTGCCAATGTACAAAACATCTGGTTCTGCTTTGTCAACTGATTTTGTATCGTAAACAAGTTGTAAAAAAGCTTAGCACTTTATTAATGTTAAAGTTTGTACACAACTTAGTGATTCAAATATGTGCGTTGTGGCACACGCACACAACCTTGAAAGAGTTGTTTCAGATACAAAATTGTTTTAAAACATAAATAAAACGTATCTAACAGTGTATAAAACTTGCGTTTAAATCCTTACACATTTACTACAATAGGCACTACTTGGGGATCAACACAAAATTTAACTTACCAAAGACGTCAAACAACTGAAAAATAGAAGAACACATTTAAAGTAGACATTTGTTCATGTTAAGATTTGACTTATTCATTTACAGCAATGTATACAGCATAAAAAGGGACAAACTTAATTTTTTGATATAATTTCTTTAATTTGGTAGTAAAGTGTTTGAAACCGCCATCAAAATTTCATGATATCCAACTTAATATGTCAGTTTTTGAGATGCATGAGCATTAGCCTATATTTTTAATTTATGATTTGAACAGCTGGGATCATTATATGCCTATCTGCTAAAGCTAAAATTATGTGTGTGATTCTGTGTAGTGTGTATATCTGTGTGTTTGTGTATAAATAATGAATACAGTCTGTGGCAATTTTATACCCACTTTTTTATAATCCTTTAAATTATATTATTTAAAAGCACAATCAAAATTAAAAATCAAAGAAAATAATTGAAGCTTTTATTGTTAGTTTTAAAATATATATAATGGTAAAACATGAAATTTAAAAGTTTCAAATGAATAAAATCATAAAATCAACAAATTTAGCTTGAATTTTGATGAAAAAATGTATACGAATACTTTAATTTTTAATGTTTTTTTTCCTTATCCATTACATTTATTAAAAATGAATGCTTCTTACCTGTCTCATAATTTCCAGTCAGTCCTAACAAAGAAACGGAATAGAATTTAAGTAATAATGTTGAAGTAATAATGTAAAGATGCTTGAATTGTTTGTTTGTTTGTTAGTTTGTTTTTGTGGGTTTTTTTTTGTGGTTTTTTTTAAAAATTAGAAATCATTTTTTAAAAATATATTTCTAAATCTACGCTATTTAATCACTGTTTCTCTCTCTTTCTCTCTCTCCCTACATCCCTCTCTTTTCCCTTTCCTCTTTCTTTCTCTCAAAACCACTGCCTATATCCATTGACTTTCTCACACCTCACCCACTCTCTTATATTCTCTATTAACTCCTTTTATCTGCATATTTTCTCTTACTAGCTTTAAAATCAAACTTTTTAGGTTCCCCTTTCAGCAAATTAATCTCTCATCTTTAAACTTGCAGCAACAACAAAACACAAAACTCTGAGAGTACCTGAGAATCTTCTTGTCTCTGAATTCGATGATCTGTGGGCTGGAGATTTTAAAAATCATTTTGTGTTTTAGGCTGCTATCCAAAACTAATATTACAATATGTTGTCACACTTTTCTTTAAATGCGAATTTTCACACTCTAAAATAATAGACGAATCGTTACTTTTTTACAAAGATTCAAATATTTTCATTTTACGGTTTCATAACATTGCTGGTATAACTAATACTTAAGCTTTTCAAGACATATTTTGGGAATCAAAATACATAATTCCCGTTGTCTGTATTGTTGTAATGTAATGCTGTTAGGTGGCGCTGCGATCGATTTTGTTTCATAGTGCTGCACCAAAAATAACACTTTTCGAACGTTCTGCATAAAATTGTTCAATATGATAATAAATGAATCAAATAAAAATAAATAAAATAAATGAAAGTTCTGTATTACGTTATTTTCTAATCTGGTGTGTATTTATTTTAAAAACTTCCCTCAATTTTGACGGGTGATACACTAGTGTTTATATAACTGTTTCTAATGGCATAATTAGTCAATTTTTTTCGCATAACCTGATATTTTACATGATCCTATAAAACAGTTGCTGACACAATAACAAAACATTTTTTCAAATAACTAAATATTTATCCTCCTGAATTTAAAAAAAATAAAAAAATAAAAATAATTCCATACTTACAATATGTCTTTGAATGTCGCACTGGAGCTTAAAGTAAACAATAAATATATTTAAACATGGAGTTTACAAAAAGTTTCTTACCTTTATTGAAACAGAAATGCATGCCATTTAATTAAATAGAACAAGAAAAACATAAACAGTTAAAAGTGAATAAGTGGCGCTTCATATTCAAAGTAGCTAGAGCCTAATCAGTATGTTTCATACAACTTTAACAAGATGTTAGCCCTGGTAAACATCCTTTATTTTGGGATTCTATTCTCATGATTATTTTAATAATAGAATACGTATATGATTGATACAATTAAATTTACACAAAGGTTATTTTGTGCTTACAATTAATTTTTTTTTACTTCTTTATTTTAGGATTTTAATGTCAAATCGCGGTCTATTTTACAGCTAATAAATACTTTTCCTTTTTGATAATTGTTAAATTAATTTTTTTAAAAATTATTTAAAGTTTGAGTCTAGTCACAGAAGTAAAGAAAATTGTAAAAATAATGAGAAGAATACAACATCGTTACTGACATGGAAAGGGGAGACAAGTATGTAACTAAAACGACTTTGCACTTACTAACGAGAAAAAGAATGATTGACACAAACACCATCATGACCAAGGGAAGCACAAACAGGAGATAAAGAGGTTTGTTATCTGTGTAATGAAAAAAACACGTACAGTTATCAAAATTATTTTCCGGATAGTTCATCTTGCAATCAAAGGAGTCGAACATTAAACTCATTTGATAAATAAGTAGTCTTTTTATTAAAAAAATCGAATTTTGTGTGTGTGGGTTAAAAATATTGTTTTTGAAATGATCACCCTAAAATATTGGTATTTTACTTTCCAAAGAATTATATTTTTATCTTCGAAAGGTATATACTTACTAACCGATTCATGAGGAACCCCATGGTGCTCTTAAATGCATCACTTTATCTCACTGAGAGATTGTTTAGTCTAACTAACACAGGCTTTAGTTTATATTTCTTTCTACTCCCCAAATCCTGTGTCATGAAACCTTTGTAATTCTCTTGTAAACGTTCCTGAACTTATGTAGTGTTCATTGACATTTATTTTATTTATTTATTTCATGAATATGAAAATATTTTAAGGTGTTACATTTATTATGTGATTTAATCCAATAAAGTGTTGAACAAAAATTACAAATGGGCAGTTATTTTCCTTTAGTACAGAATTGATTAATTAATTGAAAATTTGTTTACCAACTGTTAAACCGTGTGTGTCCCCTAAGAAAACGTTACTTTAATTTTATTCCGAAACAAAACTACATTTTCTTAAGTCTGTTATGTTCTATATAAATAATAAAGATTTCATCATGAGTAAGCTTAAAGCATGTCATACAATTTTTTATATTGTTGTTTATATTGCCCGGAATCCAGGAACCACGGTACCCTACGTTAAAAGACAATGTATTTAAGGAGTGTCTAAACATGACGCTTCAAGGACGTCTGCAAGAAAAACATGTCATTGGCACAGATAGACCATAAAACGTGGGAGACCATTGCCGAGGAGCGCACCTCCAGGCGGGCAAAAGTGAGTGAGGGCATTCATGTCGCGGAAGCATCCCTCATAGCTTTGAGTGAAGAGAGAAGGGCCAGGAGAAAGGGCAGGGGGCAGAGGAGTAGGAGTACACGCCATCGTCCCATGAGGACCGACGGTTGCCATACATACATATACATACAAACATGACCCACTTGAAATAACCGGCATCCTGACTCCCTCTCTTGAAAACAACGTGTGGTTGTGCCACAGGGCCATGTGGATCATCTGCTTGCTCAGAATGACCTCAGCGAATACTTTAAACTTCACATTCCACTCCAGCGTCTCTTCATTTTCCCTGACCCCCAGACAGGCGCAGGTGTTGTTCCTAGGGTGAGTCACATTGCGGCAATCTCTCACTGATAGCTCTTGGGTCAAGCGGCCCTTTAAAAAGTACGAGAAAGTTTAATAAATCAATACAGAATATAGGACTGCGATAACGCGTTTAAATTAAAAATACAAAATACACAAACAAATTTTAAAATCATACTGATGAAGGCATTAGCCAAAACGTACACTGTCTCATTAATTTAATAAAAAGCTAAAATTTATTGTTTTTTTCACACAATTTTTTCGAGAAAATTAAAGGAGAGCCCGTTATGCAAATTTTCCATCAGATTTATTCAAATGTAGAATGCTAAATGCATGTAGAAAGTTATTTGTTCACATTTTTCCAGCAGTGATGTAGCCAAGAGTCCTAAAAGAGGATCTGAAATGTATAACGAAACTGTGTATCTGAATAGCAATTTGGAAAATATTAAGTACGTGCTAAATTCTGATTGCGAAAGAGGCATAAAGAAAGTGATATACATGCATACGTAATGGAAAAACCTTCCTTCGCCAAAGTGGATAAACACACATTTGTAGTCCAAAAGTATCAATTTTAAACTTATATCAAGCTTCTTAAGATGAAGTAAAATACAAAATACACAAACAAATTGTGCAATGAAAACAATAAATTTGAGCTTTATTTTTAGACTGATACGACAGTAAACGTTTCGGCTAATGCCTTCATCAGTACAACATAAAATACATTCTTACAATACTTACATAAGTAATAATAACATTCTTAAAAAATATTGTATTTTAAAATATTTATGTTAAATAAAAAGAAAGGAAAAACAAAAACAAACATGGACACAGGATATAGCAAAAAGGGGGAAGTATCCAAAGTTACAGTAAAAACCACAACGGGAACAAGATTATGCAGTTAAGTAAAATTATGAATTTGGTTAATTCCATATGGAGCCAACGTACCAAATCTTTTTATGAGTCTATTTTCCATGTGGACTCTATCATGGGTATTGCTTGCATATAAAATACCAGTTACTGCAATATCTGATATGCCGTTATGGTCAACACTGTTAAAATGTTTAGAAACAGGACATTGAGCCTGTTTATTTATATTATACAGGTGTTCTCTAAACCGATCTCCAAGACGACGACCAGTCTCACCCACGTAAATTTTATTACACCTCTTGCAAAGAATTGCATAAATCACGTTGCGACTTGTGCAAGTGAATCCATCTTTTATTAAGAATTTTTCAAGAGGGAAAGAAATGTTGTTAATTTCCATCACATATGGACAAGTATTGCAACGGTTACGGTTGCAACCTTTTGTTCCAATATATGCTTTCATTGTGGGAAGGTGACTTCTTACAAGAATATCTCTGAGGCTTCTATCTCTCCGGAAAGCAAAAAGAGGAGGTTTTTTGAAGACCTGCTGAGTCTATATGATGTATTATTCTTAAGATGAAGAAATTGTACATTCCCTTCCCAGTTAATGACCTACATGTGGAAGAAAATCAGCAGTCCCGAGCATGTGCTCTTCATGGGGCTTCCTGAAAGATCCCCTGAGCTGTATGGCTCCCTAGGGGACGTAACAGCTGAGACCACCCAGAGCGGTTGCTTCTGAAGCGGCCAGCTGGGCATCCAGGACAGAAAGTCAAAATGCCTCCCACTAAATTGACCTCACAAGGAGGGGTGGAATTCTTTATTACGACCCGCTACCACTTTGGCGCACGCCCGGCAAAGCATATGGGTCTCCATGGTTAGGACCGCCGCTAAGCGGGGGATCATGAATGGCCTACCTAGGGTGTAACCCCCACTAAAAGGTTTCCTTAAAACTGGCGTCCTATGCGTTCTCCACGGTATCTTTAGCTAATCCGTACTGGCACCCTGGTCCTAAACCGGCACCGATCAATTGCGTTGCCAGTAAACTGAAGGGGACGAAACGGTCACTTCGGATTAACCCGATTCTGTACGGATGCATCTTGTTTGCCTGTGTCGTGTTCACTCCTGACGACCAGCTTCGTGTCTCCCTCATAGGTCAGTCCATAGGTCAAGATAATGCCGGTCAAGTAGATGCTGTCCACTCCTTCGATCAGATTGGTCGGACAATGAGTAGATAAATTTTTGGGAAATGGCAAAGTTAAGACTCTCCTTTCTCTGTCTTCGTAGCAACTTCTCAGCTTGTCTGCAGATTGGAAAACAGTTTAGTCTCAGCAGATAAATGGTTGAGTGTCAGCAAAAGAAGTTTTCGAGGTTTAAAAAATTGAACTTTCAGGTCTCTAAGATCCTATAACTTATTTTTTTCTTGTACTTGATAAGGCATCATTGACCCAAGCTGTATTAATTTGTAGCATAAATTTTTTTAAAAGTTAATTGGAGATAAAATTGGCCAGAAATCAAAGTTTTAAAAATAATCATAATTTTGTAAGAATTGCACATATATGTCTAGCTTTGTAGTTTTTTGAATACTTGTCTTTTTTAAATTTAAACTTTAAATAAACATGTACTTTTTACACTACATTCTTTTTAAGTACATACCAAATCTTGCTTCACAATAACCTACATCATTCAGTAGAGCGTGACACGGGCAAGTGAAAAATGAAGAAAACAAGAATAAAGCGAATAAGTAATCAAAAGTTCAAATACATTTTCGAAACTTATCAATGGCGTAAAATCAGTAACAGTTGTCTATAGATTATAAACAAAAACAGTATTAGAACAATAGTTAATCTAAAAAAAACTATACTATTTCCATTGTGCGGAAATTCAGCTTCGTAGTAAACTCTGTTCATCCTGGTACCTTTATAAAAATGTATATACCACATTTACGTAGCTTCCTTCCTACATTTTTGTAAGTAACTAGACTGAGTGTTTATTAATAACCTGTTTTCCGTTGTTATCAATTCTATGCATTCAGGGCTAAGTGACATAACATTTCGTTCTTTAACCAAGCAAGTAATTTTATCTTTGTTAGGGGTGCTAAATTTATTTTCATTTTGGTATATTAAAATGAATGAAGAAGCATATACTTTTTAGCCAAACCATCCATCAATTTCACTTTCTTTTGACTTTAAGATTACATGTTAAGCCACCAATAAAGATTATCTTAACTTAAGGTAACTCAGATGACTTTCTAATTTTTATGTTATCCCACTTTCCATTTATCTTTCTAAAATTTGCTTTTGACGTAATTTTAGATTAATATTTGGAGCTGAATATACTCAATATCCTACTTGTGGACGAAAATCAGCAGTCCCGAGCCTAGTACTCTTCATGGGAATTCCCGGAATACCCTCTCAGCTGTCTGGCCCCCCCTCCCCCAAGAGGGTCGTAACAGCCAAGAAACCCCCCCCCCACCTCCCCGGAGCGGTCGCTTCTGAAGCGGCCGCCAGGACATCCAGGACACAAAGTCGAAAATGCCTCCCACTTAAATTGACCTCACAAGGAGGGGTGGAATTTTCCCTACTTCGACTCGCTACCACTTAGGTCCCACCCCGGCTAAGCATACGAGTCTATATGGTTAGAACTGCCGCTAAGCAGAGGATCATCAATGACCTACCTAGGGTTTAACCCTCACTGGAAGGTTTCCTCAGAGCTGGCGTCCGCTACGTTTTTCACGGTACCTTTTGCTAATCTCTACTTGCGCTCCTGGCCCTAAACCGGCACCGCTTGAGGAGTAACCCGACTCTCAACGGGTACTTTGGTTTTCATCATCGGCATTGCATCTAGATGCTTTGCCTAAGATCGTACAGTGACTGTAATCATATGTGACTAGCACCTAACACCTAACATATCGGACTTCGGTATTGCCTGCCAGGAGTTTTACGGTTTCGAGTTGCGGCCTGCTCCCGCTGAATATACTAAAGATGCTATATAAATAAACACCTTCTAAATTAGCTAACTAGTTTCCCTGTCCTGCATGATTATTATTTTTCTACGTAACATTCTCTCTTTAAAATTGTAAAACACTCAATATCACCATTTATAATGATCCAAAGAGATACTGAAATAGAGTTTCTTCTTTTCCAAATTTAAAAAAAAACAAAAAAGCAATGCTGCATATATTGGTTGTGTCCAAAACAAAGCACAATCCTTACATTACGTATGTATAGACTATGTACAAGCACTTGAATGACTGAAAATACCTAAGCGATAAAATTAGTATAAATTTAGAAGGTTGGAAATGAAATGTTTTCTTCTAAAAGTAGGATGGCATGATATTAATGTTGTCTGCTCTGATTCCGCGATATTTCAAAGTTGCGTTTCTTTCTCATTTATCTTTTGAGCAGTACTAAGTTGCGCTGCAGATAATATCCACAAATTCTTGATAAAGTGGCTTAGTTGACCTTTTTTTTTGTTGGTACATTTTGAACAGCTCCTTTTTCTTAAAAAAAAACCTCATAAATATCGTAAAAGATATATCAAATAATAGCATGAAACTATCTTTTCATATTCTTGTCTTTTATTTACCTATGACATTGCCAAACCTCACTGGTGTCGTCTCTGTGTCTGTGATTGTTGTCCCTGTTGATGTGAACTCGCCCGATGATCAGCTTATAACCGAGATTGCAGACCATCGTCACGTTGCACATCACGTGATATTCAGTGTCGTTGCTGTCGGAACACACGCACGTACCCTGGATCGACGTCTGGAGATTGGGTGCAACCGTCCTTCTTAAATAGGATGGGTCCTATCGGCTGAATGTACAAATAATATCTTAGCAATAAGATCAATATCAAAACCTTAAAATTGAAATCAGGGACTGAAAGGGCATTTTAAAATGATTTACACACATCGTTTAAATTATGTGTTCATATCTGAGCAGGTTTTACAACTGTCTTCCCCTGCAGCTAAAAGCGAAAGGGTTTACCACTTCTTGCAAACAGCCCATTCAGAAACAAAAACGATTTTATGCTGGGTTACCAGTTACATAAATAAAACCGGAAAAGCATATTAGAAACTTCATTCAAATATACGTAAAATTGTGTGTACATTCACTTAAAAATGCCCAGAACAAATTATATGATTCGTTTTACTAATAAAATTATCGTCATCTCACAGCACACTAACCTACCACTACCACAAATTAAGTCACTACAATTTCAAATGCTATTGATAGTAACAGAAATTACGAGTCTACATGTTCAAATTACACAAAGATTTAAAAAGTCCTGGAAAACAGCTGTATATCCCTATATATATTGCGCCTAAGCGCGTCCGAAGCCGTGTGTGTGCGTGGGTGCTCGCTATGCGGGGTAACTCCCGAAAATAAAATAAATTATTGAACGTAAAATAATAAACATTTTGGTGTTGAGATTAACAAGACGGCGTTTCTCGCTATAAAATATTGTGACTTGACGTAATAGTTCGAGCTCATATTAATTTGTGAAATGGAAACAAACTAAAAAGAGCCGCCGTTATTTCAATGAAAAGTGATTTTTTAAATGGTACCATCTGTTTGTGTGTTTATGTTTGTGTGTATAAGTGTGTGAATAAAGTGAGTGTGTGTGTGTGTCTATGTTGTGAACTAAATGTGATGAAAGGGTTTATTTTTATGTCTGATAATGTTGCGCCTCTAACAAGAATACGTATAATTTTTTTGTAAAAAATTACAGAATTAATATTTGTTTGCAAATTACATCTTTACACTGTTTCCTTTATGTATTTTCGAGATGTATTTTATTCAGCCGTTCGAAAAATTTATTTGCTTTGGTCTTTCTCCAGATGTCTACATTTATGTTCAACGTTAATCTACCTAACATTTTTGTTTACAAACCATAGTCATTGTTTTTTTAGCGCAATATTTTAACAATATTTATATACTATTATTTTCTATTATTTTCTTTATTATCGAATACACGGTATAATTTTACCACTTTTCTTTATATCTTTTATATGTTTAATTGAAATACTTAATGTATTTGACATTTTACAAGTTAGTTCTAAATAATCAAATACTAATCAAATACTAACAATGTATTCAATGCATTAGAGAAAGAAAGCACATGAGTGAAACCAGATACCAAACACTATAGCTTAGCCACTGTTAATATTCTTTTTGCATAAATTAAGTCAAACATGCTAGGTAAGTTTTATTTATCAATGATTCTTAGGTGGGATATTTATTTTCGTTCGGTGCTTAAATAGTTTACACGATTTTTTTTTCTGGAACGATTGCTCCATAAACTGCCCCAAGGAAATAGAAGGAATGAAAAAAAAATCGGTACTGTTATAGACGAAAATGGATTATATATAGGAGTTATATGCACGGACCAATGAGTGTGGTTTATAAGTGGAACATATATTTTTATATTGAGTACAACTTTATGACCTTTTGAAATGTACCAATTTTTTATTGGTGGGGTAAGAGTCAATAATATCGCCCAACCCTGGATGACATAAACACTATAGCTTAGCAACTCGGTGGTCGAGTGGCAGCGAACTGGACTGTCGTACCGATGGTCACGGGTTCGAATCCGTGTGAAGGCAAGGGTTTGTTCCCGGGGCCTAGGGCGTCCCTGAGTCACCCCGCTCCGAATGGGTACCTAACACTACATGTAGTTAGGCGGCTGGGTAATGCGTGGAACCCACAAAGCCGTGGCCTGTGAATGCTGCATCACTTGCCAACAGATCATCTGTCATGGTCTGTGGACGCAACTATCTTCTGCATAGAAGGAGCGTCTGTATAGATAAGATAAGATAACTGTTTTTATACTTTTTGCATAGATTAAACTAAATCAGCAGGGTAAATTTTAAGCCCAGACCTTGCGATTCAAAATGTTTCCTTAAAACAAATAAAACCCATGCACACCTTACTTAAGCATCAAAATTCACATAAATAATATGCTTTTCCCATAAAAAATCATTGCTAAGAAAGGTATTTAAGAGCTTACAAAACTAAAACATTCATTAAAAAAAATAGTTACATTTCTAGAACAATGAGTGCGTGGCACACACTTCAGGTATAAACTGTACGGTTCTTTAAGGTATAAATATATTTAGTGTAAAGACATATCGCGGGTATTACGACTCATATATAGGTTCTAGCTTCAGAAAGTGCGTGCTCAAGCGAAAAAATACACTAACAGCAACTGATATTTAGACATAACAGCTTGATTTTATTTGAGCAATATTATGCAACGAGGATACATTTTTGTATAAAGACTGATTTCAAAGGCAGATCATGTTGTTTACTAAATGGCAGTTTTCTATTAAGCTGTATACACTTTCTTGAAAAATTTCTTTTAAAATTATTCTGATTTAATATCAAATGACTACAAAAATATCTTATATATTAAAACCATTACCAAATATGTTATTTTATAAGCTAAAAAATGCTACAATGAAAAAAGGCTTAAATACAAATACAACGAAAAGTAATCCTTTATTTTAGTGGAACAAGTATCTGCCAACTTATTGCTTTGTTAATACTAGACGAAAAGAGTGGAAAGTCCTTTCAAAATGACGCAATTTATTAGAAAATCAATCTCTAGGAATTTACATTGTTTTTATGTTAATATTCGTGTGAAAAGAAAATAAGAATCATACACCCGTAAACCATATTTCCACCCTCCACTAAGCATACATATTCAAATAAATATTATCTGGCTCAAATGTTTGCTATTTCGTCTTAAACTAAGTTTCATGCTTAAACTATACAATGGAATTGGTGTTTTTCAGAGCATTTTCCTAGAACCAAAGGAATCATATGGAAATATATTTTTAATTTTTTTTTATTCATGTGAAAATAAATTGAGCCTTGCCGATTAGATTTTTATAACTCTTAAGTACCTTTCATATTCTGTAGGAGTATATTATATAGAGAAAAGCATGCGTTATTAAAGCAGACATCCCAAAATTGATGGTTAATATTTAAATTCATCGTACTTTCTATTTTCTCGACACACATATCGTGAATTTTATAAGAAGCGGTTGGATTTATCACTACCCTAATTTCATGATGCATTTACATTCATTTTTAAGGGAAATTTGAGACCCAAAACCAAATAAAGTTATTTTTTAATTGTGCCTACCCCTGTTCTGGCAAAAAAATACACTAACAGCAACTGATATTGTGACATAACAACTTGATTTTATTTGAGTAATATTATACAACGAGGATAAAGTTTTGTATACAGACTGATTTTTTAAAAAACTATTCTGTTTTAAAATCAAATGCCTACATAATATATGTTATATATTAAGCCGTAACTTATATGTAATTTTATAAGCTAAAAAGGCTCTAATGAAAAAAGGCTTTAATATAAATAGAAAGAAAAATAATCCGTTATTTAAGTGAAACAAGTATCTGCTAATTTATTGCTTTGTTACTATGCTAAAAAAATATGCTAATTTATTGCTTTGTTACTATGCTAAAAAAATATGCTAATCGTCTTTAAAACTAATTTCATACTTAGCTTATAAAATGGAGTGGGTGATTTTAAGAGCTTTTTGCTAGAACCATCGGAATCAAAGATATTGTTTTCACTTTTTGATTCATGGAAAAAGAAATTGAGCCTTGCCCATTAGTTTTTTGTAACTGTTAAGGACCTTTGTTATTCTGGTAAAGTATATAGAGAAAAGCGTGCGTTATTAAAACAGAAATACCAACATTAATGGGTAATATTTAAATTCATCATACTTTCTATTTTCTAGACACACATATCGTAATTTTTATAAAGAAGGTTTTTGATTTATCACTACCCTAATTTCCTGATACGTTTACACTCATTATTGAGGGGAATGTGAAACTCAAATACAAATATATATAACGTCATTGTGCCTACCCGTAGCATCGCACGGGCATTGCTCTCGTCCCTATATATATTGCGCCTAAGCGCGTCCGAAGCCGTGTGTGTGCGTGGGTGCTCGCTATGCGGGGTAACTCCCGAAAATAAAATAAATTATTGAAAATTAAATAATAAACATTTTGGTGTCGAGATTAACAAGACGCGTTTCTCGCTATAAAATATTGTGACTTGACGTAATAGTTCGAGCTCATATTAATTTGTAAATGGGAAACAAAGTAAAAAGAGCCGCGGTTATTTCAATGAAATGTGATTTTTTTAATGGTACCATCTGTTTGTGTGTTTATGTTTGTGTGTATAAGTGTGTGAATAAAGTGAGTGTGTGTGTGTGTTTATGTTGTGAACTAAATGTGATGAAACGGTTTATTTTTATGTCTGATAATGTTGCGCCTCTAACAAGAATACGTATAATTTTTTTGTAAAAATATTACAGAATTAATATTTGTTTGCAAATTACATCTTTACACTGTTTCCTTAATGTATTTTCGAGCTGTATTTTATTCAGCCGTTCGAAAAATTTATTTGCTTTGGTCTTTTCCAGATGTCTACATTTATGTTCAACGTTAATCTACCTAACATTTTTGTTTACAAACCATAGTCATTGTTTTTTAGCGCTATTAACAATATTTATATACTATTATTTTCTATTATTTTCTTTATCATCAAATACACAGTATCATTTTACCAATTTTCTTTATATCTTTTATATGTTTAATTTAAATACTTAATGTATTTGACATTTTACAAGTTAGTTCTAAATAATCAAATACTAATCAAATACTAACAATGTATTCAATGCATTAGAGAAAGAAAGCACATGAGTGAAACCAGATACCAAACACTATAGCTTAGCCACATGTTAATATTCTTTTTGTAAAATTAAGTCAAACATGCTAGGTAAGTTATATTTATCAATGATTCTTAGGTGGGATATTTATTTTCCTTCGGTGCTTAAATAGTTTACACAGATTTTTTTTCTGGAACGATTGCTCCATAAACTTCCCCAAGGAAATAGAAGGAATGAAAAAAAAATCGGTACTGTTATAGACGAAAATGGATTATATATAGGAGTTATATGCACGGACCAATGAGTGTGGTTAATAAGTGGAACAGCTATTTTTATATTGAGTACAACTTTATGACCTTTTGAAATGTACCATTTATTGGTGGGGTAAGAGTCAATAATATCGCCCAACCCTGGATGACATAAACACGATAGCTTAGCAACTGTTTTTATACTTTTTGCATAGATTAAACTAAATCAGCAGGGTAAATTTGAAGCCCAGACCTTGCGATTCAAAATGTTTCTTTAAAACAAATAAAACCCATCCACACCTTACTTAAGCATCAAAATTCACATATAATAATATGCTTTTCCCATAAAAATCATTGCTAAGAAAGGTATTTAAGAGCTTACAAAACTAAAACATTAATTAAAAAAAATAGTTACATTTCTAGAACAATGAGTTGCGTGGCACAACACTTCGGGTATAAACTGTACGGTTCTTTAAGGTATAAATATATTTAGTGTAAAGACATATCGCGGGTATTACGACTCATATATAGGTTCTAGCTTCAGAAAGTGCGTGCTTAAGCGAAAAAATACTCTAACAGCAACTGATATTTAGACATAACAGCTTGATTTTATTTCAGCAATATTATGCAACGAGGATAACGTTTTGTTTAAAGACTGATTTCAAAGGCAGATCATGTGGTTTACTAAATGGCAGTTTTCTTTAAGCTGTATATAGACTTTCTTGAAAAAAATTCTTTTTAAATTATTCTGATTTAATATTAAATGCCTACAAATATATGTTATATATTAAGACCATTACCAAATATGTCATTTTATAAGCTAAAAAATGCTACAATGAAAAAAGGCTTAAATACAAATACAACGAAAAGTAATCCTTTATTTTAGTGGAACAAGTATCTGCCAACTTATTGCTTTGTTAATACTAGAAGAAAAGAGTGGAAAAGTCCTTTCAAAATGACGCAATTTATTAGAAAATCAATCTCTAGGAATTTAAAAAAAAACACCATTGTTTTTATGTTAATATTCGTGTGAAAAGAAAATAAGAACCGTACACCCGTAAACCATATTTCCACCCTCCACTAAGCATATATTTTCAAATAAATATTATCTGGCTCAAATACTAATGAATTCGTCTTAAACTAATTTCATGCTTAAACTATACAATGGAATTGGTGTTTTTCAGAGCATTTTCCTAGAACCAAAGGAATCATATGGAAATATATTTTTAATTTTTTTTTATTCATGTGAAAATAAATTGAGCCTTGCCGATTAGATTTTTATAACTCTTAAGTACCTTTCATATTCTGTAGGAGTATATTATATAGAGAAAAGCATGCGTTATTAAAGCAGACATACCAAAATTGATGGTTAATATTTAAATTCATCATATTTCTATTTTCTCGACAACATATCGTGAATTTTATAAGACGTGGTTTGATTTATCACTACCCTAATTTCATGATGCATTACATTCAATTTTAAGGGAAATTTGAGACCCAAAACAAAATAAAGTTATTTTTTAATTGTGCCTACCCCTGTTCTGGCAAAAAAAGACACTAACAGCAACTGATATTGTGACATAACAACTTGATTCTATTTGAGCAATATTATACAACGAAGATAAAATTTTGTATACAGACTGATTTTTAAAAACAATTCTGTTTTAAAATCAAATGCCTACATAATATATGTTATATATTAAGCCCTAACTTATATGTCATTTTATAAGCTAAAAAAGCTACAATGAAAAAAGGCTTGAATATAAATACAATAAAAATAATCCGTTATTTAAGTGAAACAAGTATCTGCCAATTTATTGCTTTGTTACTATGCTAAAAAAATATCCTAATCATCTTGAACTAATTTCATACTTAGCTTATAAAATGGAGATGGTGATTTTAAGAGCGTTTCCCTAGAACCAAAGGAATCAAAGATATTGTTTTAATTTTTTGATTTATGGAAAAAGAAATTTAGCCTTGCCCATTAGATTTTTGTAACTGTTAAGGACCTTTGTTATTCTGGTAAAGTATATCGAGAAAAGAGTGCGTTATTAAAGCAGAAATACCAAAATTGATGGGAAATATTTAAATTCATCATATTTTCTATTTTCTAGACACACATATCGTGATTTTTATAAAGAAGGGGTTTGATTTATCACTACCCTAATTTCCTGATACGTTTACACTCATTATTAAGGGGAATGTGAAACTCAAATCCAAATAAAGTTATTTTCATTGTGCCTACCCGTAGCATCGCACGGGCATTGCTCTCGTCCCTATATATATTGTGCCTAAGCGCGTCCGAAGCCGTGTGTGGTGGGGGTGTGGGTGCTCGCTATGCGGGGTAACTCCCGAAAATAAAATAAATTAAGACGTAAAATAATAAAAGTTTTGATGTCGAGATTAACAAGACGGCGTTTCTCGCCATAAAATATTGTGTCTTTTACGTCATAGTTCGAGCTCATATTAATTTGTAAAATGGAAACAAAGTAAAAAGAGCCGCGGTTATTTCAATGAAATGTGCTTTTTTTAATGGTACTATCTGTTTGTGTGTTTATGTTTGTGTGTGCAAGTGTGTGATTTAAGTGAGTGTATGTGTGTTTATGTTGTGAACTAAATGTGATGAAACAGTTTATTTTTATGTCTGATAATGTTGCGCCTCTAACAAGACTACGTATACATGTTTTGTAAAAAATTACAGAATTAATATTTGTTTGCAAATTACATCTTTACACTGTTTCCTTTATGTATTTTCGAGATGTATTTTATCCAGCCGTTCGAAAAATTTATTTGCTTTGGTCTTTCTCCAGATGTCTACATTTATGTTCAACGTTAATTTACCTAACATTTTTGTTTACAAACCATAGTCATTATTTTTTTAGCGCAATATTTTAACAATATTTATATACTATTATTTTCTTTATTATCAAATACATAGTATCCTTTTACCACTTTTCTTTAGATCTTTTATATGTGTAATTTAAATACTTAGTGTATTTGACATTTTAAAAGTTAGTTTATAAATAATCAAATACTAACAATGTATTCAATGCATTAGAGAAAGAAAGCACATGAGTGAAACCAGATATCAAACACTAGAGCTTAGCCACTGTTAATATTCTTTTTGCATAAATTAAGTTAAACATGCTAGGTAAGTTATATTTATAAATTAAAAAATGCATGAAGCAAGTGATTAGTGATGATAGCAATGCCAATGATTCTTAGGTGGGAGATTTATCTTATCTATACAGACGCTCCTTCTATGCAGAAGATAGTTGCGTCCACAGACCATGACAGATGATCTGTTGGCAAGTGATGCAGCGTTCACAGGCCACGGCTTTGTGGGTTCCACGCATTACTCAGCCGCCTAACTACATGTAATGTTAGGTACCCATTCGGAGCTGGGTGACTCGGGGACGCCCTAGGCCCCGGGAACAAACCCTTGCATTCACACGGATTCGAACCCGTGACCATCGGTACGACAGTCCAGTGCACTGCCACCCGACCACCGCGTCCTTTCGGTGCTTAAATAGTTTACAGGATTATTATTTTCTGGAACGATTGCTCCATAAAATGCCCCAAGGAAATAGAAGGAATGGAAAAAAAATTCGGTACTGTTATAGACGAAAATGAATTATATATAAGAGTTATATGCACGGACCAATGAGTGTGGGTAATAAGTGGAACAGCTATTTTTATATTGAGTACAACTTTATGACCTTTTGAAGTGTACCATTTATAGGAGGGGTAAGAGTCAATAATATCGCCCAACCCTGGATGACATAAACACTATAGCTTAGCAACTGTTTTTATACTTTTTGCATAGATTAAAACTAAATCAGCAGGGTAAATTTTAAGCCCAGACCTTGCGATTCAAAATGTTTCTTTAAAACAAATAAAACCCATGCACACCTTACTTAAGCATAAAAATTCACATACATAATATGCTTTTCCCATAAAAATCATTATTTAAGGTATTTAAGAGCTAACAAAACTAAAACATTCATTAAAAAAAATAGTTACATTTCTAGAACAATGAGTTGCGTGGCACACACTTCGGGTATAAACTGTACGGTTCTTTAAGGTATACATATATTTAGTGTAAAGACATATCGCGGGTATTACGACTCATATATAGGTTCTAGCTTCAGAAAGTGCGTGCTCAAGCGAAAAAATACACTAACAGCAACTGATATTTAGACATAACAGCTTGATTTTATTTGAGCAATATTATGCAACGAGGATAACGTTTTGTTTAAAGACTGATTTCAAAGGCAGATCATGTGGTTTACTAAATGGCAGTTTTCTTTTAAGCTGTATAGACTTTCTTGAAAAAAATTCTTTTTAAATTATTCTGATTTAATATTAAATGCCTACAAATATATGTTATATATTAAGACCATTACCAAATATGTCATTTTATAAGCTAAAAAATGCTACAATGAAAAAAGGCTTAAATACAAATACAACGAAAAGTAATCCTTTATTTTAGTGGAACAAGTATCTGCCAATTTATTGCTTTGTGAATACTAGAAGAAAAGAGTGGGAAGTCCTTTCAAAATGACGTAATTTATTAAAAAATCAATCTCTAGGAATTTAAAAAAACAAAACAAAACATTGTTTTTTATGTTAATATTCGTGTGAAAAGAATATATGTATTTTAGGTGGTCGGACACTTCGACCCCAGACGATTCGACCCTGCCAGTTCGACCACGGACGATTCGACCCCGGGCAGTTCGACCACAGGACGTTTCGACCCCAGGGTGTTTCGACCCCGGACGTTTCGACCCCTTCGTATCAACACCGTATAATTTTTTAATATATTGTTTTAAATATACTTTTTAAAATTTATTATTTTTTAAAAGTAAGTTTTGGTATAAACATGTTTAAATGTTATCCATTGACTAAAAATAATTTAGCTTAAAATTATTATCCATTAAAAATTAAATACAGTTTGAAATTGTTATTGACAACCAGTCAATATTCATCGCGAATTCATGATTGTGATCAATGCGCCATTCCTCTCAGGTAGAAAGACCTTTCAAACCAATTCAACTCCACCCCCACCCCGTACGATGTAATCGGACAAAACAAAGGCAATGTGGTCAGATAGTCCTTTCTGAAGGTGCCTACATTCTCTCTGCCCCCACTTACTCCATTTACCCTCGCCAGCACACGGCTTGCTGTGGTGGTCACTGAGTGTAGCCTTTGTAACACGGGATTATGAAACCATCGGACGAAATGTAAACAACAATGACGTAAAGTTCAGTCCGGTCATACGGGTCCAGCATCTTGAACGTTATTGTCTGCTAGGTGGCGGTATAAACTATGCAAATTTATGGACTTTAAATACTGACAACTTTGTACGTCTTATTAAAATCAGTATTTCTGCTAGGGAGGTATACACGTGTAAAGCAACACAAGAAACAGAAGTGAATGCAAAGGGCGCGGGTTCAGCATGTCGACACTTAAAATTTTATTATTATTATTTTTTTTAAATGAAAAAAAGCAACTTTCATTTGTTTATGTTATCCCGATGAAAACCTTTGAACGACTTAAATATATACTTTTTGACACCCAATAATAAATTAGGTCCTTTTGTTTTCTTTTTAGTTTGGGATAGGAGTTTTTAATTTTTAATGGATAACATACCAAAAATTAATTTTAAAAAATATATATTTTTTAAAACCAAAGAATAAATAAAAACATTTCACAATGTAGAAACGAGAGGGTCGAAACGTCCGGGGTCGAAACATCCTGGGGTCGAAACGTCCTGTGGTCGAACTGTCCAGGGTCGAATCGTCCGGGTTCGAACCGTCCGTGGTCGAACCGACCGGGGTCGAATCGTCCGGGGTCGAAGTGTCCGTAATTCGAATTGTATACCCATAAACCATATTTCCACCCTCCACTAAGCATGCATATTCAAATAAATATTATCTGGCTCAAATAATAACTAATTCGTCTTAAACTAATTTCATGCTTGAACTATACAATGGAATTGGTGTTTTTCAGAGCATTTTCCTAGAACCAATGGAATCATATGGAAATATATTTTTAACTTTTTTTTATTCATGTGAAAAGAAATTGAGCCTTGCCGATTAGATTCTTATAACTGTTAAGTACCTTTCATATTCTGTAGGAGTATATTATATAGAGAAAAGCATACGTTATAAAGCAGACCTACCAAAATTGATGGTTAATATTTAAATTCATCATACTTTCTATTTTCTCGACACATATCGTGAATTTTATAAGTGGTTTGATTTACAACTACCCTAATTTCATGATGCATTTACATTCATTTTTAAGGGAAATTTGAGACCCAAAACCAAATAAAGTTATTTTTTAATTGTGCCTACCCCTGTTCTGGCAAAAAATACACTAACAGCAACTGATATTGTGACATAACAACTTGATTTTATTTGAGCAATATTATACGAGGATAAAGTTTTGTATACAGACTGATTTTTTAAAAAACTATTCTGTTTTAAAATCAAATGCCTACATAATATATGTTATACATTAAGCCCTAACTTATATGTCATTTTAAAAGCTAAAAAAGCTACAATGAAAAAAGGCTTGAATATAGGTACCAAGAAAAAAAATCCGTTATTTAAGTGAAACAAGTATCTGCCAACTTATTGCTTTTTACTATGCTAAAAAAATATCCTCTTCGTCTTGAACTAATTTCATACTTAGCTTATAAAATGGAGTGGGTGATTTTAAGAGCTTTTTCCTAGAACCAAAGGAATCAAAGATATTGTTTTCATTTTTTTGATTCCTGGAAAAAGAAATTGAGCCTTGCCCATTAGATTTTTGTAACTGTTAAGGACCTTTGTTATTCTGGTAAAGTATATAGAGAAAAGCGTGCGTTATTAAAGCAGAAATACTAAAATTGATGGGTAATATTTAAATTCATCATACTTTCTATTTTCTAGACACACATATCGTGATTTTTATAAAGATAGGGTTTGATTTATGACTACCCTAATTTCCTGATACGTTTACACTCATTATTAAGGGGAATGTGAAACTCAAATCCAAATAAAGTTATTTTCATTGTGCCTACCCGTAGCATCGTTATATAAGTCACCAAAGCGAGTATGTGAAAATGATCATGACGAAATGACCCTTGCTGGGGTCGACCGATCACAGTTTGCAAGCGTAGTGGGATGAAAAGGAAAAAAAAGGTGGGGCAACAATGCGTTCAGTTGAGTTGTTCTTTCACAGAATAACATATGATCCGTAGTGTAGTGCTTACCATGTCCACCTAGCACGCGGAAAGTTATGGGTTCAAGCCCCAGCGGGACATTTTTTAAATTTTTTTAAATAAAAATGTTTGTTTATTCCCTTTTATTTATTTTAAAAATGTTTGTTTCTGTCCGTTTTTTTAAGATAAAATTTTTAAAATGTTTTTTTTCTGCCTGTTCTTCTCCCCCTTTTTTGAAAACATAGCTAACCCTCGCTAGGGTCGGCAAATCACAGTTTAAGGTTGGCAAAGGATGGTAGTAAAGGGTGGGGGGCATGTAACAACAACTGCAGTGAGCATGTCTCCACGTTTACTCGCTTTTTTTCTTCTCATTACTTCGTGCTGCTGTTTGTGTTCGTTCTTTGAACCCCCCATTCTTTGCACTATCTATGATGAGAAAGTCTGCGGCGTATGCTACACCACGGGGTCGTATCTAGTTTCAATTATTTGTTAAAATCCACCAAATCTTCACATGCTACAACTTACTAGGAATTTAGAGGAAAAACTTGAAGGGCTATTTTGTCCTTCACGTGGACTTTCTTGCCCCACAGCCACCAACTCGAAACCCAAATCATCTTGTACAGCCTTGTCCACATTGCTCGTGTCAAACTTTCCACTGACCAGCACCCTGTCCTTGCCGTGGACGTAACCGTGTCGGCAAGATCTCACCTCGTCGTGTTCCATCGTAACGGTGACGGTGACGTTGTTAGCACAACACAAGGCTGCACATAACGTCATTAGACACAATTGGCTTTAGTAAAAGCGATAAATTATAAACATCTAAATGCCTTAAATGTTAATACAAATTATTTTAATCTTATCTATTGTCAAAATATTCACTTTTAGTGTGCTTCCTCGTTTATTTGTAAAATCAATAATTGATTTCGTGAAGCTTCCACTTAGAAATAAATATATCTCTATCGGTGCTCAATATTATTTGTGTTATTCATCAAGAATGACTTAGTTGAAATATATATTAACGATTTATAACTTATATATTATATAATTTTTACTAGAAAGAAAGTCACAGATTTAAAGTATTTCATTGACTTACAGTTTCGTCGAGCCTTAAAGTGTTTACGCGTGTTGTTTTGATTACTAATTAGCCAGCAATCCGATAGACTAGCAGATGATAGGACTTTAAAATATTTGTTCTAAAAGTTGCATTGAACATATCAATGTTTGGCGCCAACTTTTAGCTTCTTTCCTGTCAGCCATTCTTCTGACGTCACAAAATAAGCAACAAAATGGCGGGAAAACAAATAAAAGTAAAATAAATTTAATATATTTTCCCTTTCATTTTACTTCATCTATCATTATGAATTAAGATTGAAATATTTGAGAAATCGTCAGGCAATATTGTTATTATGCCCTCAATAAATCGGAATAAAAGAATAAGAATACGAAGTAGTAATAATACATAAAGCGTTAAATTCGAGCTGGGAAAAACAACATAGGTAGATATAGGGCTAAAACAACATAGGTAGATATAGGGCTAAAACAACATAGGTAGGTATAGGGCTGAAACAACATAGGTAGATATAGGGCTGAAACAACATAGGTAGATATAGGGCTAAAACAACATAGGTAGATATAGGGCTGAAACAACATAGGTAGATATAGGGCTGAAAACAACATAGGTAGATATAGGGCTGAAACAACATAGGTAGATATAGGGCTAAAACAACATAGGTAGATATAGGGCTGAAACAACATAGGTAGATATAGGGCTGAAACAACATAGGTAGATATAGGGCTGAAACAACATAGGTAGATATAGGGCTGAAACAACATAGGTAGATATAGGGCTGAAACAACATAGGTAGATATAGGGCTGAAACAACATAGGTAGATGAGACAGAGAGTTTGTGTCTGTAGAGAGACAGAGAGAGAGAGAGAGAGAGAGAAAAGATAGAGAGAGAAAGATAATTTGTGAGAGAGTAGAGAGAGAATTTTGAGAGAGACAGAGTAGGAATTGAAGAATAAAGTGATATTTAACATTAAAAGGAATGTTTACAGAAAAAAAATACTAAAAGAAGGTACAAAGGAATTACAGATTTTTTAATATTTTATTTAATTATTTTTTTATGTTGCTGTTTTTGTTTTTTTTCTTGTTTTTTTGTTTTTGTTTGTTTTTGTTGTTGTTTTTTTAAATTATTATTTTTTATTTTAAGAACCAAACCAAAATTGAAGGGTGGACATTTGATTTGGCCCTCAAAAGGGCCGTTTCCCTCAAAAGGGCCGTTTCCCTCAAAAGGGCCGTTGCCCTCATAAGGGCCGTTGCCATCAAAAGGGCCGTTGAACTCAAAAGGGCCGTTGCCCTCAAAAGGACTATTGCCCTCCAGAGGGCCGTTGCCCTCAAAAGGGCCGTTACCCTCATAAGGGCCGTTGCCATCAAAAGGGCCGTTGCACTCAAAAGGGCCGTTGCACTCAAAAGGGCCGTTGCCCTCAAAAGGACTATTGCCCTCAAGAGGGCCGTTGCCCTCAAAAGGGCAGTTTAACTTCAAAAGGGCCATTGCCCTCAAAAGGGCCGTTTCCATAAAAATGGCCGTTGCCCTCAAAAGGGCCTTGCACTCATAAGGTTCGTTGCTCCAAAAAGGGCTGTTGCCCTCAAAAGGGCAGTTGCCCTCAAAAGGGCAGTTGCTCTCAAAATGACGCTTGCCATTAAAAGGGCCTTTAACCTCAAAAGGGCCGTTGCCCTCATAAGGGCTGTTGGTCTCAACAGGGCCATTTCCCTTAAAAGGGCCGTTTCCCTCAAAAGGCTGTTGCTCTCAATAGGGCCGTTGCCCTCAAAAGTGCCGTTACCCTCAAAATGTCCGTTGCCCTCAAAAGGGCCGTTGCCCTTATAAGGGCCGTTGCCCTCATAAGGGCCATCGCCCACAAAAGGGCCATTGTTGCCCTCAAAAGGGCCGTCTTCCTCAAAAGGGCCGTTGCCCTCAAAAGGGTCGTGCCCTCATAAGGTTCGTTGCTCCAAAAAGGGCCGTTGCCCTCAAAAGGGCCGTTGCTCTCAAATGGGCCTTTGCCCTAGATAGGGTCGTTGCCCTCAAAAGGGCCGTTGCCCTCAAAAGGGCCGTGTCCCTCAAAAGGGCCGTTGCCCTCAAAAGGGCCGTTGCCCTCAAAAGGGCCGTTGTTGCCTTCAAAACGGCCGTTCCTCTCAAAAGGGTCGTTGCCCTCAAAAGAGCCATTGTCCTCAAAAGGGCCGTTGCCCTCATAAGGGCCGTTGCTCTTAAAAGGGCCGTTTCCCTCAAAAAGGACCGTTTCTCTCAAAAGGGTGTTGCTATCAAATGGCCGTTGCCCTCAAAAGGGCTGTTGCCCTCAAAATGGCCGTTTCCCTCGAAAGGGCCGTTGCCATCATAAGGGCCGTTGCTCTGAAATAGGCCATTGCCTTCAAAAGGGCCATTGTTGCCCTCAAAATGCCGTTACTCTCAAAAGGGCCGTATCCCTAAAAAGGGCCGTATCCCTCAAAAGGGCCATTTCCCATAGAAGGGCCGATGCCGTCAAAAGGGCCGTTGCCCTCAAAATGGCCGATGCCCTGATAAGGGCCATTGCTCTCAAAAGGGCCGTTTCCCTTAAAAGGGCTGTTTTACTCAAAAGGGCCGTTGGCCCTCAAAGAGCCGTTTCCCTCATAAAGGCCGTTGCACTCAAAAGGGCAGTTTCCCTCAAAAGGACCGTTTCCCTCAAAAGGGCCGTTTGCTCTCAAAAGGACAGTTGCCCTCAAAAGGGCCTTTGCCCTCATAAGGGCCGTTTCCCTCATTAGGGCCGTTGCCCTTAAAAGGGCCGTTGCCCTCATAAGGGCCGTTGCCCCAATAAGGGCCGTTGCCCTCAAAAGGGCCGTAGCCATTTAAATGGCCGTTGCCCTCAAAAGGGCCGTTGCCCTTATAAGGGCCGTTGCTCTCAAAAGGGCCGTTGTCCTCAAAATTGCCGTTGTTGCGCTCAAAAGGGCCGTTGCCCTCAAAAGGGCCCTTGGGCCGTTGCATTCAAAAGGGCATTGCCCTCAAAAGGGCCAGTTGCCCTCAAAAGGGCCGTTGCCCTAAAAAAGGCCGTTGCCCTTAGAAGGGCCGTTGCCCTCAAAGGGCCGTTGCCCTCATAACGGCCGTTGCTCTCAAAAGGGCCGTTGCTCTCAAAATGGGCCATTGCCCTCAAAAAGGGCCGTTGCCCTCATAAGGGCCGTTGCCCTCAAAAGGGCCGTTGCCCATCATAAGGGCCGTTGCTCTCAAAAGGGCCGTTGCCCTCAAAAGGCCGTTGCCCTTTAAAAGGGCCGTTGCTCTAAAAAAAAAGGCCTTTGCCCACAAAAGGGCCGTTGCCCTCAAAAGGGCCGTTGTTGCCCTCAAAAGGGCCATTTTTAATTAAGAAGATAGCCAGCTTCAACAAATTTCGAAGGCGAACCAACCACTCCGCAACCTCCACAACATCTGCGACCCACTATCACCTCTTCCACTGCGTCCTCTGCTACCAACTCGGGCTTCGTCTGCTACCCAACTCGGGCGACGTCTGCTACCATATCGTGCGTCGTCTGCTAACAACTAGGGCGTCGTCTGCTACAAACTCGGGCTTCGTCTGCTACCAACTCGGGCGTTGTCTGCTACCAACTCGGGCTTAGTCTGCTACCAACTCGGGCTTAGTCTGCTACCAACTCGGGCGTCGTCTCCTACCGACTCGGGCGTCGTCTGCTACCGATTCGGGCGTCGTCTGCTACAAACTCGGGCGTCCTCACAACAGAAGCTGAGGAAGAATCAAACTCGACTGGTCTGAGCGGACCTCCAAGAAAGACGTTCAATTTCGGAGAAATTCGCGTGATAAAATTGTTTCTGTTTTGGGGTTGAGCGGACTCCTATGAAGTACATTAATTCATTAAGTTTGCTGATACATAAATTAAATACAGTTTGAATAGTGTCCATCAAATTGTCGCACAAAAATCGGGTTTGTCCCCTTCATTTTTTTTCAACCTGTGTCTCCACTTATCAGTTCGTAATATTTTATTTTCACTAAAATTTTGTTTTTACCTAATAATTTCATATTGCGTATTGCCGTTCAATTATTGTGCCACTGTTTATTTCTCATGTCAACTCTGTCACCTGCTGTTACCCATGTCATTGACAATGACACTCGTCATTTGTGCCACCACCACACTTCTATAACAGAAGATTATTGCGTCCTAACGTTTATCCGTAGCACATTACCATGTACATCACCATATTATCATATACATCATCATATTAACATGTACACAAGCATAATAACATGTGCATTACCATATTACCATAAACATCAGCATATTTATTACCATGTACATAAAGCATATTATTATATGCGATCAGACATATATCCATGTACGTCAGAGTATTAACTTCAACTGACACCAAAAATGAATTTGGAAATGCACTGGTGAATAATGTGAAAGACATATATGGTATGGATATTACGGCTGCGCTTTATTTTGGAATAACTTTATTTATTTTCGTCAGAACTCCTGAAATATCACGCACTGAAGAAATGTCCCGAAGTTATCAGATATATTAAAGTCCACAGTGGAAAGTTTAAGTAAGAGAAGTATTTCATGGGTTTTTCTCTTTAAGCGGCACAAAAGCTGATGACCTCAGCTTTTGGGTTCGTCCATAAAGTACGCCACGCTATTTTTTGACACTTTTTAACTTTTAACTCCCCCTCCCCCCTGTCACAAATCTCGGACCCCCCCCTAAATTACGTCACACTTTTGTACAATTTTTTTTATAAACAAAATAATTAAAATTTAATATAAAACACCGTGACGTCACACATTGCTGGACCCCCCTCCCCCCGTCCCCCCCCCCTTTGGAGCGTGACGTACTTTATGGACGGCCCCTTTGATATTCTACAAATCTAAAAAGTTACGGACTGGACTCAATGCTGTGCAGAACTCTCAAAACTTTGTTACTTGCTTCTTTGTCTTATCGATGGAATGTGCTCATTGTGCTGCTGTTACTAATAATAATTTGAAACTTTATGCAGCACCGAACCCCAGCAAGAAGCAGCACTTCACTTAAAATAATAACACATACATACTTACAGAGGCGTCACTAGGGTTGGTGTCAACCGGGGCGGTAGCTCTTGGTGTCACCCCCACCCCCTCACGACTTTGCCCCATCAATCTCCTCGAGTCTGCCAAATACCGAGAACACACAGATTCTTTAGTAACGTTTGAAAATATAGATCAAATGTTTGTTACAAAGGCATAAGGAGAAAAGTTGAATTTAAAGTCGATAGGTAAAATATTGTAACATTTAAGAACTAAATAGAAAAAAAGTTAATTTAAAATTTTTATTTTAACTTTAACATAAAATTATTAATTTTAAGTAAAACGGTTAAATAACTGTAATATTTTCAAATTTCACAAACTTGCATCTACATTGCTTTCAATTAAAATTTACAACAATTATATTACATTACCAAAACAAGAATATTACAACCATTACAGTACAACTTCAAATGATGTAAGGTTGTAACTGTTCTATTTTGGGTTTGCAAAATCGGCAACTATCAGAATATTATGTAATAATTCAAAATACAATGTCATTAAATATATTTTAAAAATCAGAATTTAGATTTTCTGACCTTTAAAACTGAAAACTTGTTTATTACGTCATCGAAATCTATTTCTTGTGTCGAATCACTTTCAATGGATAACATGGCAAGATCAGAAAGCCTTGACTGCCCCATTGTAGATCGCAAATAATTCTTTATAAGATTTAGATTTGAAAAACTTCTTTCACATGAAGCCACAGACACACAGATTGTAACAAATAATCATAAACTCAATGTGAGATAGGGGAGAGATTCTATGAAGTCCCATTTAGCTACAAATTTCAAAACGTAAAGTACAGACCAGTCTTCAGCATCTTTGAGATCGATCTATGCTGCCTTTAGGTGCCTTCTCAGCCTTGGTATTTCTAATAAAATCTCTTCCTCTGACAACTCATCATAGAAAGTGGACAACCTTGAAATGGAATTTAGTAATTCTTCTTCAGTGGCAGATATCAAGCTTTTGGCTTGAACAGCCTTAAGCATGGTTGCTACTTCCTTGATTGCACTTGATCTGATCTGGAGTTCAGAATGGAAACGATCAATACACTCAAACATCGAACTTTTGTTTTCTTCTTGCAGAGTTAGTTCAGCATCTCTTATTTTCTCACCTGTCACCATTTTCATCAACCTGGGTCTGTTCTCTACTGAAATTCCAAGTTGTTCTGATTTTAAAAACGCTGTGATATTGTCCATGTTTCAATATATCATAGCACAAATTGTGAAAGGTGTAACGTTAAGCTTTGTATTTGTTTAATAATATAGCTCAAATCTATTGTTTTCATTACACGATTCGTTTGTGTTTTTTTTTAAATTTCATTCACTTTCATCGTGCGCTCTTTAATGACATACATGTGCCAAAATGTATTATTTAAAGAAGAACAATGTTCCCAACATTTGCTCCCCTAGAATAATGTTCTATGTGATTTTTTATAGACTTTTATTGAGTTAAAACCTTGTTATTTTGTACCACCTACAAAATTGTCTCACATACACCTTTCACAATTTGTGCTATGATAGATTGAAACATGGACAATATCCCAGCGGCAATACCTCATTTTTGTCAAAAACTCAACTTAGAACATTGTTATTCTAGGGGGCGAATGTCAAACAAGCCTTAAATTGAAAAAAGTTAATTAATTAATTGAATGCCATTTTTTAAAGTTTAAGTCTTGTCTGTCATACTTTAAAAGAACATTAAATTTTCTAAAATTCTTCTAACTTTTGAACGTTTCCAAAATTTAAGTGTCATTTGGCTTACTTTTGTAACTTTCTTTCAAAATTAGTCAATCATTATTAAAGAATTATTTAACCAGGAAAAGGTATACTATAATGTGGCATTTTGACTCAAAAATAATTCGAGAAAATGCTCACTATCTTTCCCTGTTTTAACAAAATTAAATAAAGGATTCAACTGGCTTACCATTGCTGCTCCAAGAATGTGGAATCATGAATTGTAGACAAAATAATCGAATTTAATAGATTATATATTCAGTAATATGCTTTATAATGTTCAGACTATATTTTTTTTCAACGTTAACAATTTGTCGCTGCAGGTGCGGTTCTGATCGGGTCGTTCAAAATCAACTTTACTTCGGCTGCTGAACGAAAGCATCAAGCGATCTATCAGTGAAAATCGTTTCATACGAAATCGAAAAGACTGAAATGTTTTTATGTGAAATGAATTAAGTGTTAAATGTTATTTTAAAAAGTACCTATACTCAAGAAAAATACGAAAAAAATGTTTCTTAGAGTACATTACATTAACATAGATATGCATGTTTAATAATTATAAATTTTAAAAAATAATAACTCAAACACGTTAAATACCTTATTTTATTATAAATTAAAAAAAAACAAAACAAAGAAAACCTATCTATTTATTTTTTGAAGAAAAAACGTATCCCCACCCCCCTCAACAGTCGTGGAGGAAGTAATGAGTTGGGATTGGTCTCACAGGCTGACTCCGTGTGTCGGTATGTCAAAGCCCAGTATGTTGGATTTTTTTCTAAAACAAAAGACACCGCTTCTTTTTTGTCCAGTCTCTTTTAAATGGTGCGGCTGTTTCTTTCGTTTTTTTTCTTATTAGTTTTATGGTAGTTTGTGGAGACGTTTTATTATTGCCTGTTAACTGGTATTTTATTTTATTAATAAGTTTTCGGTTTCAACGTATTACAATATATTTCTCAATTTCTTTCTTGATGAAAAAAAATGTGTCTTCTTTTTTTCTGACATTAAATCGTGCACAGTAAATTTTAGGCTTGGGTGTCACCCCCTGATGGGTGTCATCCGTGGTGGCCCGACCCAACCGCAACCCCCTAGTGACGCCACTGCTTATATAAATACATTTAATGTAAAGCATTCATATCCTAATTATAACATATAATGACATGATGGTGCCCATTTAACCTACGTTTATCTTTTAAATAATTGTTCAATTGTTGTTTAATTAATTTTGAAAACAAAGTTTGAAAAGATGTGTTAAAACCGCGACATATAAGTTAAATGAATATATGGTAACGGTTTATAAAAAATATTTTAAAAAATAAAATTTCAATATATATAATATATATATATATATATATATATATATATTTATTTATATATAAATATATATATATATATATATATATATATATATATATATATATACTAGGGTAAAGTACCCGGCTTTTATCCGGGTTTAACAACAACAGCAACAAAAACAAAAACAACAACAAAAACAACAATAAAACAAGAAAAACAAAACAACAACAAAAGCAACAAAATCAACAACAACAAATAAACAACTACAACAACAACAACAAAACAACAACAACAAAACAACAACTACAACAACAGCAACAACAACAAAGCAACAACAACATGAAGGACATTGTCTTCGCAGGGCAAGGGATGTGGACAACAACAACAACAACAGCAAACACAACACAAAAACAACATCAGCAACAGCAACAACAACAGCAACAACAACAAAAACAACAACAACTGCAACAACAACAACAACAAAAACAAAACAACACAAAAACAACAACAACAAAAAACAACAAAACAACAACTACAACAACAACAGCAACAACAACAAAGCAACAACAACAAAACAACAACTACAACATCAAAAGCAACAACAACAAAGCAGCAACAACAAAACATTATTTTATGGCGATAGTCGCCTTCTTGTTAATCTCGACACCAAAATGTTTATTATTTTGCGTCATTATTTTACGTCTTAATTTTCAATAATTTTTATTTAATATAGCTCATATAAGGAAAAACTACATTTTGGGGACCCGGCCCCCAATATCTTTTATATATGGAACGAAACCTGTTTATAACCTTTCCGGTATAATTTTGTGTACGTGTACCAAATTTCACGTTATTTGGTTGTCTGGATCTTGAGTTATTAGGGAACAGACAGACAGACAGACAACAAATGCGTCTTATATGTATAGAGATAGAGATATATAATTTATTTGTTGTTCGTCCGACGATTCGACGAAGACCACTATAGTCATCCGAGTGTTGCTGGGACTGGCTTTGTTTGTGCGTGCGCAGGTGGCTGATGTGGCCGATCCTTGCACGGAAGGTTCGGGAACAGAATGTATAAATTATATTTAATTTAAAAGGGCCGTTGCCCTCAAATGGACGTTGTCCTCATAAGGGCAGTTGCTCTCAAAAGGGACATTGCCCTCAAAAGGGCCTTTGTTGCCCTCAAAAGGGTCGTTTCCCTCAAAAGGGCAGTTGCCCTCAAAAGGGTCGTGCCCTCATAAAGTTCGTTGCTCAAAAAAGGGCCGTTGCCCTCAAAAGGACCGTTGTCCTAAAAATTGGCCGTTGCCCTCAAAAGGGCCGTTGCTCTCAAAAGGGCCGTTGCCCTCAAAAGGGCCGTTACTCTCAAAAAGGCCGCAGCCATCAAAAAGGGCCGTTACCTCAAAAGGGCCGTTGCCCTCAAAAGGGCCGTTGCCCTCAAAAGGGCCGTTGGCCTCAAAAGGGCCGTTGCCCTCATAAGGGCCATTGCTCTCAAAAGGGCCTTTTCCCTCAGAAGGGCCGTTGCCCTAAAAAGGGCCGTTGCACTCAAAAGGGCCGTTGCCCTCATAAGGGCCATTGCTCTTAAAAGTGCCGATGCTCTCAAAAGGGCCGTTGTTGCCCTTAAAGATGCCGTTACTCTCAAAAAGGCCGTAGCCATCAAAAAGGGCCGTTGCCCTCAAAAGGGCCGTTTCCATCAAAAGGGCCGTTGCTCTCAAAAGGGCCGTTGACCTCAAAAGGCCCGTTTCCATCTAAAGGGACCGTTTCCCTCAAAAGGGCCGTTGCCCTCAAAAGGGCCGTTACTCTCAAAAAGGGCAGTTGCCCTCAAAAGGGGCCGTTGCCCTCAAAAGGGCCGTTGCCCTTAAAAGGGCCATTGCTCTCAAAAGGGCCGTTTTCCCTCAAAAGGGCCGTTGCCCTCAAAAGGGCCATTGCACTCAAAAGGGCCGTTGCCCTCAAAAGGGCCATTGCTCTCAAAGGGCCGTTTCCATCAAAACGGGCCGTTTCTCTCAAAAGGGCCGATTGCCCTCAAAAGGGGCCATTGCCCTCATAAGGGCCGTTGCTCTCAAAAGGGCCGTTTCCTCAAAAGGGCATTGCCCTCAAAAGGGCCGTTTGCCCTCAAAAGGGCCGTTGCCCTCAAAAGGGCAGTAGACCTCATAAGGCCCGTTTCCCTCAATAGGGCCGTTGCCCTCAAAAGGGCCATTGCCATCAGAAGGGACGTTGCCATCAAAAGGGCCGTTGCCCTCAAAATGGCCGTTGTTGCCCGCAAAAGGGCCGTTGCTCTCAAAAGGGCTGTTGCCCTCAAAAGGGCCCTTGCCCTCAAAAGGGCCGGTGCGCTCAAAAGGGCCGTTGCCCTAAAAAGGGCCGTTGTCCTCAAAAGGGCCATTGCCCTCAGAAGGGCGTTGTCCACATAAGGGCCGTTGCTCTCAAATGGGCCGATTCCCTCAAAAGGGCCGTTGTCCTCAAAAGGGCCTTTGCCCTCATAAGGGACGTTGCTCTCAAAAGGGCGTTGCTCTCAAAAGGGCAACTGCCCTAAAAAGGGCCCTTGCCCTCATAAAGGGCCGTTGCTCTCAAAAGGGCCGTTGCCCTCAAAAGGGCCGTTGTCCTCAAAAGGGCCGTTTGCTCTCAAAAAGGCCGTTGCCCTCAAAAGGGCCGTTGCCCTCATAAGGGCCGTTGCTCTCAAAATGGCCGTTTCCCTCAAAAGGGCCGTTGCCCTCAAAAGGGCCGTTGTTGCCCTCAAAAGGGCCGTTGCCCTCAAAAGAACCGTTGCCATCAAAAGGGCCCTTGCCATAAAAAAGGACATTTTGAATTTAAGAAGATAGCCAGCTTGGGAGTAACCCGCCTCTCAACGGGTACTTTGGTTTTCATCATTGGCATTGCATCTAGATGCTTTGCCTAAGATCCGTACAGTGACTGTAATCATAAGTGACTAGCACCTAACACCTAACATATCGGACTTTGGTATTGCCTGCCAGGAGTTTTACGGTTTCGAGTTGCGGCCTGCTCCCCTGAATATACTAAAGATGCTATAGAAATAAACACCTTCTAAATTAGCTAACTAGTTTCCCTGTCCTGCATGATTATTATTTTTCTACTTAACATTCTCTCTTTAAAATTGTAAAACACTCAATATCACCATTTATAATGATCCAAAGAGATACTGAAATAGAGTTTCTTCTTTTCCAAATTAAAAAAAAACCAAAAAAGCAATGCTGCATATATAGGTTGTGTCCAAAACAAAGCACAATCCTTACATTACGTATGTATAGACTATGTACAAGCACTTGAATGACTGAAAATACCTAAGCGATAAAATTAGTATAAATTTAGAAGGTTGGAAATGAAATGTTTTCTTCTAAAAGTAGGATGGCATGATATTAATGTTGTCTGCTCTGATTCCGCGATATTTCAAAGTTGTGTTTCTTTCTCATTTATCTTTTGAGCAGTACTAAGTTGCGCTGCAGATAATATCCACAAATTCTTGATAAAGTGGCTTAGTTGACCTTTTTTTTTGTTGGTACATTTTGAACAGCTCCTTTTTCTTAAAAAAAACCTCATAAATATCGTAAAAGAAATATCAAATAATAGCATGAAACTATCTTTTCATATTGCTTGTCTTTTATTTACCTATGACATTGCCAAACCTCACTGGTGTCGTCTCTGTGTCTGTGATTGTTGTCCCGTTGATGTGAACTCGCCCGATGATCAGCTTATAACCGAGCTTGCAGACCATCGTCACGTTGCACATCACGTGATATTCAGTGTCGTTGCTGTCGGAACACACGCACGTCCCTGGATCGACGTCTGGAGATTGGGTGCAACCGTCCTTCTTAAATAGGATGGGTCCTATCGGCTGAATGTACAAATAACATCTCAGCAATAAGATCAATATCAAAAAGCTTAAAATTGAAGCAGGGACTGAAAGGGACATTTTAAAATGATTTACACACATCGTTTAAATTATGTGTTCATATCTGAGCAGGTTTTACAACTGTCTTCCCCTGCAGCTAAAAGCGAAAGGGATTTACCAATTCTTGCAAACAGCCCATTAAGGAAAACAAACGACTTTATGCTGGGTTACCAGTTACATAATTAAAACCGGAAAAGCATATTAGAAACTTCATTCAAATATACGTAAAATCGTGTGTACATTCACTTAAAAATGCCCAGAACAAATTATATGATTCGTTTTACAAATAGAATTATCGTCATCTCACAGCACACTAACCTACCACTACCACAAATTAAGTCACTACAATTTCAAATGCTATTGATAGTAACAGAAATTACGAGTCTACATGTGCAAATTATACAAAGATTAAAAAAGTCCTGGAAAACAGCAGTATATATATATAAGTCACCAAAGCGAGTATGTGAAAATGATCATGACAAATAACCCTTGCTGGGGTCGACCGATCACAGTTTGCAAGCGTAGTGGGATGAAAAGGAAAAAAAAAGGTGGGGCAACAATGCGTTCAGTTGAGTTGTTCTTTCACAGAATAACATATGATCCGTAGTGTAGTGCTTTCCATGTCCGCCTATCACGCGGAAAGTTATGGGTTCAAGCCCCTGCTGGGACATTTTTTAATTTTTTAAAAATAAAAATGTTTGTTTATTCCCTTTTATTTATTTTTTTAAATTTTTTGTTTCTGTCCGTTTTTTTTAGATAAAATTTTTAAAATGTTTTTTTTTCTGCCTGTTCTTCTCCCCCTTTTTTGAATACATAGCTAACCCTCGCTAGGGTCGGCAAATCACAGTTTAAGGTTGGCAAAGGATGGTAGTAAAGGGTGGGGGGCATGTAACAACAACTGCAGTGAGCATGTCTCCACGTTTACTCGCTTTTTTTCTTCTCATTACTTCGTGCTGCTGTTTGTGTTCGTTCTTTGAACCCCCCAATCTTTGCACTATCTGTGATGAGAAAGTCTGCGGCGTATGCTACACCACGGGGTCGTATCTAGTTTCAATTAATTGTTAAAATCCACCAAATCTTCACATGCTACAACTTACTAGGAATTTAGAGGAAAAACTTGAAGGGCTATTTTGTCCTTCACGTAGACTTTCTTGCCCCACAGCCACCAACTCGAAACCCAAAGTATCTTGTACAGCCTTGTCCACATTGCTCGTGTCAAACTTTCCACTGACCAGCACCCTGTCCTTGCCGTGGACGTAACCGTGTCGGCAAGATCTCACCGCGTCGTGTTCCATCGTAACGGTGACGGTGACGTTGTTAGCACAACACAAGGCTGCACATAACGTCATTAGACACAATTGGCTTTAGTAAAAGCGATAAATTTAAAAACATCTAAATGCCTTAAATGTTAATACAAATTATTTTAATCTTATCTATTGTCAAAATATTCACTTTTAGTGTGCTTCCTCGTTTATTTGTAAAATGAATAATTGATTTCGTGAAGCTTCCACTTAGAAATAAATATATCTCTATCGGTGCTCAATATTATTTGTGTTATTCATCAAGAATGACTTAGTTGAAATATATATTAACGATTTATAACTTATATATTATATAATTTTTACTAGAAAGAAAGTCACAGATTTAAAGTATTTCATTGACTTACAGTTTCGTCGAGCCTTAAAGTGTTTACGCGTGTTGTTTTGATTACTAATTAGCCAGCAATCCAATAGACTAGCAGATGCTAGGACTTTAAAATATTTGTTCTAAAAGTTGCATTGAACATATCAATGTTTGGCGCCAAACTTTTAGCTTCTTTCCTGTCAGCCATTCTTCTGACGTCACAAAATAAGCAACAAAATGGCGGGAAAACAAATAAAAGTAAAATAAATTTAATATATTTTCCCTTTCATTTTACTTCATCTATCATTATGAATTAAGATTGAAATATTTGATAAATCGTCAGGCAATATTGTTATTATGCCCTCAATAAATCGGAATAAAAGAAGAAGAATAAGAAGTAGTAATGATACATAAAGCGTTAAATTCGAGCTGGGAAAAACAACATCGGTATATATAGGGCTAAAACAGCAATGGTAGATATAGGGCTAAAACAACATAGGTAGGTATAGGGCTAAAACAACATAGGTAGATATATGGGCTGAAACAACAAAGGTAGATATAGGGCTGAAACAACATAGGTAGATATAGGGCTAAAACAACAATGGTTGTTGTTGTTCGTCCGTCGATTCGACGAAGACCACTCTAGTCATCCGAGGGTTTCTGGGACTGGCTTTGTTTGTGCGTGCGCAGGTGGCTGATGAGGCCGATCCTAGCACGGAAGGTTCTGGAACAGATGGGACAAGGGACGAGTGGGACATCTCCAGGAGGGTTGACAGCACAACAATGGTAGATATAGGGCTGAAACAACAATGGTAGATATAGGGCTAAAACAACATAGGTAGATATATGGCTGAATCAACATAGGTAGAAATAGGGCTAAAGCAACATATGTACATATAGGGCTAAAACAACATAGGTAGATATAAGGCTAAAACAACATAGGTAGATGAGAGAGAGATTTTGTGTCTGAGAAAAAGAAAGAGAGAGAGATAGAGAGAGAGAGAGAGAGAGAGAGAGAGAGAGAGAGAGAGAGATAGAGAGAGATAGAGAGAGAGAGAGAAAGAGGGAGAGAAAGAGAATTTGTGAGAGAGAGAGAGAGAGAGAATTTTGAGAGAGACAGAGCTAGGAATTGAAGAATAATGTGATATTTAACATTAATAAGGCATGTTTACACACAAAAAAGGCTAAAAGAAGGTACAAAGTATTTAAAGATTTTATTTTTCTTTTATTTTTTGCTGTTGTTGTTTTTGTATTTTTTTCCTGTTTTTTTTTGTTTTTGTTTTTTTAATTATTATTTTTTTATTTTAAGAACCAAACAAAAATTGAAGGGTGGACATTTGATTTGGCCCTCAAAAGGGCCGTTACCCTCAAAAGGGCCGATTCCTTCAAATGGGCCGTTGCCCTCATAAGGGCCGTTGCTCTCAAAAGGGCCATTTCCCTCAATAGGGCCGTTGCCCTCAAAAGGGCCGTTGAATTCAAAGGGCCGTTGCCCTCAAAAGGGCCGTTGCCCTCATAAGGGCCGTTGCCCTCAAAATGGCCGTTGGTCTCAAAAGGGCCGTTTCCAAAAAAGGGCCCTTTCCCTAAAAAGGGACGTTGCCCTCAAAAGGCCCATTGCCCTCATAAGGGCCGTTGCCTTCATAAGGGCCGTTGCCCTCAAAAGGGCCGTTGTCCTCAAAAAGGCCAATGCCCTTAAAGGGGCCGTTGCCATCAAAAGGGGCGTTGTAGCCCTCAAAAGGGCCGATTCCCTCAATAGGGCCGGTGCCCTTATAAGGGCCGTTGTTGCCATCAAAAGGGCAAATGCTCTCAAAAGGGCCGTTGCCCTCAGAGAGGCCGTTGCCCTCAAAAGGGCCGTTGCTCTCAAAAGGGCCATTTCCCTCAAAATGGCCGTTGCCCTCAAAAGAGCCATTGCCCTCAAAAGGGCCGTTGCCTTCATAAGGGCCATTGCTCACAAAGGGAAGTTGCCTTCAAAAGGGCCGTTGCCCTAAAAAGGGCCGTTTCCCTCATAAGGGCCGTTGCTCTCAAAAGGGCAGTTGCCCTCAAAAGGGCCGTTGCCCTCAAAAGGGCCGTTGTTGCCCTCAAAAGGGCCGTTGCCCTCAAAAGGGCCATGTTTAATTAAGAAGATAGCCAGCTTCAACAAATTTCGAAGGCGGACCAACCACTCCGCAACTTCCACAACATCTGCGACCCCTACCGCCTATTCCACTGCGTCCTCTGCTACCAACTCGGGCTTCGTCTGCTACCAACTCGGGCGTCGTCTGCTACCAACTCGGGCGTCGTCTGCTACCGACTCGGGCGTCGTCTGCTACAAATTCGGGCGTCCTCACAACAGAAGCTGAGGAAGAATCAAACTCGACTGGTCTGAGCGGACCTCCAAGAAAGACGTTCAATTTCGGAGAAATTCGCGTGATAAAATTGTTTCTGTTTTGGGGTTGATCGGACCCCTATGAAGTACATTAATTAATTAAATTTGCTGATACATAAATTAAATACAGTTTGAATAGTGTTTGAAAACAATGCATTAAAAAACTACAGAAAGTTCAAAATTCAGCTGCCTGACTGGTGCTCAAGGCAAAAAAACATGACCATGTTACTCCACTTCTTCGCTTACTTCATTGGCTTTCTATACAAGCCCGTTTTGATTACAAACTGGCCGTTCTCAATCACAAGTTCTTTTCGGACTCATGCCCATCGTATCTTACTGAACTTTTGTCGGTCTACTCACCCACTCGCCAGCTACGATCTTCTGCAGACATTGAGTTCTCTCTGTTCCTACGACACGCACCAAAACATTTGGTGAAAGGTCGTTCTCTTTTTGTGCAGCCAAACAATGGAATTCTCTACCATTACAGATACGTAGTATTCAAACAACCAAGTCCTTCAAGACTGCACTTAAGACACATATTTTCAAAATTTGTTTTTGAAAATTAATGAAACATTTCTTGTAAATGATTAATGTAGCTTATGTATAATGTACTGTAATTTTTTTTTGTTATGATATGAAAGTTAATTTAATACTTATATGTATGTTATTTATTTCATGTAAAGCGCTGTGAGCCCAGTTCCTTACTGGGATACAGCGCTATATAAATAATCAATTTATTATTATTATTATTATTAGTGTCCATTAAATTGTCGCACAAAAATCGGGTTTGTCCCCTTCATTGTTTTTCAACCTGTGTCTCCAATTATCAGTTCGTAATATTTTATTTTCACTAAAATTTTGTTTGTACCTAATAATTTCATATTGCGTATTGCCGTTCAATTTTTGTGTCACTGTTTATTTCTCATGTCAACTCTGTCACCTGCTGTTACCCATGTCATTGACAATGACACTCGTCATTTGTGCCACCACCACACTTCTATAACAGAAGATTATTGCGTCCTACATTTATCCGTAGCACATTAGTATGTACATCACCATATTATCATATACATTATCATATTAACATGTACACAAGCATAATAACATGTGCATTACCATATTACCATAAACATCAGCATATTTATTACCATGTACATAAGCATATTATTATATGCGATCAGCATATTTCCATGTACGTCAAAGTATTAACTTCAACTGACACCCAAAATGAATTTGGAAATGCACTGGTGAATAATGTGAAAGGGATATATGTTATGGATATTACCGCTGCGCTTTATTTTGGAATAACTTTATTTATTATCGTCAGAACTCCTGAAATATCACGCACTGAAGAAATGTCCGAAGTTATCAGATATATTAAAGTCCACAGTGGAAAGTTGAAGTAAGAGAAGTATTTCATGGGTTTTTCTCTTTAAGCGGGACAAAAGCTGATGGCCTCAGATTTGGGTTCGTCCATAAAGTACGTCACGCTAATATTGAACATTTTTAACTTTTAACTCCCCCTCCGCCCTGTCACAAATCTCAGACCCCCCCTAAATTACGTCACACTTTTGAACAAATTTTTTTTATAAACAAAATAATTAAAATTTAATATAAAACACCGTGACGTCACACATTGCCCGGAGAAACACGCTTTTATGTGCAGTCGATAGGTTCACGGATTGAACATTTTTATTTTCTTCTTTTAAGTGCACTTTCTATATGTAAATAAAAGCGTGTCCTTTAAAAAAAGATTTTAAAAATATTTTATTTGTCAAAAACTCATTTAGAACATTGTTATTCTAGGGGGCGAATGTCAAACAAGCCTTAAATTGAAAAAAGTTAATTAATTAATTGAATGCCATTTTTTAAAGTTTAAGTCTTGTCTGTCATATCAGTGAAAATCGTTTCATATAAAATCGAAAAGACTGAAATGTTTTTATGTGAAATTAATTTAGTGTTAAAGGTTATTTTAAAAAGTACCTATACTCAAGAAAAATACGAAAATAATGTTTCTTAGAGTACATTACATTAACATAGATATGCATGTTTAATAATTATAAATTTAAAAAAATAATAACTCAAACACGTTAAATACCTTATTTTCTTATCAATAAAAAAAAAGAAAGAAAACCTACCTATTTATTTTTTGAAGAAAACACTTATCCCCACCCCCCTCAACTGTCGTGGAGGAAGTAGTTTGTTGGGATTGGTCTCACAGGCTGACTCCGTGTGTCGGTATGTCAGAGCCCAGTATGTTGGATTTTCTTCAAAAACAAAAGACACCGCTTCTTTTATGTCCAGCCTTTTTTTAAATTGTTCGGCTTTTTGTTTACTTTTTTTCCTAATTAGTTTTATGGTAGTTTGTGGAGACGTTTTATTATTGCCTGTTAACTGATATTTTATTTTATTAATAAGTTTTCGGTTTAAACGTATTTCAATGTATTTCTCAATTTCTTTCTTGATGAAAAAATGTGTCTTCTTTTTTCTGACATAAAATCGTACACAGTAAATTTTAGGCTTGGGTGTCACCCCCTGATGGGTGTCATCCGGGGTGGGCCGATCCAACCGCACCCCCCTAGTGACGCCACTGCTTATATAAATGCCTTTAATGTAAAGCATTCATATCCTAATTACAACATATAATGACATGATGGTGCCCATTCAACCTCCGTTTATCTTTTAAATAAATGTTCAATTGTTGTTAATTAATTTTGAAAACAAAGTTTGAAAAGATGTGTTAAAACAGCGACATATAAGTTAAATGAATATATGGTGACGGTTTATAAAAAATATTTTTGAAAATAAAATTTCAATATATATATATAATATATATATATATATATATTATATATATATTATATATATATATATATATATATATATATATATATATATATTATATATATATATATATATATATATATATATATATATATATATATATATATATAATAAAACTATATAATTTGCAATTGTCACGCAAGTCAGTCAGTCTGTCCTGGCGCTACTAATTTTAGAAAGCAGTGAAAACCAAATTACTGCACCAATGCATCAAAAGGTGTGCAAATTAAAGATAAGTTGTAAAACATATTATATGACGTCATTGATTTAGTTCATATGGTAATTTTGGAAAAGGGAACAGTGTAAAAAGAGAATTTGATGATGGTTAATTATAAACTAAAAAAAGAAAAGTGGCGCCGCAGGCGCCCTGCAACCCCTATTATAAAATAATTTGTGTACATTTCAGAAATATTAATATTTCGTATTTATCAAACAAGGACAAGTTAGTTGGGCTTTTAAAAACGTTCGGCGCCGTAGGCGCCCTAAAAAAGTGCATTTTTTAATAAAATAAATAGATTTCAGTTGAAAACATCCGTCATTTTTGACGGGTGTACGCTAGTATATATATATATATGTTGTTCGTCCGACGATACGACGAAGACCACTCTAGTCATCCGAGGGTTGCTGGGACTGGCTTTGTTTGTGCGTGCGCAGATGGCTGATGAGGCCGATCCTTGCAAGGCAGGATCGGGAACAGAATGTATAAATTATATATATTTTAAAAGGGCCGTTGCCCTCAAATGGACATTGCCCTCATAAGGGCAGTTGCTCTCAAAATGGCCATTGCCCTCAAAAGAACCGTTGTTGCCCTCAAAAGGGCCGTTTCCCTCAAAAGGGCCGTTGCCCTCATAAGGGCCGTTGCTCTCAAAAGGGCCGTTACCCTCAAAAAGGGCCGTTTCCCTCAAAAGGGCTCTTGCTCTCAAAAGGGCTGTTGCCCTCAAAAGAGCCGTTGCCCTCATAAGGGCCGTTGCCCTTATAAGGGCAGTTGCTCTCGAAATGGCCATTGTCCTCAAAAGAACCGTTGTTGCCCTCAAAATGGCCGTTTCCCTCAAAAGGGCAGTTGCCCTCAAAAGAGTCATGCCCTCATAAAGTTCGTTGCTCCAACAAGGGCCGTTGCCCTCAAAAGGGTCGTTGCCCTCATAAGGGCCGTTGCCTTCATAAGGGCCGTTGCTCTCAAAAGGGCCGTTACCCTCAAAAAGGGCCTTTTCCCTCAAAAGGGCTCTTGCTCTCAAAAGGGCTGTTGCCCTCAAAAGTTCCATTTCCCACAACAGGGCCGTTTCCATCAAAAGGGCCGTTTCCTTCAAAAGGGCTAACGCCCTCAAAATGGCGGTTGTTGCCTTCAAAAGGGCCGTTGCCCTCAAAAATGCCTTTGCCCTCATAAGGGCCGTTGCCCTCAAAAGTGCCGTTTCCCTCAGGACCGTTGCTCTCAAATAGGCCGTTTCCCTCAAAAGGGTCGTTGCTCTCAAAAGGGCCTTTTCCCTCAAAAGGGACGTTTCCCTCAAAAGGGTCGTTCCCCTCAAAAGGACCGTTGCTCTCAAAAGGGCCCATGCTCTCAAAAGGGCCGTTGCTCTCAAACGGGCCGTTGCCCTCAAAAGGGCCGTTGTTGCCCTCAAAAGGGCCATTGCCCTCAAAAGGGCCGTTGCCCTCAAAAGGGCCATTTTTAATTAAGAAGGTAGCCAGCTTCAACAAATTTCGAAGGCGGACCAACCACTCCGCAACCTCCACAACAACTTCGACCCCTACCGCCTCTTCCAGTGCGTACTCTGCGACCAACTCGGGCTTCATCTGCTACCCACTCGGGTGACGTCTGCTAACATATCGTGCGTCGTCTGCTACCAACTCGGGCGTCGTCTGCTACCAACCTGGCTGTCGTCTACTAACAACTCGGGCGTCTTCTAGTACAAACTCGTCCGTGGTCTGCTACCAACTCGAGCCTTGTCTGCTACGGGCGTCGTCTGCTACCAACTCGGGCGGCGTCTGCTACCATCTCGGGCGACGTCTGCTACCGACTCGGGCGTCGTCTGCTACAAACTCGGGCGTCCTCACAACAGAAGCTGAGGAAGAATCAAACTCGACTGGTCTGAGCGGACCTCCAAGAAAGACGTTCAATTTCGGAGAGATTCGGGTGATAACATTGTTTCTGTTTTGGGGTTTGAGCGGACCCTATGAAGTACATTAAATTCCTTAAATTTTCTGATATATAAATTAAATACAGTTTGAATAGTGTCCATTAAATTGTCGTTAAAAAAATCGGGTTTGTCCCCTTCATTGTTTTTCAACCTGTGTCTCCACTTATCAGTTCGTAATATTTTATTTTCACTAAAAAAAAATGTTTACCTAATAATTTCTTATTGCGTATTTCCGTTCAATAATTGTCCCACTGTTTATTTCTCATGTCAACTCTGTCACCTGCTGTTACCCATGTCATTGACATTGACATTCGTCATTTGTGCCACCACCACACTTCTATAACAGAAGATTATTGCGTCCTACATTTATCCGTAGCACATTACCATGTACATCACCATATTAACATGTATATCAGCATAATAACATGTGCATCACCATATTACCATAAACATCAGCATATTTATTACCATGTACATAATCATATGATTTTATGCAATCAGCATATTTCCATGTACGTTAGAGTATTATCTCTCATCAGAAACCCAAAATGAATTCTAAAATGAGGTATAAAAGATGATTTAAAATCATAAAATCAACAAATTTAGCTTGCACTTTGATGAAAAAATGTATACAAATACTTTAATTTTTAATATGTTTTTTTTCTTATCCATTACATTTATTAAAAATAAATGCTTCTTACCTGTCTCATAATTTCCAGTCGGTCCTAACAAAGAAACGGAATAGAATTTAAGTAATAATGTTGAAGTAATAATTTAAAGATGCTTGAATTGTTTGTTTGTATGTTTGTTTGTTTGATTGTTTGTTTGTTTGTTTTTGTGGTTTTTTGTGTGTTTTAAAAAAATTAGAAATCACTTTAAAAAAAAGATATATTTCTAAATCTACGCTATTTAAACACTGTTTCTCTCTCTTTCTCTCTCTCCCTACATCCCTCTCTTTTCCCCTTCCTCTCTCTTTCTCTCAAAACCACTGCCTATATCCATTGACTCTCTCACACCTCACCCACTCTCTTATATTCTCTATTAACTCCTTTTATCTGCATATTTTGTCTTACTAGCTTTAAAATCAAACTTTTTAGGTTCCCCTTTCAGCAAATTAAACTCTCATCTTTAAACTTGCAGCAACAACAAAACACAAAATCTCTGAGAGTACATGAGAATCTTCTTGTCTCTGATCTCGATGATCTGTGGACTGGAGATTTTAAAATACATTGTGTGTTTTAGGCTGCTATCCAAAACTAATATTACAATATGTTATTGGCAAAACTGTATTGAATGTTATTTGGGGCGTAATATAATACTTTTTTTTAAATATATTGTTTTATAATTTAATGACGTTTATAGAGTTTATAAAAACGCTGAAAACTTTTCATAATGCCACCATAGACAAATACTGTAATTATCTTACAGCTCCATTGGTTCTTTTAACCATCAACTGTCGAAGTTCCAAATGTTTCCCCACACAATATCTTATATGATTCATAATGTCTAGTTGTAAACCTGTACATATATTAGATCGCGAGAAACATATCTATATCATACACTTGACTAAAACAAACCACCAAACTTTTTTTTCTAAGAATCAGTTTTAAAATAATGCTTATAAAATGTGATTTCTGAAAAATGCAACTATTTTTAGCGTACATACGTAAAATCTCCCATATATTTACCGCGTCTTTAGCTGGGGTTTACAAAACCTTACCCCGGCAATAGTTATAGTTCATTCTCATTTTTTTAAGTTTAAAAGCCAGCTAAATGTCCCAGTTTATTACAATTTAGTAAAGTTTAAAAAAATTATATAAAACTGCAGCCTCCACAACCAATTCTAAATAAAATTCTACAATGGTACCTACTCGTCATGTTGCTCGACCAAAGCGAATTTGATGCGGAGGTTTCGATACCTTACACAGCAACGTGACAAATTAGATGTATATAGATAAGAATTAAAAATGTAATATACAATAAAATTTTCAAGAAGCAAAAAGCACGCTAAATTTAGTGTTTAAATAGTTTTTATATATCCGATATGCACTTAATTCTTTAATTTTAATGTATTTAAATAATTGACGACTTTGCTTATTTATAAAACGCACGATTTGTTCATAAATAAATCTGTTCTTTCAAAGCCTTAAAGCTGAAGTAAAAAATAAGTAAAATGTAAAAAAATCTTTTTTTTAAAAAGGACACTTTTTTATTTACAGACTGAAACGCGCTGATCTCCACTGACCTTGATGTAAACACGGGAATTCGGTAAACCAGGGCTGGATTGAAACCAGTGAGGCATGGAGGTCAACTCTAGCTGACGACTATACATTCTAAATAGTGATAAATAGAGATAAACTAAAAATTGATTAATTTAATTACGGTACATTCGATCGATCTGAAATTTTGAGACAATGCATTGTCATCCAAGATCTATATGTGGTAAAATTTTGAGATCTCTAGGACTATCAAAAGTGGTTTAATTTTACGTTACAAGATTTGAAGGAATGATACAACATAGAAACATTGTGACTTAAATAAAAGCGTGTAATATATCGTCACTTATTCAAATAGTTTATGAGTGTTGTATTAACAATATCACTATATTACACAGATATTGTACAATAAAATAATTTGTAGCAGAAGCATGAATAGTTTAAAGAGCTTTCCGCTACTCACCTACGATTAAACACGTGGAACTCCGGAAACTTTCGTGCCGGCTTCCATAGGAAAACGTGTATATGGTCTCCCCTGGAGCGATGATGTCTATGACGTGGACACACTCGCTGGTCACGTTCGACAGAACTTGACCTCGTCTCTCGATGGTCAAGAACAGCGACGGCAACAGAAACTTGGTGGCAAACAGAACGTGGTACCAGACGTTGGCGCAAAATTTGTGCGCAGTACGGATCTTCGGCATCAATGTACTCATTGCCAATAGTGATAGTGATAGGAATAAAATCTGCGGGACACCATTATGCAATTATAAAATATATACTTATTGTCAATGTTGATTTTTATAGGAATAAATTCTGTGGTGTTAAAAAAACAATTTAAAAAATAGTACGTAATAAATACACAATTTCTTAAGGTTTATATAGATAAAGAATTTTTCGAACAAAAAACATTGCAGAAATCTACAAAAAACATGTCTCTAGGACAGATTTTGTATATGCAAAAAAATAACCTATTACTCACTGAAAACAACCCTTAAAAATATTCACATTTGCATACATTTCAATAACACATTTTTAAAAAGAAAATTGAAATTGAAGTTAGTTGTCTTTTTAAAAATTATTTTTAGTGAAGGTATAATTTGTATTCAATATGAACCAGTTTAACGATAAATTAACGTTAAATTCCACCCAATAACGCTATTATATTTCTATATGATAAACCCCGGAATAGAGTGTGTGCACGTTACACACGGTAATATAGCATCAACAGACGACAAAACATCGTGTCATCTAACCTATCCTTTCATTGACACAGTTGCAAAAGAATATCGTTTAGCATAACTATGGCAAAGTCTCAACCCAAAATATAAAATCTTTTTGTACAGTCTGGTCTCTACAAAAATAAGTTCCAGAATTCACTAAATGAACACCGGTCTTAGAAGACGTAATATTGAAAACTGTATAATAACTGTAGACGAAATATCGCATAATATAAGATTTGCATGGTTGCCCATAGAGCATATAATATGAGATATATAAACATAAGATAGTATAGAACATCATACACTTACCCAGTATTCGTTTACAACGATCTTTGACCAGAAGTTAGTAGATCGCACGAATATGAAAATATTTTAAGGTGTTACATGTATTATGTGATTTAATCCAATAGATAAAGTGTTAAACAAAAAATTACAAATGGGCAGTTATTTTCCTTTAGTACAGAATGGGTTAATTAATTGAAAATTTGTTTACCAACTGTTAACCGTGTGTGTCTCCTAAGAAAACATTACTTTAATTTTATTCCGTGAGGGCATTCATGTCGCGGAAGCATCCCTCATAGCTTTGAGTGAAGAGAGAAGGGCCAGGAGAAAGGGCAGGGGGCAGAGGAGTAGGAGTACACGCCATCGTCCCATGAGGACCGACGGTTGCCATACATACATATACATACAAACATGACCCACTTGAAATAACCGGCATCCTGACTCCCTCTCTTGAAAACAACGTGTGGTTGTGCCACAGGGCCATGTGGATCATCTGCTTGCTCAGAATGACCTCAGCGAATACTTTAAACTTCACATTCCACTCCAGCGTCTCTTCATTTTCCCTGACCCCCAGACAGGCGCAGGTGTTGTTCCTAGGGTGAGTCACATTGCGGCAATCTCTGACTGATAGCTCTTGGGTCAACCAGCCCTTTAAAAAGTACGAGAAAGTTTAATAAATCAATATAGAATATAGGACTGCGATAACGCGTTTAATTAAAAATACAAAATACACAAACAAATTTTAAAATCATATTGATGAAGGCATTAGCCAAAACGTACACTGTCGCATTAATTTAATAAAAAGCCAAAATTTATTGTTTTTTTTCACACAATTTTTTCGAGAAAATTAAAAGAGAGCCAGTTATGCAAATTTTCCATCAGATATATTCAAATGTAGAATGCTAAATGCATGTAGAAAGTTATTTGTGCACATTTTTCCAGCAGTGATGTAGCCAAGAGTCCTAAAAGAGGATCTGAAATGTATAACGAAACTGTGTATCTGAATAGCAATTTGGAAAATATTAAGTACGTGCTAAATTCTGATTGCGAAAGAGGAATAAAGAAAGTGATATACATACATACGTAATAGAAAAACCTTCCTTCGCCAAAGTGGATAAACACACATTTGTAGTCCAAAAGTATCAATTTTAAACTTATATCAAGCTTCTTAAGATGAAGAAATTGTACATTCCCTTCCCAGTTAATGACCTACATGTGGAAGAAAATCAGCAGTCCCGAGCATGTGCTCTTCATGGGGCTTCCTGAAAGATCGCCTGAGCTGTATGGCTCCCTAGGGGACGTAACAGCTGAGACCACCCAGAGCGGTTGCTTCTGAAGCGGCCAGCTGGGCATCCATGACAGAAAGTCAAAATGCCTCCCACTAAATTCACCTCACAAGGAGGGGCGGAATTCTTTATTATGACCCGCTACCACTTTGGCGCACGCCCGGCAAAGCTTACGGGTCTCCATGGTTATGACCGCCGCTAAGCGGGGGATCATGAATGGCCTACCTAGGGTATAACCCCCACTAAAAGGTTTCCTTAAAACTGGCGTCCTATGCGTTCTCCGCGGTATCTTTAGCTAATCCGTACTGGCACCCTGGTCCTAAACCGGCACCGATCAATGGCGTTGCTAGTAAACTGAAGGGGACGAAACGGTCACTTCGGATTAACCGTATTCTGTACGGGTACTTGGTACTTCCCAGTTAATCAACTCACCGATGCATCTTGTTTGCCTGTGTTGTGTTCACTCCTGACGACCAGCTTCGTGTCTCCCTCATAGGTCAGTCCATAGGTCAAGATAATGCCGGTCAAGTAGATGCTGTCCACTCCTTCGATCAGATTGGTCGGACAATGAGTAGATAAATTTTTGGGAAATGGCAAAGTTAAGACTCTCCTTTCTCTGTCTTCGTAGCAACTTCTCAGCTTGTCTGCAGATTGGAAAACAGTTTAGTCTCAGCAGATAAATGGTTGAGTGTCAGCAAAAGAAGTTTTCGAGGTTTAAAAAATTGAACTTTCAAGTCTCTAAGATCCTATAACTTATTTTTTTCTTGTACTTGATAAGGCATCATTGACCAAAGCTGTATTAATTTGTAGCATAAATTTTTTTTAAAATTAAGTGGAGATAAAATTGGCCAGAAATCAAAGTTTTAAAAATAATCATAATTTTGTAAGAATTGCACACATATGTCTAGCTTTGTAGTTTTTTGAATACTTGTCTTTTTTAAATTTAAACTTTAAATAAACATGTACTTTTTACACTACATTCTTTTTAAGTACCTACCAAATCTTGCTTCACAATAACCTACATCATTCAGTAGAGCGTGACACGGGCAAGTGAAAAATGAAGAAAATTGAAATATCGCGGAATCAGAGCAGACAACATTGATATCATGCCATCCTACTTTTAGAAGAAAACATTTCATTTCCAACCTTCTAAATTTATACTAATTTTATCGCTTAGGTATTTTCAGTCATTCAAGTGCTTGTACATAGTCTATACATACGTAATGTAAGGATTGTGCTTTGTTTTGGACACAACCTATATATGCAGCATTGCTTTTTTGGTTTTTTCTTAATTTGGAAAAGAAGAAACTCTATTTCAGTATCTCTTTGGATCATTATAAATGGTGATATTGAGTGTTTTACAAATTTAAAGAGAGAATGTTAAGTAGAAAAATAATAATCATGCAGGACAGGGAAACTGGTTAGCTAATTTAGAAGGTGTTTATTTCTATATAGCATCTTTAGTATATTCAGGGGAGCAGGCCGCAACTCGAAACCGTAAAACTCCTGGCAGGCAATACCAAAGTCCGATATGTTAGGTAATAGGTGCTAGTCACTTATGATTACAGTCACTGTACGGATCTTAGGCAAAGCATCTAGATGCAATGCCAATGATGAAAACCAAAGTACCCGTTGAGAGGCAGGTTACTCCCAAGCGGTGCCGGTTTAGGGCCAGGAGCGCAAGTAGAGATTAGCGAAAGGTACCGTGAAAAACGTAGCAGACGCCAGCTCTGAGGAAACCTTCCAGTGAGGGTTAAACCGTAGGTAGGTCATTGATGATCCTCTGCTTAGCGGCAGTTCTAACCACATAGACTCGTATGCTTAGCCGGGGTGGGGCCTAAGTGGTAGCGAGTCAAAATAGGGAAACTTCCATCCCTCCCTGTGAGGTCAATTTTGGGAGGCATTTTCGACTTTGTGTCCTGGATGTCATGGCCGTTAAAAAAAGTGTTATTTTTGGTGCAGCACTATGAAACAAAATCGATCGCAGCGCCACCTAACAGCATTACATTACAACAATACAGACAACGGGAATTATGTATTTTGATTCCCAAAATATGTCTTGAAAAGCTTAAGTATTAGTTATACCAGCAATGTTATGAAACCGTAAAATGAAAATATTTGAATCTTTGTAAAAAAGTAACGATTCGTCTATTATTTTAGAGTGTGAAAATTCGCATTTAAAGAAAAGTGTGATAACATATTGTAATATTAGTTTTGGATAGCAGCCTAAAACACAAAATGATTTTTAAAATCTCCAGCCCACAGATCATCGAATTCAGAGACAAGAAGATTCTCAGGTACTCTCAGAGATTTTGTGTTTTGTTGTTGCTGCAAGTTTAAAGATGAGAGATTAATTTGCTGAAAGGGGAACCTAAAAAGTTTGATTTTAAAGCTAGTAAGAGAAAATATGCAGATAAAAGGAGTTAATAGAGAATATAAGAGAGTGGGTGAGGTGTGAGAGAGTCAATGGATATAGGCAGTGGTTTTGAGAGAAAGAGAGAGGAAGGGGAAAAGAGAGGGATGTAGGGAGAGAGAGAAAGAGAGAGAAACAGTGTTTAAATAGCGTAGATTTAGAAATATATTTTTTTTTAAATGATTTCTAATTTTAAAAAAAAACACAAAAAAACACAAAAAAAACAAACAAACAAACAAACAAACAAACAAACAAACAATTCAAGCATCTTTAAATTATTACTTCAACATTATTACTTAAATTCTATTCCGTTTCTTTGTTAGGACCGACTGGAAATTATGAGACAGGTAAGAAGCATTTATTTTTAATAAATGTAATGGATAAGAAAAAAAAACATATTAAAAATGAAAGTATTCGTATACATTTTTTCATCAAAATGCAAGCTAAATTTGTTTATTTTATGATTTTATTCATTTGAAAACTTTTAAATTTCATGTTTTACCGTTATATATATTTTTTTAAAACTAACAATAAAAGCTTCAATTATTTTCTTTGATTTTTAAATTTAATTGTGCTTTTAAATAATATAATTTGAAAGGATTATAAAAAAGTGGGTATAAAATTGCCACAGACTGTATTCATTATTTATACACAAACACACAGATATACACACTACACAGAATCACACACATAATTTTAGCTTTAACAGATAGGCATATAATGATCCCAGCTGTTCAAATCATAAATTAAAAATATAGGCTAATGCTCATGCATCTCAAAAACTGACATATTTAGTTGAATATCATGAAATTTTGATGGCGGTTTCAAACACTTTACTACCAAATTAAAGAAATTATTCAAAAAATTAAGTTTGTCCCTTTTTATGCTGTATACATTGCTGTAAATGAATAAGTCAAATCTTAACATGAACAAATGTCTACTTTAAATGTGTTCTTCTATTTTTCAGTTGTTTGACGTCTTTGGTAAGTTAAATTTTGTGTTGATCCCCAAGTAGTGCCTATTGAAGTAAATGTGTAAGGATTTAAACGCAAGTTTTATACACTGTTAGATACGTTTTATTTATGTTTTAAAACAATTTTGTATCTGAAACAACTCTTTCAAGGTTGTGTGCGTGTGCCACAACGCACAGATTTGAATCACTAAGTTGTGTACAAACTTTAACATTAATAAAGTGCTAAGCTTTTTTACAACTTGTTTACGATACAAAATCAGTTGACAAAGCAGAACCAGATGTTTTGTACATTGGCAACAAGAATATATTCAAATACTTCGAACTAAATATTATAAAATTTATAATATTGATATTATTCTTTGTCATTTCTGTTTATATATATATATACTAGAAAAATACCCGCACTTTGTAGCGGGAGTGTGCTGACCCTTTATCCAAGTATTAGTTGCTGGATATTACAATTTTTATTTGCCAAGATAAATTTAAGATTCATCTATTAAGTTAAAATCTTATGAGAAGCAGAGATATGCCATTTTACCGCGTGAGTTGTTTTCCCTTAATGCAGTGCCTTTTAAAATAACCTTACTATTTAAAAGATATGATTTATTAAATAATGATTCTTGCCGACCATAATAACTAAATTTACAATTTCATTCCCACTTGTACAAAATTAACATAACTTACAGGTTTTCTGAAAGAGCTCTACCACCCTCGTCACTCAAAAATTTAATATATAATAACGAAATTGCATCGTATCACAATTGTAAGTTATATAATATTTGTAACCACGTCTATGAGATAAAGAACACGTGGCACTATCCTTTTAAAAGGCAAAAGCTAAGTGACTCATAGCGCAAATAAACAAAATTATAAATGTACTTTCTAAAATAATTTTTGTTTAAAAAACGTTCGTATTAAAATGATATAAAAAATGTGCACACCATATGTAGACAATATAGAAAGCTGGCCGCATAAAATAAAGTCTTGTTATAAAGTAAATTTACTGGACCAAAATAACTACTCCTTTTGACGCATTCATAATTGTGTGAACAGGGAAATAATATTTAACATTTTTTATGTCTCTATATTTTACGATTTATATTTACGGTTTATAAGCAATGTGTATAATTTCAAAACGGAATCTTTTTTTTTGTTCCCTATTTCGGATAAGGCATCATAGTTTGTAAAATTTTTTCAATGCACACACACACACACACCAGATTTTATATCTGAAAAAAAAATGAAAAAAAAAGATTCAACCGTCTGTTAGTAAGTGCATCTTAAAAATGATTAAAAGGCAATTTTAGAAATGGCATATGCTATTCTGAATACAAAGGAATGAACATAAAAACATATTCAATTCGCAATTCATATTAATTAAGCGTTTTCAGGATCACTTCTTTAAATTTAGTCAAGTTTTGTTAATACGTTCGGTAGCGAAAGTTTATAATATATAGCGTATATAAAGCTTAAGTAAACTGTTTTAAAGTGTAAGTTTATTTGACATAGGCCATCACTTTCAACATAAAATAAACTCGCTACATCTATTGTTTTTAATTAAATGTCGAGTTATGAATTAAATTTTAAAAAATCCCAACTTTATTCATTGCATGTAAAATATTAATACAATGCATCGTGAAAATAATTGAAATAAAATAATTTAAACGCTTATGTAATATATAAAGCTCAGTTGATATTTTTATGTTTGTTTGTTTGTATCCATTAAAAAAAGGCCACTGCTTTGTTGACATTTTTCCAAAAGATCTCTGCCACTGTCGTCACTAAAAAAGCTCTTATATATTTACGAAACTGCATCGTAACATAATTGTAATTAATACAATATTTGCAACAGCGTCTATGAGACAAAGATAATAAAGATAAATAAAGAAATTAGGCTATATTCCTAATTTAAAAAAAAATATTAAAAAAAATATCAATTTTATATTAAAAACGCATGTGAAACCATGACAATAATTGATTTTTAAAATGGCCTATGTTAATCCATCATCAAAGGAATGAACATAACATATTCAATTCGCGATACAAAATAATTAAAAGCGTTTTCAGGATCACTTTATTTAGTTTAATCTACTTATGTTAATAGGTCCGGTAGCCTAAGTTTAAATAGTATAAGTGTATAGGTTCTGTAAAAAACAATAGCTTATGTAAAAGACAAACAAAATATAAATGTTATATTAATAGGACACAGCTAAATTTAAGATGCGTACACGTAAATGTGCGCACAGTAATCAGGCGATAAAAGATTTTAGAACGTGCACCGCTAAAAATGAAGCCTTGAAAAACATACTAACACAATTATTACATAAATAGGTTTTTATTAAATGTCGAGTTATGGAACAGAAAATAATTAAAACAAATTCGCAATTAAATTTAAACGTGTAAACAATTAAATCTAATGCATCGTGTGGCAGTTGTAATTAAATACGTTTACGTGTCTATCTAATATATAGAAAGTAACAGTAAAGAAAATGACAATTCTTTGTACTACACAGCTCAAATTATGAAGCGTACACGAAAATGTGCGCACCGTAATTAGACATTATAGTATATTTTGAATGCGCAGCGCTGAAAATAAAGTATTGGGGAAAAAAAACGTCACCAAAAGTAACTCGCTTTGAACGGCATTTGAACGTCCGCGTAAATTTGTTCAATACAGAAATGAGGTTAAATTTTTTATTCTTTGTCTCTGCATTTTCTGATTATTTAATTTACGGCATTCGGGCAAAAGGGACAATTACAAAAACTAACTTAAAACCACCTTCAGGGTAAAAGGAACCGTCCTGCCAAATTTGGTCCCCGTCCGTCATTTGGTTTTTCCGTGATTGTCTAGCAGAAAGTCGAAACATACAAACATACAAACATACAAACATACAAACATACAAACATACAAACATACAAACATACAAACATACAAACATACAAACATACAAACATACAAACACCAACTGAGCTTTATATATTAGATTACCAAAATTAGAATATTACAACCATTACAGTACAACTTCAAATGAGGTAAGGTTGTAACTGTTCTGTTTTGGGTTTGCAAAATCAGCAACTATCAGAATATTATGTAATAATTCAAAATACAATGTCATTAAATATATTTTAAAAATCAGAATTTAGATTTTCTGACCTTTAAAACTGAAAACTTGTTTATTACGTCATCGAAATCTATTTCTTGTGCCGAATCACTTTCAATGGATAACATGGCAAGATCAGAAAGCCTTGACTGCCCCATTGTAGATCGCAAATAATTCTTTAAAAGATTTAGCTTTGAAAAACTTCTTTCACATGAAGCCACAGACACACAGATTGTAACAAATAATCGTAAACTCAATGTGAGATAGGGGAGAGATTCTATGAAGTCCCATTTAGCTACAAATTTGCAAAACGTAAAGTACGGACCAGTCTTCAGCATCTTTGAGATCGATCTCTGCTGCCTTCAGGTGCCTTCTCAGCCTTGGTATTTCTAATAAAAGCTCTTACTCTGACAACTCATCATAGAAAGTGGACAACCTTGGAATGGACTTTAGTAATTCTTCTTCAGTGGCAGATATCAAGCTTTTGGCTTGAACAGCCTCAAACATGGTTGCTACTTCCTTGATTGCACTTGATCTGATCTGGAGTTCAGAATGGAAACGATCAATACACTCAAACATCGACCTTGTGTTTTCTTCTTGCAGAGTTAGTCCAGCATCTCTTGTTTTCTCACCTGTCACCCTTTTCTTCAACCTGGTTCTGTTCTCTACTGAATTTCGAAGTTGTTCTGATTTTAAAAGCGCTGTAATATTGTCCATGTTTCAATCTATCATAGAACAAATTGTGAAAGGTGTAACGTTAAGCTTTGTATTTGTTTAATAATAAAGCTCAAATCTATTGTTTTCATTACACGATTCGTTTGTGTTTTTAAAAAATTCATTCACTTTCATCGTGCGCTCTTTAATGAAGTACATGTGCCAAAATTTATTATTTAAAGAAGGACAATGTTCCCAAAATTCGCTCCCCTAGAATAATGTTCTATGTGATGTTTGATAGACCTTTATTGAGTTAGGACCTTGTTATTTTGTACCACCTACAAAATTGTCTCACGATACACCTTTCACAATTTGTGCTATGATAGGTTGAAACATGGACAATATCCAGCGGCAATAACCCATTTTTGTCAAAAACTCAACTTAGAACATTGTTATTCTAGGGGGCGAATGTCAAACAAGCCTTAAATTGAAAAAAGTTAATTAATTAATTGAATGCCATTTTTTAAAGTTTAAGTCGTGTCTGTCATACTTTAAAAGAACATTAAATTTTCTAAAATTCGTCTAACTTTTGAACGGTTCCAAAATTTAAGTGTCATTTGGCTTACTTTTGTAACTTTCTTTCAAAATTAGTCAATCATTATTAAAGAATTATTTTACCAGGAAAGGTATACTATAATGTGGCATTTTGACTCAAAAATAATTCGAGAAAATTCTCACTATCTTTCCCTGTTTTAACAAAATTAAATAAAGGATTCAACTGGCCTACCTTTGCTGCTCCAAGAATGTGGAATCATGAATTGTAGACAAAATACTTGAATTTAATAGATTATATAATCAGTAATATGCTTTCAGATTAGATTTTTTTCAACGTTAAAAATTTGTCGCTGCAGGTGCGGTTCTGATCGCGACGTTCAAAATCAACTTTACTTTGGCTGCCGAACGTACGCATCACGCGATCTATCAGTGAAAATCGTTTCATACGAAATCGAAAGACTGAAATGTTTTATGTGAAATTAATTTAGTGTTAAAGGTTATTTTAAAAAGTACATATACTCAAGAAAAATACGAAAATCATGTTTCTTAGAGTACATTACATTAACATAGATATGCATGTTTAATAATTATAAATTTTAAAAAATTATAACTTAAACACGTTAAATACCTTATTTTCCTATAAATAAAAAAACCAAAAACAAAGAAAACCTATATATTTATTTTTTGAAGTAAAAACTTATCCCACCCCCCCCCCTCAACTGTCGTGGAGTAATTAGTGAGTTGCGATTGGTCTCACAGGCTGACTCCGTGTGTCGGTATGTCAAAGCCCAGTATGTTGGATTTTCTTCTAAAACAAAAGACACCGCTTCTTTTATGTCCAGCATTTTTAAAATTGTGCGGCTTGTTGTTTCCTTTTTTTCCTAATTAGTTTTATGGTAGTTTATGGAGATGTTTTATTATTGCCTGTTAACTGATATTTGATTTTATTAGTTAACTTATATTTTATTATATTAATAATTTTTCGGTTTAAACGTATTTCAATGTATTTCTCAATTTCTTTCTAGATGCAAAAAGTGGGTCTTCTTTTTTTCGGACATAAAATCGTACACAGTAAATTGTAGGCTTGGGTGTCACCCCCTGATGGGAGTCACCCGGTGTGGCCCGCCACAACTGCACCCCCTAGTGACGCCACTGCTTATATAAAAGCATTTAATGTAAAGCATTCATATCCTAATTACAACTTATAATGACATGATGGTGCACATTTAACCTACGTTTATCTTTTAAATAAATGTTCGATTGTTGTTTAATTAATGTTGAAAACGAAGTTTGAAGAGATGTGTTAAAACAGTGACATATAAGTTAAATGAATAGATATATGGTGACGGTTTATAAAAAAATATTTTTAAAAATAAATTACAAAATATATAATATATATATATGTTGTTCGTCCGACAATTCGACGAAGACCACTCTAGTCATCCGAGGGTTGCTGGGACTGGCTTTGTGTGTGCGCAGATGGCTGATGAGGCCGATCCTTGCACGGAAGGTCCGCTAACAGAATGTATAAATTATATATATATTAAAAGTGCCGTTGCCCTCAAAATGGACGTTGCCCTCATTAGGGCAATTGCCTTCAAAAGGGCAATGCTCTCAAAAGGGCATTTGTTGCACTCAAAAGGGCTGTTACCCTTAAAAGGGCCGTTACCCTCAAAAGGGTCGTGCCCTCATAAAGTTCGTTGCTCCAAAAAGGGCCGTTGCACTCAAAAGGGGTGTTGCCCTAAAAATTGGCCGTTGCCCTCAAAAGGGCCGTTGCCCGTCAAAAGGGCCGTTGCCGTCAAAAGAGCCGTTGCACTGATAAGGGCCGTTGCCCTCAAATGAGGCGTTGCCCTCAAAAGAGTCATTGCCCTCATAAGGGCCGTTTCTTTCAAAACTGCCATTGCCATAAAAAGGGCCGTTGCCCTCATAAGGGCCGTTGACCTCAAAAAGGCCATTGCCCTCAAAAGGGTTTTTGCCCTCACAAGGGCCGTTCCTTTCAAAAGGGCCATTGCCCTTAAAAGGGCCATTGCCCTAATAAGGGCATTTGCCCTAAAAAGAACCGTTGCCCTTGAAAGGGCCGTTGCCTTCAAAAGGGCCATTGCCCTCATAAGGGCCGTTGCTCTCAAAAGGGCCGTTGCCCTCAAAATGGCCGTTGTTGCCCTCAAAGGGCCGTTGCCCTCATAAGGGCCGTTGCCCTCAAAAGGGCCGTTGCCCTCAAAAGGGCCGTTGCCCTCATAAGGGCCGTTGCTCTCAAAAGGGCCGTTGCCCTCAAAAGGGCCATTGCCATCATAAGGGCTGTTGCCCACATAAGGGCCTATGCTCTCAAAAGGGCCTTTTCCCTCAAAAGGGCCGTTGCTCTCAAATGGGCTGTTTCCCTCAAAAGGGCCGTTGCCCTCAAAAGGGCCGTTGCCCTCAAAAGGGCCGTTGCTCTCAAAAGTGCCACTGCCTTAAAAAGGGCTGTTGCCCTCATAAGGGCCGTTGCTCTCAAAAGGGTCATTGCACTCATAAGAGCCGTTGCTCTCAAAAGCGCCGTTGCCCTCATATCGGCCGTTGCTCTCAAAAGGGCCGTTTCCCTCAAAAGGGCCATTGCCCTCAAAAGGGCCGTTGCCCTCAAAAATTCCGCTGCCCTCAAAAGGGCCCTGGCCCTCAAAAGGGCCATTTTGAATTAAGAAGATAGCCAGCGTCAACAAATTTCGAGGGCGGACCAAACACTCCACAACCTCCATAACATCTGCGACCCCTACCGCCTCTTCCACTGCGTCCTCTGGTACCAACTCTGGCGTCGTCTGCCATCACTCGGGTGACGTCTGCTACCAACTCGGGCGTCGTCTGCTACCAACTCGGGCGTCTTCTGCTACAAACTCGGCCGTCGTCTGCTACCAACTCGGGCATTGTCTGCTACGGGCGTCGTCTGCTACAAACTCGGGCGTCGTCTGCTACCGACTCGGGCGTCGTCTGCTACAAACTCGGGCGTCCTCACAACAGAAGCTGAGGAAGAATCAAACTCGACTGGTCTGAGCGGACTTTCAAGAAAGACGTTCAATTTCTGAGAAATTCGCGTGATAAAATTGTTTCTGTTCTGGGGTTGAGCGGACCCCTATGAAGTACATTAAATTCCTTAAATTTGCTGATACATAAATTAAATACAGTTTGAATAGTGTCAATCAAATTGTCGCACAAAAATCGGGTTTGCCTCCTTTATTGTTTTTCAACCTGTGTCTCCACTTATCATATCGTAATATTTTATTTTCACTAAAATTTTGTTTGTACCTAATAATTTCATATTGCGTATTGCCGTTCAATTTTTGTGTCACTGTTTATTTCTCATGTCAACTCTATCACCTGATGTTACCCATGTCATTGACAATGACACTCGTCATTTGTGCCACCACCACACTTCTATAACAGAAGATTATTGCGTCCTATGTTTATCCGCAACACATTACCATGTACATCCCTATAGTAACATCATCATAGTAACATGTACATCAGCATAATAACATGTGCATCACCATATTACCATAAACATCAGCATATTTATTACCATGTACATAATCATATGATTTTATGCAATCAGCATATTTCCATGTACGTTAGAGTATTATCTCTCATCAGAAACCCAAAATGAATTCTAAAATGAGGTATAAAAGATGATTTAAAATCATAAAATCAACAAATTTAGCTTGCACTTTGATTAAAAAATGTATACAAATACTTTAATTTTTTATGTTTTTTTTCTTATCCATTACATTTATTAAAAATAAATGCTTCTTACCTGTCTCATAATTTCCAGTCGGTCCTAACAAAGAAACGGAATAGAATTTAAGTAATAATGTTGAATTAATAATTTAAAGATGCTTGAATTGTTTGTTTGTATGTTTGTTTGTTTGATTGTTTGTTTGTTTGTTTTTGTGGTTTTTTGTGTGTTTAAAAAAAATTAGAAATCATTTTTTAAAAATTTATTTCTAAATCTACGCTATTTAAACACTGTTTCTCTCTCTTTCTCTCTCTCCCTACATCCCTCTCTTTTCCCCTTCCTCTCTCTTTCTCTCAAAACCACTGCCTATATCCATTGACTCTCTCACACCTCACCCACTCTCTTATATTCTCTATTAACTCCTTTTATCTGCATATTTTGTCTTACTAGCTTTAAAATCAAACTTTTTAGGTTCCCCTTTCAGCAAATTAATCTCTAATCTTTAAACTTGCAGCAACAACAAAACACAAAATCTCTGAGAGTACCTGAGAATCTTCTTGTCTCTGATCTCGATGATCTGTGGACTGGAGATTTTAAAAAACATTGTGTGTTTTAGGCTGCTATCCAATACTAATATTACAATATGTTATTTGCAAAACTGTATTGAATGTTATTGGGGGCGTAATATAATACGTTTTTTTAAAATATATTTTTTTATAATTTAATGACGTTTATAGAGTTTATAAAAACGCTGAAAACTTTTCATAATGCCACTATAGACAAATACTGTAATTATCTTACAGCTCCATTGGTTCTTTTAACCATCAACTGTCGAAGTTCAAAATGTTTCCCCACACAATATTTTATATGATTCATAATGTCTAGTTGTAAACCTGTACATATATTAGATCGCGAGAAACATATCTATATCATACACTTGACTAAAACAAACCACCAAACTTTTATTTTCTAAGAATCAGTTTTAAAATAATGCTTATAAAATGTGATTTCTGAAAAATGCAACTATTTTTAGCGCACATACGTAAAATCTCCGAAATATTTACCGCCTCTTTAGCTGGGGTTTACAAAACCTTACCCCGGCAATAGTTATAGTTCATTCTCATTTTTTTAAGTTTAAAAGCCAGCTAAATGTCCCAGTTTATTACAATTTAGTAAAGTTTTAAAAAATTATATAAAACTGCAGCCTCCACAACCAATTCTAAATAAAATTCTACAATGGTAACTACTCGTCATGTTGCTCGACCAAAGCGAATTTGATGTGGAGGTTTCGAAAACCTTACACAGCAACGTGACAAATTAGATGTATATAGATAAAAATTAAAAATGTAATATACAATAAAATTTTCAAGACGCAAAAAGAACGCTAAATTTAGTGTTTAAATAGTTTTTATATATCCGATATGCACTTAATTCTTTAATTTTAATGTATTTAAATAATTGATGACTTTGCTTATTTATAAAACGCACGCTTTGTTCATAAGTATGACTGTTCTTTCAAAGCCTTAAAGCTGAAGTAAAAAATATATCGTCACTTATTCAAATAGTTTATCTGAGTGTTGTATTAACAATATCACTATATTACACAGCCATTGTACAAAAAATAATTTGTAGCAGAAGCATGAATAGTTTAAAGAGATTTCCGCTACTCACCTACGATTAAACACGTGGAACTCCCGAAACTTTCGTGCCGGCTTCCATAGGAAAACGTGTAGATGGTCTCCCCTGGAGCGATGACGTCTATGACGTGGACACACTCGCTGGTCACGTTCGCCAGAACTTGACCTCGTCTCTCGATGGTCAAGAACAGCGGCGGCAACAGAAACTTGGTGGCAAACAGAACGTGGTACCAGACGTCGGCGCAAACATTTCTGGCGCAGTACGGATCTTCGGCATCAATGTACTCATTGCCAATAGTGATAGTGATAGGAATAAAATCTGCGGGACACCATCATGCAATTATAAATATATACTTATTGTCAATGTTGATTTTTATAGGAATAAATTCTGTGGTGTTAAAAAAACAATTTAAAAAATAGTACGTAATAAATACACAATTTCTTAAGGTTTATATAGATAAAGAATTTTTCGAACAAAAAACATTGCAGAAATCTAAAAAAAACATGTCTCTAGGACAGATTTTGTATATGCAAAAAAATAACCTATTACTCACTGAAAACAACCCTTAAAAAATATTCACATTTGCATACATTTCAATAACACATTTTTAAAAAGAAAATTGAAATTGAAGTTAGTTGTCTTTTTTAAAATTATTTTTAGTGAAGGTATAATTTGTATTCAATATGAACCAGTTTAACGATAAATTAACGTTAAATACCACCCAATAACGCCATTATATTTGTATATGATAAACCCCGGAATAGAGTGTGTGCACGTTACACACGGTAATATAGCATCAACAGACGACAAAACATCGTGTCATCTAACCTATCCTCCATTGACACAGTTGCAAAAGAATATCGTTTAGCATAACTATGGCAAAGTCTCAACCCAAAATATAAAATCTTATTGTACAGTCTGGTCTCTACAAAAATAAGTTCCAGAATTCACTAAATGAACACCGGTCTTAGAAGACGTAATATTGAAAACTGTATAATAACTGTAGACGAAATATCGCATAATATAAGATTTACATGGTTACCCATAGAGCATATAATATGAGATATATAAACATAAGATAGTATAGAACATCATACACTTACCCAGTATTCGTTTACAACGATCTTTGACCAGAAGTTAGTAGATCGCACGAATATGAAAATATTTTAAGGTGTTACATGTATTATGTGATTTAATCCAATAGATAAAGTGTTGAACAAAAAATTACAAATGGGCAGTTATTTTCCTTTAGTACAGAATGGGTTAATTAATTGAAAATTTGTTTACCAACTGTTAACCGTGTGTGTCTCCTAAGAAAACATTACTTTAATTTTATTCCGTGAGGGCATTCATGTCGCGGAAGCATCCCTCATAGCTTTGAGTGAAGAGAGAAGGGCCAGGAGAAAGGGCAGGGGGCAGAGGAGTAGGAGTACACGCCATCGTCCCATGAGGACCGACGGTTGCCATACATACATATACATACAAACATGACCCACTTGAAATAACCGGCATCCTGACTCCCTCTCTTGAAAACAACGTGTGGTTGTGCCACAGGGCCATGTGGATCATCTGCTTGCTCAGAATGACCTCAGCGAATACTTTAAACTTCACATTCCACTCCAGCGTCTCTTCATTTTCCCTGACCCCCAGACAGGCGCAGGTGTTGTTCCTAGGGTGAGTCACATTGCGGCAATCTCTCACTGATAGCTCTTGGGTCAAGCGGCCCTTTAAAAAGTACGAGAAAGTTTAATAAATCAATATAGAATATAGGACTGCGATAACGCGTTTAAATTAAAATACAAAATACACAAACAAATTTTAAAATCATACTGATGAAGGCATTAGCCAAAACGTACACTGTCTCATTAATTTAATAAAAAGCCAAAATTTATTGTTTTTTTCACACAATTTTTTCGAGAAAATTAAAGGAGAGCCCGTTATGCAAATTTTCCATCAGATTTATTCAAATGTAGAATGCTAAATGCATGTAGAAAGTTATTTGTTCACATTTTTCCAGCAGTGATGTAGCCAAGAGTCCTAAAAGAGGATCTGAAATGTATAACGAAACTGTGTATCTGAATAGCAATTTGGAAAATATTAAGTACGTGCTAAATTCTGATTGCGAAAGAGGAATAAAGAAAGTGATATACATGCATACGTAATGGAAAAACCTTCCTTCGCCAAAGTGGATAAACACACATTTGTAGTCCAAAAGTATCAATTTTAAACTTATATCAAGCTTCTTAAGATGAAGAAATTGTACATTACCCTTCCCAGTTAATGAACCTACATGTGGAAGAAAATCAGCAGTCCCGAGCATGTGCTCTTCATGGGTCTTCCCGAAAGATCCCCTGAGCTGTATGGCTCCCTAGGGGACGTAACAGCTGAGACCTCCCAGAGCGGTTGCTTCTGAAGCGGCCAGCTGGGCATCCAGGACAGAAAGTCAAAATGCCTCCCACTAAATTGACCTCACAAGGAGGGGTGGAATTCTTTATTACGACCCGCTACCACTTTGGCGCACGCCCGGCAAAGCATACGGGTCTCCATGGTTAGGACCGCCGCTAAGCGGGGGATCATGAATGGCCTACCTAGGGTGTAACCCCCACTAAACTAAACACATATTCTGTACGCCTGAGACTAATCTCTTAAGGCCTTGGCTAGTACCTGGGTAATCTGCTCCATCTGTTGAGCATTGCCATACAACATTGTCTTTACATGGGGACTCTTCCGCCTCCCTCAACACCCCGGCTATATCAAGCGCCGGGCAAGACGTCACCAGGTGTACGACCGTCTCAGAGGCTTGGCTGCAATGACGGCAGTTCGAGTCCCTGTTGTGGTCTAGCCTGTGAAAGTATGAGTTGGTTGGGCAGTGTTCTGTTCTCATCTGAGTCACTAAACTCTGGTGTTTGCGACTCAGGTTCCACCACTGGTCTGAACGGCTTGGCCTGGGCATGTTAGCGAATACCCTCCTGGCTGTCATGTTGTCAGCCCACTCCTGGTACCACTTATTCCGGAAGTGGTCCTTTAGCCAGGTTTTATCCCCAAGATAAGTGACTGGGGCCTGTGGTTGGGGCAGGGCCGCTCCTGCTTTGGCCAGGGAGTCTGCCTTTTCATTGCCGTTGACATTCACGTGGCTTGGGATCTACTGCACTGTTACCTCAATGGCGTTGCTAGTAAACTGAAGGGGACGAAACGGTCACTTCGGACTAACCCGATTCTGTACGGGTACTTGGTACTTCCCAGTTAATCAACTCACCGATGCATCTTGTTTGCCTGTGTCGTGTTCACTCCTGACGACCAGCTTCGTGTCTCTCTCATAGGTCAGTCCATAGGTCAAGATAATGCCGGTCAAGAAGATGTTGTCCACTCCTTCGATCAGATTGGTCGGACAATGCGTAGATAATTTTTTGGGAAATGGCAAAGTTAAGACTCTCCTCTCTCTGTCTTCGTAGCAACTTCTCAGCTTGTCTGCAGATTGGAAAACAGTTTAGTCTCAGCAGATAAATGGTTGAGTGTCAGCAAAAGAAGTTTTCGAGGTTTAAAAAATTGAACTTTCAGGTCTCTAAGATCCTATAACTTATTTTTTTCTTGTACTTGATAAGGCATCATTGACCCAAGCTGTATTAATTTGTAGCATAAAATTTTTTTAAAGTTAATTGGAGATAAAATTGGCCAGAAATCAAAGTTTTAAAAATAATCATAATTTTGTAAGAATTGCACATATATGTCTAGCTTTGTAGTTTTTTGAATACTTGTCTTTTTTAAATTTAAACTTTAAATAAACATGTACTTTTTACACTACATTCTTTTTAAGTACATACCAAATCTTGCTTCACAATAACCTACATCATTCAGTAGAGCGTGACACGGTCAAGTGAAAAATGAAGAAAACAAGAATAAAGCGAATAAGTAATCAAAAGTTCAAATACATTTTCGAAACTTATCAATGGCGTAAAATCAGTAACAGTTGTCTATAGATTATAAACAAAAACAGTATTAGAACAATAGTTAATCTAAAAAAATCTATACTATTTCCATTGTGCGGAAATTCAGCTTTGTAGTAAACTCTGATCATCCTGGTACCTTTATAAAATGTATGTACCACATTTACGTAGCTTCCTTCCTACAGTTTTGTAAGTAACTAGACTGAGTGTTTATTAATAACCTGTTTTCCGTTGTTATCAATTCTATGCATTCAGGGCTAAGTGACATAACATTTCGTTCTTTAACCAAGCAAGTAATTTTATCTTTGTTAGGGGTGCTAAATTTATTTTCATTTTGGTATATTAAAATGAATGAAGAAGCATATACTTTTTAGCCAAACCATCCATCAATTTCACTTTTTTGACTTTAAGATTACATGTTAAGCCACCAATAAAGATTATCTTAACTTAAGGTAACTCAGATGACTTTCTAATTTTTATGTTATCCCACTTTCCATTTATCTTTCTAAAATTTGCTTTTGACGTAATTTTAGATTAATATTTGGAGCTGAATATACTCAATATCCTACTTGTGGACGAAAATCAGCAGTCCCGAGCCTAGTACTCTTCATGGGAATTCCCGGAATACCCTCTCAGCTGTCTGGCCCCCCTCCCCCAAGAGGTCGTAACAGCCAAGAACCCCCCCACCTCCCCGGAGCGGTCGCTTCTGAAGCGGCCGCCAGGACATCCAGGACACAAAGTCGAAAATGCCTCTCACTTAAATTGACCTCACAAGGAGGGGTGGAATTTTCCCTACTTCGACTCGCTACTACTTAGGTCCCACCCCGGCTAAGCATACGAGTCTATATGGTTAGAACTGCCGCTAAGCAGAGGATCATCAATGACCTTCCTAGGGTTTAACCCTCACTGGAAGGTTTCCTCAGAGCTGGCGTCCGCTACGTTTTTCACGGTACCTTTTGCTAATCTCTACTTGCGCTCCTGGCCCTAATCCGGCACTTGATGGGAGTAACCCGACTCTCAACAGGTACTTTGATTTTCATCATCGGCATTGCATCTAGATGCTTTGCCTAAGATCCGTACGGTGACTGTAATCATATGTGACTAGCACCTAACACCTAACATATCGGACTTCGGTATTGCCTGCCAGGACTTTTACGGTTTCGAGTTGCGGCCTGCTCCGCTGAATATACTAAAGATGCTATAGAAATAAACACCTTCTAAATTAGCTAACTAGTTTCCCTGTCCTGCATGATTATTATTTTTCTACGGAACATTCTCTCTTTAAAATTGTAAAACACTCAATATCACCATTTATAATGATCCAAAGAGATAATGAAATAGAGTTTCTTCTTTTCCAAATTTAGCAATTCTGCATATATTGGTTGTGTCCAAAACAAAGCACAATCCTTACATTACGTATGTATAGACTATGTACAATCACTTGAATGACTGAAAATACCTAAGCGATAAAATTAGTATAAATTTAGAAGGTTGGAAATGAAATGTTTTTTCTAAAAGTAGGATGGCATGATATTAATGTTGTCTGCTCTGATTCCGCGATATTTCAAAGTTGCGTTTCTTTCTCATTTATCTTTTGAGCAGTACTAAGTTGCGCTGCAGATAATATCCACAAATTCTTGATAAAGTGGCTTAGTTGACCTTTTTTTTTGTTGGTACATTTTGAACAGGTCCTTTTTCTTTAAAAAAAAACCTCATAAATATCGTAAAAGATATATCAAATAATAGCCTGAAACTATCTTTTCATATTCCTTGTCTTTTATTTACCTATGACATTGCCAAACCTCACTGGTGTCGTCCCTGTGTCTGTGATTGTTGTCCCGTTGATGTGAACTCGCCCGATGATCAGCTTATAACCGAGATTGCAGACCATCGTCACGTTGCACATCACGTGATATTCAGTGTCGTTGCTGTCGGAACACACGCACATCCCTGGATCGACGTCTGGAGATTGGGTGCAACCGTCCTTCTTAAATAGAATAGGTCCTATCGGCTGAATGTACAAATAATATCTTAGCAATAAGATCAATATCAAAACCTTAAAATTGAAATCAGGGACTGAAAGGGCATTTTAAAATGATTTACACACATCGTTTAAATTATGTGTTCATATCTGAGCAGGTTTTACAACTGTCTTCCCCTGCAGCTAAAAGCGAAAGGGTTTACCACTTCTTGCAAACAGCCCATTCAGAAACAAAAACGATTTTATGCTGGGTTACCAGTTACATAAATAAAACCGGAAAAGCATATTAGAAACTTCATTCAAATATACGTAAAATTGTGTGTACATTCACTTAAAAATGCCCAGAACAAATTATATGATTCGTTTTACTAATAAAATTATCGCCATCACACAGCACACTAACCTACCACTACCACAAATTAAGTCACTACAATTTCAAATGCTATTGATAGTAACAGAAATTACGAGTCTACATGTACAATTTATACAAATATAAAAAAGTCCTGGAAAACAGCTGTATATATCACAGTTGGCAAGAGTAGTGGGATGAAAAGAAAAAAAAGGGGGCCAACAATGCGTTCAGTTGAGTTGATCCTTAACAGAATAACACATGATCCGTAGTGTAGTGCTTACCATGTCCACCTAGCACGCGGAAAGTCATGGGTTCAAGCCCCAGCGGGACATTTTTTTAAAAATTTATAAAAATGTTTGTTTATTCCCTTTGTTTTATTTTTAAAAATGTTTGTTTCTGTCCGTTTTTAAAAAAAAATTTAAAAATGTTTTTTCTGCCTGTTCTTCTCCCCCTTTTTTGCAAATATTACTAACCCTCGCAAGGGTCGGCAAATCAGTTTATGGTTGGCAAGGGATGGTAGTAAAGGGTGGGGGGCATGTAACAACAACTGCAGTGAGCATGTCTCCACGTTTACTCGCTTTTTTTTCTTCTCATTACTTCGTGCTGCTGTTTGTGTTCGTTATTTCAAACCCCCATTCTTTGCACTATCTATGATGAGCAAGTCTGCGGCGTATGCTACGCCACGGAGTCGTATATAGTTTCAATTATTTGTTCAAATCCACCAAATCTTCACAGGCTACAACTTACTAGGAATTTGGAGGAAAAACTTGAAGGGATATTTTGTCCTTCACGTGGACTTTCTTCCCCACAGCCACCAACTCGAAACCCAAATCATCTTGTACAGCCTTGTCCACATTGCTTGGATTTCTTATAAGAGTATTTTTTTTAATTAACCCAGTTCATTTGATATAAAGTAATCACTGAATGTTCGAATAATTTAAGTTTATGGCATTGAAAGTTGTGGCATTAAATGTTTTTAAAAAAATGTATTGGAACAAAAAAGGATTTTTTTTTAAATTGGAGTAATCCATACAAATTAAACACACGTCTTTAATTTTAAAATGTATCTTTATCATTTTGAAATTTAATTCATCTTATTTGATCAGCAGCTTTTAAAGATAACTTTTATTCGGAAAAAAATTATATGGAGACATTTCAAAAACTTACCTGCAATAAGCATGAAAAATAACAAAATTAATTGGAATTCAGTCATTTTCTGATATTTGTGGTCGGTCATTTTCCAATTATCTGTAAATTTTTCAATTTTATGAGGCTTTACAAAACATTTTTTCTTTATCATACAATTTTTTATGAATTTGTATTTAATATAGTTGGCCGCTTTCCGGGTAAAAATAATGACCATGATATATAGTAACTAGTGTTAAACATATCCTCTCACAGTGTCTGTAGTAAAAGCGATGAATTATAAACATCTAAATGCCTTAAATGTTAATACAAATTATTTTAATCTTATCTATTGTCAAAATATTCACTTTTAGTGTGCTTCCTCGTTTATTTGTAAAATAAATAATTGATTTCATGAAACTTCCACATAGAAATAAATATATCTCTATCGGTGCTCAATATTATTTGTGTTATTCATCAAGAATGACTTAGTTTAAATATATATTAACGATTTATAACTTATATATTATATAATTTTTACTAGAAAGAAAGTCATAGATTTAAAGTATTTCATTGACTTACAGTTTCGTCGAGCCTTAAAGTGTTTACGCGTGTTGTTTTGATTATTAATTAGCCAGCAATCCGATAGACTAGCAGATGATAGGACTTTAAAATAGTTGTTCTAAAAGTTGCATTGAAGATATCAATGTTTGGCGCCAACTTTTAGCTCCTTTCCTGTCAGCCATTCTTCTGACGTCACAAAATAAGCAACAAAATGGCGGGAAAACAAATAAAAGTAAAATAAATTTAATATATTTCCCCTTTCATTTTATTTCATCTATCATTATGAATTAAGATTGAAGTATTTGAGAAATCGTCATGCAAAATTGTTATTATGCCCTCAATAAATCGGAATAAAAGAATAAGAATACGAAGTACTAATAATACATAAAGCGTTAAATTCGAGCTGGGAAAAACAACATCGGTATATATAGGGCTAAAACAACATAGGTAGATATAGGGCTAAAACAACATAGGTAGGTATAGGGCTGAAACAACATAGGTAGATATAGGGCTAAAACAACATAGGTAGATATAGGGCTAAAACAACATAGGTAGGTATAGGGCTGAAACAACATAGGTAGGTATAGGGCTGAAACAACATAGGTAGACATAGGGCTGAAACAACATAGGTAGATATAGGGCTGAAACAACATAGGTAGATATAGGGCTGAAACAACATAGGTAGATATAGGGCTGAAACAACATAGGTAGATATAGGGCTAAAACAACATAGATAGATATACGGCTAAAACAACATAGGTAGAAATAGTG